>CM036757.1:26616512-27141512 GCA_020796225.1 Arion vulgaris | reverse complement strand
AGCTTTATAATAAAAGTTGTTGAAGAATTATTTTTCGTTCTCTCTATATCAACAATTAATTAAATCACTCTTAGAGGTAGTATACACACAAAATATATGAGACTGCAGTAAAACTATTTGATTGGCAAAACAAGTAATCACAAAGTACTCTAGTTTTACAAATTACAAAAACAATGACAAAATACCGCAACGTTTCGACCAACAAGGCTTTTATCAATCAAACGAACAACAGGAGTGTCAAATTAAAAACATATATGGACGACTACATACAAACGTTTCTAATGCATTGATACATTACATTAGAAGCGTTTGTATGTAGTCGTCCTTAAATGTTTGTTTATTATTTGTCACTCCTGTTGTTCGTTTTGTAAAGGCCTTGTTGATCGAAGCTTGCTTATTTGTCATTGTTTTTGTAATTTGTAAAACTACAGTACATTTAGAGGTAGTATGTATGTAATATTCGTATAAGTGCGTGAGTTTGTTATGCCAGTAAAGCGTCGACAGACCCTAGGTCAGTACATCCCGTTTCTGTATGCCCTTTTTTTGGTTCGTTTTCCTAAGTCGCGAACAATAAAAAATGAAATAGGGGCGTTCACATCCCTAGGCGAGACAGGGTGCATTGTTAACCTTGGACTTTGCGGTCAAAGTTTCCCGGTTTACACCCCTAAGAGGTGGGTGTTCAGCGGGTCATCAGCAGGCTACAAACTTCAACTTTTCGCCCTTCCTAAGATAGACTAGCCGACCCCAACTCTGTTCAATACAGAACAAGACGCAGAACATATTTTGATGACCGTTGAAAAGGACAAAACTTAAGTTTCTACCAATGAAATTTGACACTATTTTCGTGTTACTTTGTCACACTACTCTGTCACACTACTCTGTCGACTAAGGAGGTTTGGCTGAAATTGGATGCATGTGTCCGAACCTGCTGCCTTGCAGGTCGGCTGGGGACAGTCAAAGGCTGACGGAGTGCGAACCCAGTAAACGCTGGTTGAAATCGGACACATCGCCGAAGGACAAGCACCAGAGCTCCAAATGGTACTGAAGATGTGACGTAAAAATACGTTCTTGGCAAAGACTGTTTATATATCACAATAAAAATGATCAAAATGGCCGAAAAAGAACGATCGAGAGAGAAATATCCATGGCTGAATTGACAATCTTGAATTTCGTATACATTAGTTGTGGCGTCAATGATGTACTATCCTGAGGCGCAGGATGACAACTTGTTCTAATTTGCTCATATTTTGGTAATCATACTGTGGGATTGTAAGCGTATGTAGCTCAAGCGGTAGTGAGCTCGATCACAAACCCAAGCGTACCTGGTTCAAACCAGTGGGCAAGTTTGGAAGCAAATTTCTTTCCGTGGAATTTTTACAAAAGGTAAAATACCTCACCGTTCAGAAAGCAAAGGCAAACTACTGAACATATTAGGGGTGCCTAGAAAATCAACGACTCGTTTATTGTGGTTGATGGCTACTTCCTGTAAAGGATATGCCACGATTTTCATTTTCACTGTGGCATTGATGAACTTCTGATTGATTTTATCAGCCTTTTCTTTTAGTGGTAGGTAACGGTAACATCTGGTATCTCACATGCAGCACATCATTTGGCCAGGTCGGAGTGCCGTCTCATTTCCTGGCATGCCACAGTGAGCATTCCTTATGTAAAGAAAACAGTAAATAAAGAACCAGTTATGTTATGTTATGTTATGTTATGTTATGTTATGTTATGTTATGTTATGTTATGTTATGTTATGTTATGTTAATTTATGTTATGTTATGTTATGTTATGTTATGTTATGTTATGTTATGTTTATGTTATGTTATGTTATGTTATGTTATGTTATGTTATGTTATGTTATGCGATCGCCGTCATGGCACATTGGACATTCCCATTCGTGCTCTGTCCTCCGCTGCAGCAGTCATCCCAAAGTCCATTTGCTCACCATACCCTTGAGAAGTTGATAAGTATACCTTCTCTCCACACCACGAAGACAAGACAACACCGTCTGGTATGTCCAAACCTCACACCCAATTCTTGGATTCGTTCCAGTGTATATAGAACGAGTGTTCCTGCCCTGTAGTATATTGGAGAATACAGTGTTAGACACATATTTTGGTATATCAACGGCAAACAATAGTAGATGTGGTGAGCAACATGCAAACCATCTTTACTATCCTGAGTTTCTCAAGTATAAAACTGAGGTTGGGTCGTCATGGGATACGTTAACATAGGAAAAAATTCCACCACCTGGGAATTTCTAACATAGAACCATCCTTTTACAATGTAAATTCACTAGCAACTTCTATCATGGCTCTCAAATTATATAGTCTTCAATAGTTCTTTTGATTATTTATTTCTACTGTATAGTTGTACCAGGAGTTCAAGATAAAAGCAGCCCCCTTGACAAATCAAAAGTTGCCTGGTACTCATTGCGTTTTGTCTATTTACTACTTAATCCGGTTCTGACTAGCTCGTCCTTTTGTCCCATTTGTTCATCGCCCCTTCTCGCACCATTATTTACACACCATCACAAAAAGACTCGCTCACTTGACCTATTCTACGTCATAGTTGAACCTTCTCATTTTCATAAACATACGCCAGATTGGCTCCCCTGACGAGGCTACTTTTGTCTTGAATACACATATGTGTATTTGGTATCCATTGCTTCTTCACTTTCTGTGTGCAGATAATTTATAATGTGAAATCATTTTGCTGATAGTCAAAGTTAGAACCAGTCTTCCCGGTATCCAAGAATAGACAAGTAACAACAACGTTCTGAAGGTTTTCCCAAGATACAAAAGTACATAATTTTACAAAATACAAAAATATTTATAGAGTTTTGCAAAGTTTAAGAAAAATAAATTGTACAAGTACCAAAGTCCATACATTTTTTTATGTAAAATACAACAATACATATAGTTTTACAAATTACAAAAATACATAGTTTTTGCATGTTTTCCGATTATCAATATCCGCCATGTTTAATGCAAGTGCTCATATTTTATAGTTCTGTCGAGAGCTATAATTGTATTGTATCTTTTACTTGTTGAAGACACTTTTGTTGACCACTCACTTTTACCTCGTTAGTGCTTTATAGAGTTAACACCACTGTTGTCATAAATAGATACCGCTAAATACTAAAGCAAATCTCATAAGAACGATTTTCTGGCCAATACTATGTTACCAGTGTCAAGCATGGCCAATAACAGGAGCTAATAAGCGGAAAATCATAACGACAGAGATGAGGTTTCTTAGAAGAGCTGCAGGTGTGACAATAAGAGACATTATTAGAAATGAAGAAATCAGAAAAAAACTGGATGTGAAACCTGTCATGCAATTCGTAAAAGAACAACAGATTAAATGGTTTGGACACCTGACAAGAATTCCCTGGTATCGCCTACCACAAAGAGTCACACAGAAAAAGTATAATGAGTACAAGACAAGAGGAAGACAACGCAAACGATGGAGCGACGGCATCAAGAACAGCCTTACGAAAATGAATATCAGCTTACAACGTGTTTTTAAACAAGCACACACAAGATCACTACGTTCCCCCTTCCACCACCCCCTCCCAACACTTCTATAAAGAAGTAAATGTTGGAAGAGAAGAAGAAGTGTTTTATAAATAACACTACATTATTTCAAGTTAGAATATTTCGTCATGTCAGGTTGTGTATAGTGATTTGTCATGATTTCAAAGCTGATTCACTCTGTCTTCGCCAGGCCTGGCTATTTTTTTCGCTTGATAAAATGTTCTTTGATGTAAAGTTGAGATTTAATAAGTTGTTGAAACTTTCCGCCCGTATGATGCCGGCTCTCGAGAGGAAAGCAAAGAATACTATGACCTACAAGGCATGTCGTTGGAGGCGACTGATGTAAGGCGCTAGGAAAGCTACTCTAGAAAATATAAATTGTCGTAGAGATCGGATGCGCTGGCTTACATGTAGTCTCATAATTATAGCACAACGTACGATAGCTCTTGAACTCAGCTCACATAGAAATCACAGAATTATTTAGCAAGTGATTGGTTATTGGTTATTGGTTACTAAACTGACGTCATTGCACTCCGGGCAGACCCATAGGTGCTCAGTTTTCCCCAACAGATATCGAAGAGTATGCATACTTATGGTTCCTGTGGCTCGCTGATTAAACACACCTCTCACTCTGCCTCTCAGGCATCCGAATTGAACAACGGGTAACTCCAAACTGTTTAAATCGCTTGATCGATTCAACATCGATTTTAGTGTCCTCATGCAACAGAGAGTCGCGAAGAGACCGAAGAATATCCCCCTTATCCATCTTCAACTCCCCAACAATCGATGCTGTTGATGCAACCCTGTCCGCTCTCTCCTTACCGTAAACACCCGCATGCCCAAGACAGTATATCCACGTAAGAGGTTAGAAACTACTATAGACGACATTCACTCATACCGAAACTTGCCCTTCTGGATCTTGTGAAGCATCGACTGAGAGTCAGATACAACAACGGCCCCAGTAAAAATAGTCCCAGAGATATGGAACGTGCGAACAAGAAGTAGAAGAAGTCAAAACTGGTAACACTGTGTATTGTAATATTTTACATTAGGAACCCACTTTTATACCATGACACATATTGCAGAATATGGTGTTAGGCTGGTTATTTTTTTCATTGACAATCCACACACTGTAGAATATGTGGTCAACATCAGGCCTGCTGTCTTTTACTTGACATGACTTTTCTTGAACCCAACTGAGGCTGGATCGACCTGAGAGCAGTTATGGTTTGGGGGAAAAAAATTATCTTCTACTGTGGAACTGAAAGCGAATCATACGCATATGAATCATGTGCACGAGACATTACGCTATCCTCTAATAAAACTTTTAAACTCAATGTTACATTTATCCTTCTTCAATGATATCAGGTTTTACTGTCGTCTGATATTTAGTGAAATCTAACTCAGCAGAAACATAATGGATGCACAGAAGAGAAGACAAGGCATGTATACAATATAATATAATCATAACTAGTGAATAAGAAAGTAATTTGATACATGCCTTAAAAAGCGGAGTAAAAGAATAGTTTTTTAACACTAAGGTGGGCTAGTGTGGTCATTTACTTTAACCGACGATTCCTTAATATATAAAAGAGTCTTCATGGCGAGGTGGTTAAGATGTTTAACACTAAGGTGGGTCAGTGTGGTTAAGATGTTTAACACTAAGGTGGGCGATTGGTTAAAATATTTAACACTAAGGTGGGTGAGGTGGTTAAGATGTTTAACACTAAGGTGGGTGAGTGGTTTAGATGTTTAACACTAGAGTGGGCAATTGTTAAGATGTTTAAATAAAGTGGGTGAGGTGGTTAAGATGTTTAACACTAAGGTGGGCGAGGTGGTTAAGATGTTTAACACTAAGGTGGTGAGGTGGTTAAGATGTTTAACACTAAGGTGGGTGAGGTGGTTAAGATGTTTAACACTAAGGTGGGCGAGGTGGTTAAGATGTTTAACACTAAGGTGGGTGAGGTGGTTAAGATGTTTAACACTAAGGTGGGCGAGGTGGTTAAGATGTTTAACACTAAGGTGAGTGAGGTGGTTAAGATGTTTAACACTAAGGTGGGCGAGGTGGTTAAGATGTTTAACACTAAGGTGTGTGAGGTGGTTAAGATGTTTAACACTAAGGTGGGCGAGGTGGTTAAGATGTTTAACACTAAGGTGGGCGAGGTGGTTAAGATGTTTAACACTAAGGTGGGTGAGGTGGTTAAGATGTTTAACACTAAGGTGGGCGAGGTGGTTAAGATGTTTAACACTAAGGTGGGTGAGGTGGTTAAGATGTTTAACACTAAGGTGGGCGAGGTGGTTAAGATGTTTAACACTAAGGTGGGCGAGGTGGTTAAGATGTTTAACACTAAGGTGGGCGAGGTGGTTAAGATGTTTAACACTAAGGTGGGCGAGGTGGTTAAGATGTTTAACACTAAGGTGGGCGAGGTGGTTAAGATGTTTAACACTAAGGTGGGCGAGGTGGTTAAGATGTTTAACACTAAGGTGGGCGAGGTGGTTAAGATGTTTAACACTAAGGTGGGCGAGGTGGTTAAGATGTTTAACACTAAGGTGGGTGAGGTGGTTAAGATGTTTAACACTAAGGTGGGCGAGGTGGTTAAGATGTTTAACACTAAGGTGAGTGAGGTGGTTAAGATGTTTAACACTAAGGTGGGCGAGGTGGTTAAGATGTTTAACACTAAGGTTAGGAGGTGGTTAAGATGTTTAACACTAAGGTGGGCGAGGTGGTTAAGATGTTTAACACTAAGGTGGGTGAGGTGGTTAAGATGTTTAACACTAAGGTGAGTGAGGTGGTTAAGATGTTTAACACTAAGGTGGGCGAGGTGGTTAAGATGTTTAACACTAAGGTGGGTGAGGTGGTTAAGATGTTTAACACTAAGGTGGGCGAGGTGGTTAAGATGTTTAACACTAAGGTGGGTGAGGTGGTTAAGATGTTTAACACTAAGGTGAGTGAGGTGGTTAAGATGTTTAACACTAAGGTGGGTGAGGTGGTTAAGATGTTTAACACTAAGGTGGGCGAGGTGGTTAAGATGTTTAACACTAAGGTGGGCGAGGTGGTTAAGATGTTTAACACTAAGGTGGGTGAGGTGGTTAAGATGCTTAACACTAAGGTTGGTGAGGTGGTTAAGATGTTTAACACTAAGGTGGGTGAGGTGGTTAAGATGTTTGTCTGTCGTTCTGAAGTGTATGGGTTCGAATCAGGACCGAGTGACATGTGCAATTGTTTAGTGAATTACTAGGATTGTTGTTGGAGCTACGGAGTTCGTACTTTTTGCAACACTCTCGGCAGATGGTGGGCCATTTCTGCCCACAGAGACGGAGCCATATTTGGTAAGCTAGGTGCAATGAAATCAATCCTTCGTGCTTACACCATTTTAGATCTTCTTCTTCTGCGTTCTCACTAGATTGGGATTTCGGATTCTCTAATAAAGGCAGCCGTCTGCCTCAGATTATCAGCCACGCCATAGATAGAATTTGTCTTGGACTCTAGCGTAAGTGGGTCACCTCTTTCTTCTCAAGTCTGCATACTGGGGACAGTTCTGTAGGATATAATTCCTATGATTTCTGTTTCCCCGTTTGTGTCGACCTCTTCCCGTAGTAA
Source organism: Arion vulgaris (assembly GCA_020796225.1). Classification (NCBI taxonomy): domain Eukaryota; kingdom Metazoa; phylum Mollusca; class Gastropoda; order Stylommatophora; family Arionidae; genus Arion; species Arion vulgaris. Next base: position 27,134,372 of record CM036757.1, on the reverse strand, counting down.
GTTTTGGCCACCCTCGTGATGGTAGGTCTGAGATTGTTACTGCGTGGCTAAATCTCCGAGGCAGATTGGCAACCGTAGAATTCGTTATCCCATTCCTCATTGTGAAGGGTCGTTGCACCATGTTATGCGCCTGACGGCCTGGTGCATCCGTTTTCTGCAAGCATTTATTTCGGGTTAGCATTCCTTAGCGGACACATGCATCCGATTTCAGCTAAACCTCCTTAGTCGCCTCTTACGACATGCGTGGCAGGTAACAGTGGTTCTATTCTTTACACCCCAAATTTGTGCCCTGGTAACTACTCGGGCGATTTTAGATCTTAATATATAGGACTGGATCAGATAGACAAGAAACACTGCATTGACATTTAATGGACATTTCATACTATCTTTTACAGAAGTAAGGAGTCTAGCTATCAGTACAATACTGAGAAGTAAGGAGTCTAGCTATCAGTACAATACTGAGAAGTAAGGAGTCTAGCTATCAGTACAATACTGAGAAGTAAGGAGTCTAGCTATCAGTACAATACTGAGATGTAAGGAGTCTAGCTATCAGTACAATACTGAGATGTAAGGAGTCTAGCTATCAGTACAATACTGAGAAGTAAGGAGTCTAGCTATCAGTACAATACTGAGATGTAAGGAGTCTAGCTATCAGTACAATACTGAGAAGTAAGGAGTCTAGCTATCAGTACAATACTGAGAAGTAAGGAGTCTAGCTATCAGTACAATACTGAGAAGTAAGGAGTCTAGCTATCAGTACAATACTGAGATGTAAGAGTCTAGCTATCAGTACAATACTGAGAGTAAGAGTCTAGCTATCAGTACAATACTGAGATGTAAGGAGTCTAGCTATCAGTACAATACTGAGATGTAAGGAGTCTAGCTATCAGTACAATACTGAGAAGTAAGGAGTCTAGCTATCAGTACAATACTGAGAAGTAAGGAGTCTAGCTATCAGTACAATACTGAGAAGAAAGGAGTCTAGCTATCAGTACAATACTGAGAAGAAAGGAGTCTAGCTATCAGTACAATACTGAGAAGTAAGGAGTCTAGCTATCAGTACAATACTGAGAAGTAAGGAGTCTAGCTATCAGTACAATACTGAGAAGACTTGTATGCTCTGGTGCTCTTTGATTAATTTCATAGTCAAGCTGACCTACCCGGAGTCATATTTGATGAGTAGGCTATGATACATCGCTACAGACTGCAGTAACTTGAGATAACATTTGATCACAGTCTATTTGTCAAATGTCGTGCTGAACAAATCTATACAACGTTGCAATGTGTTCTCGCCGCTCTGAGGTAGTAACCACAAAGCTTGAGCAGAGATTATTTGTCCTCCTGTTTCATCAACTAGTAATGTAGTAAATTATGGACTTGTAAATTAGTTCATTAATGTAATTAATGTAAATTATGCGTTGTCACGATATCACGATCATAATGTGAGAGACTGGAAGACATGCATATAGCCTTTGGCTGCACTAGAGATATTCCAGTTATGAAGTTGAGATATAGTCTTGGCATTATGTCACTACGTCATGCTATCGCTCAAACCAAAACATATGTGCTGGTTACAGCGTATCAGAGACATTCACTGCACACTAATACAAATGATGTTAAGTCCACGAGAATCAAAAGTGACATGTTAAAACACAACAGATATTTCCTCTATTTACCGGACACTGCAGACTCAACAGACACTTATATAGACTAGGAATAAGTAAAACAGATCTATTCCAGTGTCAACAGGCGGAACCGACACTAGAACATATCCTGCAGGACTATCCTCTCCTGTGTGCGCTGAAAGCAATATGTGGTCACACAGTTGACATGAAAACTAAGCTTTGGGGAACCTGATAGTTCTCAAGCTGACTGTTCTGTTTGCGATCCACATTGGATTAATCGCATGATCGGAGATCACGTAGAATGAATTCCTCCTTTAAAATAATTTCACTTTTTAAACTTCAAGTTACCGTTAGATTATTGCTCTCATAAATATGTGCATGATTTTGAGAGAATGAAGTAATGCATTATTTTGAGAGAATGAAGTAATGCATTATTTTGGGAGAATGAAGTAATGCATTATTTTGAGAGAATGAAGTAATGCATTATTTTGAGAGAATGTAGTAATGCATTATTTTGAGAGAATGTAGTAATGCATTATTTTGAGAGAATGTAGTAATGCATTATTTTGAGAGAATGAAGTAATGCATTATTTTGAGAGAATGAAGTAATGCATTATTTTGAGAGAATGAAGTAATGCATTATATAAAATAACTATCAACCAAGCCACTAAAACAGCTCAAGACAAAAACATAAAACACGATAGTGAGCAACATCCCGGTAACAGTGTGACAACAAATGAAGACAGAAGCAGTAATGCGAGAAAGTTATAAATAATTGTTTGGAGTGATGAACATAATTACGAAAATAAAATAATCCTAAAATGCGTTTCCATTTGAAAAACCTTCATCTATTCACTAATCATTGGTTGGAGGGGGTAATACTATGTCGATAAATTGGAAAGAGTTTGAGGTCTATATCATTAACACTGAATTTGTCCAATCAAAGTTTGACACAACATTCTAACCAGGGCTGAGAAGTAACACAACATTCTAACCAGGGCTGAGAAGTAACACAACATTCTAACCAGGGCTGAGAAGTAACACAACATTCTAACCAGGGCTGAGAAGTAACACAACATTCTAACCAGGGCTGAGAAGTAACACAACATTCTAACCAGGGCTGAGAAGTAACACAACATTCTAACCAGGGCTGAGAAGTAACACAACATTCTAACCAGGGCTGAAAAGTCAATTATTTTTTTAAACCGTCATTACTGCCTGTAGTATCGCTTTTTTGGGCGGTGTAGGACAGGTGGGACGAGAACCTGAGGAATGTAATGGCCATATGGCTAGTGCAGTCGCCGCGAAGCTGTTAGGTTAGGATTTTTCATTTATGCCCACAACAGAAACAAAATTCATCCTTGCCCTTTACCGTGCATTGAACACGGATCTCCCGATGGGAGCCACGCTCTAATCCATTCGGTCAGACTCTCCTCCAAGTAAATTAATACATTACACCAGACTCTCCTCCAAGTAAATTAATATATTAGATCAGACTCTCCTCCAAGTAAATTAATACACTGGATCAGACTCTCCTCCAAGTAAATTAATACATTAGACCAGACTCTCCTCCAAGTAAATTAATACACTGGATCAGACTCTCCTCCAAGTAAATTATAACAGACATAAAAATATACGTTTATTTTGTCTTTGCGAGATAGGTATCTGACATCCTTTTTTAGCAATTCAAGGCGATTTTCATGCATCTCATTAAAAATTATTTTTACACTAGAAGAGTCTTCAGAATAGACTATGTAATGTGAAAATAGACTATGTAATGTGAGAATAGACTATGTAATGGGAGAATAGACTATGTAATATGAGAATAGACTATGTAATGTGAGAATAGACTATGTAATGTAAGAATAGACTATGTAATGTGAGAATGTAATGTTAATGAGCATTTTTTTAAACTCTGCGCTGGTAACCACGTTCCGTGGCAATTTTGAAGCACATTTTCAAAACAGATTTTCGGGGTGCAACAATACGCTGTTGTACTTTACGATACCTTGATCTTTTAATTGATTATCTAAATTACAAGTATCTCTCAATTCGGAATAAGACTTACATGAAAAGTGAGATAACTAGTGATATGAAAAGCAAGCTTTCGCGCAAAAATCAGTTAGAAACGCCATATTACCCACCGTGACTATGCTTGAATTCATAGAGAGTTAAAAGGGAAAATACACATTTTCATATAGTTAATTTTAGTATCAAATCTTTAACAAAGTATAAACATAATGTTCCAACTGAGGAACAATAACAGTGAATTGCTTCTAGAAGTTAACCCACATAGACTCCCCTGGGCCAGCTATCTGCCCTTATAATATATCAAAATTATGCTTAACTGACATATTAATTCAAGTTTCAATGGTCGATGTTTTTTTTTTTACAGTTCCCATTTATACTTCTTGCAGAAAACAACATCAGCACTTTTGAAGGTCAATAGCAAAAGAAATGTTTTCCTCGGTTAGATAGAATATAATTCATTTAAGAAATATGGGTTGAAGATTCGAAACAGTTTTGTTTTGGTGTACTTCAGTAGCAAGAATTCAAAGGGCTCAATAAGTTTATCATTCATTCATTCAAGTGTCGTGTCAGTTGGTGTAAGCGATCATGTCTCTCCACATTGTTCCATCTCTGTTACAATTCCATTACCGAACCATTGCGAGTCACGATTTCAAGCCGTTGAAATTGTGTCCCTTTGTTTCCCTCATCTCTCTTACCTGTATTTTTCCTGTTGTAACTAAATGTTTATAAACTGCCCCTTCTTATTATCTGCCCGAAAAACCGTGATTGTCTTTTTCTTATTCAATTGTTTAGATGGGGTATAGTTAGGGATGAGCACTGTGAGCGTTTTCACCAGAACATACAACAATCATCATCATCATCTGGTGTCGTGTCGTCTGGTGAAGGCGGTCATGGATGTCCACAAATCTCTGTATCTAGTGTTTGAAATCGTCTCAAATGTTGACGAGCTTTCATGTCATGAAGTCAGGCTATCCAAAAATGTCTCTCTCTGTCTTTCTTTATCTCGTCTCACCTTGATTTCACCGGTTGTTACAATGCGTTCTAAAACTCTCTTTCTCATCACATGTCCGAAAAATGATGACTGTCTCTTTCTTATATTGAAGATAAGCTTTCTCTGTGTCTTGAACTCATTCAATACCTCAACATTAGTCATTTTAGCAGCCCATGGGATTCTCATCATTCTTCTATAAAACCACATCTCTGTGGTCCTCTGAGATTGTTCAATACAACAATGAAAAAAATAAATCAGAGAAACTTTACCATTTCATGTTGGCCGACTACTTTTGGACACTCGCCAGATGTGATACTAAAAAAATGGGTTCAAATGCGAAGGATCATTGCATGTTTAATAACACAAGTTTATCATTACAGCGCAGAGGTACTGAGATGGTATAATATGGGCACAAATTATGAACTTATGAAGACAACAAGACAGATTCAAGTGAGCCAAGAGGTTTTAAAAAGCGCTGGCGCTGGATAGGACACACTTTGTGAAAACCTGAGGGAATATAACAAGAAGTGTCCTTTCCTGGAACTCACAGGGACAGCGACAGAAGGGGAGGCCGAGAAATACGTGGAAGCGTGATTTGGAGGCAGAGATCAACAATATTTTTTCCGATCCAGAAGCACTTGAGCTGAAAGCTCTTCGGCTCGGTGTCATGGACATCGTAACCACTCGGCTCGGTGCCACGAACACCGTAAATCTGGGGAACCTGTAGCTTTTCTGCCAGTCCGCGGAGTTGAACCCGCACTTACAGAGGACTAGTCACCCGTAGTCCAACGCGCTACGAACACGTTGGGCACGCGGGCTAGATCAACAATATAAAGAGCTAGAGGGCGCTGCAGGCGATAGATAGAGATAGGAAGACTTGGCATGAGTTGGTTGAGGGCATATGTCCCAATCAGGGTTTAAAATTCAGAGATAGAGAATAGAGATAGATAGAGAGAGAGAGAGAGAGAGCCAGCGATGTCTAACTCGGTGCTCGTGTTATACATCACTGACACCCTATTTTATCCTTCCCCCTTCCCCCCTCCCCCCTTCCCCCTCCCCCTTGCTTTAACATTAATCAGAATTTCAAGGGGGAAAATGTGTTTCTGAATAACAGTATGATTCAGTTTTTTTCATAAACACAAAATTTATGCAAAATTAAACTTGTCGTAGGATTAACTTTTCATCTGTTAATATTTGTTATTGTCTTTCCCCATGTGGAATATGGAATTGTTGTCCACTCTTGTCTCTAATCGTATGGGTGGAAGATTTAATTTGCGTTACAGCGCCAGATGAGTCGACCTTGTGTATCCGTGTTTATTTAGTGTGGTTTTAATATTGTCTATCCTTCTTTTTCTTAGTCTTCTCTTGGCTCTAGTACTTATTCTTTTTTATTGTATGATGTTATTGGTGGTTGGTACTTCTTATTCATATTACTATTATTGTTACTTTATTATTATTATTGAAGTGGGATGCAAAGTGTTCAAGAAAGAGAGGTCGATAAGGAGACCCTGAAACGAACTTTGCTGAGAGAGGCAGGAAATATCGGTCTCAACTCCATGGAGGAGATTGAGCGAGTTGCCCAGGATAGCGCGGTATGGAGAAATTACTTGCAGGCCCTATGTAACATTTAACGGTACAAGAGAAATAATAATTATTATTATTAGTATTGTTATTGGCGCATGGAGTCCGCGTGTCCACAGTCATTAGTCAGAAGTGCTCCTACATATAAAAACGTTGGATAAACACTGTTTTAGACATATAATTCAATTACAAAAATCATCATTACCATCATTCTTTTCTTTTTCACTATCCTAACTACAACACAGCCATCGTCACTTCACACCTCCATTTTGCTTCGTTAACTAAAACACAATCAATATATACAGGATTACACGCCCATGCTACTTTTTCTTATCAGTTCTAACAGATGTTACAATAATCCATTTGTTTAAATCATTTTTTTTTAAATACAACTCTATAAATATCTCATCTATGGTTCGTTATTCTAATGCAATGGTCTGAAAAATGAAATGAAATGACAAATTTCAGAATTTCTGCTCTTTGCTAAATATTGTTTGATGGGCACCCTGTAGCCCGCTGGCACCCGTTTCCTACCCTGATCTGGAATGTCCTAGGTTCACCTAGGAATGTCATCGGGCACACTGGTGCGAATGGGTATACCCTTTGAGAACCACTGTTCTAATGCATTCGTATTTTGTATTGTTTTCTTGTCTGCTTGTATAGTATATCTTGATTTATAAGAAAACATTGTTACAGTAAAACTTGCCAACAAACGAATGTATAAATACAACAAACTAATGATAACAATGAAATAAATAAAACAGGCTAAAAATGACAATGAGATAGATTTACTAGCTAGCTTAATCTTCTTCTTCTTTTCTTCTCATACCGCTCTATGAAGAAGAATAAGTTAGCTTAATAATATAGTAGGAATGGAAAAATTTAGAAAACAATATTTTTCCAATTTTAGTGAAGTGGTTAAATTGCTAGTATCTCAATTAAAAGTACATTTTCTAAAACTATATTCTCTTTAATTAAACAACTAAAAACAGTATAAACTGGAACCAATAGGAAAACAAAGATCAGAATACTAAGAACATCCGCCAGAGTGGTTACCGGGGCCCAAATTTGGGGTGGAAAGAATAGAACCACTGTTACCTGCCACATATGTCGTAAGAGGCGATTAAGGAGGTTTGGCTGAAATCGGATGCACGTGTCCTAAACATGTAGAAGTCTATGTGTTTAGGGGCCTACTAAACCAATGTGCAACGTATACACGTTCTTGGCAAAGATCAAACATGTCACAAAGAGTGATTAAAATTGGTCGTAAAGAATGAACACAAAGAGGAAGAAGAAGAAGACTAAGAACATGTATATTCCCAGTGGCAACATATGGATGTCAAGCATGGACCTTTAACAAGACAGTGAAAAACATATATGTGTTTTTAATATAAGTGTTATAGAAAAGTTCTCGTATATCTTGGACAGAGAAGAGAACAAATAGATCTATCCAGACAATACTCAAAATCAAAGTAGCCTGGCTAATACTGCATATAAGAGAGAGAATTAAAGTATTTTGGACATATAAAGAGATACGAAAAGCTCTAGAAGACGATCATGGAAGGAGGCATCCCGGCAAAGAGAAGAAGAGGAAGACCATGGAGAATATGGATTCAGGATGTAACTGATGGTTTGAGCATAACCGCTGCAGAGGTAGGACATCTGGTCTATGAGAGAGAGAGAAATTACGAAAGACTGTTAAGGTGGCAATGTTCTGCTCAGGTCAAGCTATTTGATGATGATGATATCCTCTTTATGTCCCGTTTGACACATACAATTTCCACAATGATTTTCATTGTTGTCTGTTCTGTCGTCTTTCTACTGTTTACCACGTCAGGTCACAATCTTTCAACTCTCTTTCCAATCGTTCTTCTCCGTGTTTCCGTTAGACGAGTATGCCCTCTTTTCCCATCTGTTGTTCATTGGTTTAAAGGGTTTAAAAGCCGAAGGATTTACTTCATTGCACCGGGTTTTACCCCATACGGCTAAGTCCCTCTCCGCAGAAATGGCACGCGACCTGCCGAGAGTATTGCACAAAGCACAAACTACGTAGCTTCAGCAACAATCCTAGGGGTTTCTGGAAAAAAACTGCACTCGTGAACAGAATGGCGCGGCCCGGATTCAAACCCACGACCTTTTAGCCACAGAGACCCCGTTGTTCATTGGAAATGTCTTAGCCAATGTTCCTACTGACATACGACATACATGCACAATCCACCTCCATTTTCAAATTTTAATCATGGTCACCACGGATGTACAGTTTGTTCGTTGTAAAAGCACTTTTATTTACCATTTTATTTGCACAGAATATTAGCAGGATTCTTTTTAAACATGTATTTTTAAATCTCTCCAGCTTGTTGTCATTATATTGTTGTCATGCCCCAAAACAAACTACAATATAATAATACTCCAAGGACACGTCTTCTATATATTTTAAGTTATATTTAAGGAATAATTTCTTTGACTTAAGATTGAGTGTCTCTATGGCGAGGTAGTTAAGACGTTTGCCTGTCGTTCTGAAGGTTGTTGGTTTGAATCTGGACCGAGTAACATGTGCAATGTTTTCAGGAGACCCGAGTGTTGGTGAAACTACGGAGCTTTGTGCACAACTTTCGCCAAATGGCGTACCATCTCCCGAAATATAGTCATGGAATTTTTTTAAGTCTAAGAATATAGCTATGAACGTGTGTGTGCTAGCAATTTAGTATCCAGATAGATTCATCAACATAAGGTCCAGTGGCGGCTCGTCATTAAGGGCTAGTGGGGCCGGGCCCCACTAAAAATAATGTATAACGTGTTTTATTATTTTATGAATTACAATATAGCAACCAAAAACCATGATTTATCCGGAAAAAATGTCTGGCCCCACCAACAAAACTGAGCACGAGCCGCCACTGATAAGGTCTATGTTTTATAGAGTTAAAGAATTATACTTGTTGGTTTATTTACTATTGTACAGAGCATTTAAGATTATAGTGTATATAGTGTGAAATATATTTTATACTATGTATAAATAATAATAATTCCTCTCGTACCGTTATACGTTACATAGGGCCTGCAAGTAATTTCTCCATACCGCTCTATCCTGGGCAACTCGCTCAATCTCCTCCATGGAACTGAGACCGATATTTCCTGCCTCTCTCAGCAAAGTTCGCTTCAGGGTCTCCTTAGGTCGACCTCTCTTTCTTGAACCCTTTGCATTCCACTTCAATGCCTGATTTGATATTCGTTGATCATTTCTCCTCAAGGTGTGCCCAACATATCTCCATCTTCTCTTTCTTATAACAGTTGTCACTAGTGGTTGACCAGACATGTCTCTGATTTCATCACTTCTCCTGAATTCGTTCCATTTTATATTCATTATTTTTCACAGACATCTATTTTCAAATGCATTCAACTTGCTTTCTATATCTTTAGTCATTTTCCAACTCTCGCTGGCATATGTTAGGATTGATACAACATTTGAATTGAAAATTCGTAATTTAGTTTTAATACTATATAACTTGCAGTTCCATATTACTATGTATACTAATATTTTATACATTTCAATGTTATAATGACTTTGTAATGCTTATCAATATTGAATAATATTAATAATAAAAATAGTGATCATAAATATACTAAACTGAACCAATACTGTGTGAAGGTCAATCTAAAAACATTGCTTTTATAGTGTATTAAATTCTGGTACTGTAGCAGAGAAAAGAACAAAGACTTCTGTTCTGCAACAGCTTGATATTAAAGAGAGTTGGCTATTTAAAAAAACATAAAAACAAGGGAAATTAACTATTTCGGACACATCAAACGACATGAGTGCCTAGAGAAGATAAGTATAGAGGAAATGGTACCTGGAAGAAGAATGAGAGGAAGACCTAGAAAACAATGGGTGTAAGATGTCATTGACGATCTGAGAATGACTGCATTTGAAACCGGCCAACTTGCACAGAACAGAGAGTTTTTCATGACTGTTGTCATGGGAGCCAAGTTCTGGAAGGGACAAGCTACTTGATGATGATGGTGATGATTGTAGCATTGCTTGTATCAATGACCAGGTTACTCCACTAAAAAACATCAAACTTATATCTGTATTCTAGAACGAAAACAAGTAAGAACAATAATAAATAATAATGATAATAATAATTCAAAATATTTTTATATAAAAGAGAAATAGCACAGAAATGTGTAATGTCAAGATGTCTTCCTAAGAGATAACAAAAATAACATTTTCAGACGGAAAGAGGTGTCAGAACTACGCATCAATGACAAACAAAAATGTCAAATGTGCGGATGACAAAATACGATTAGCTAAAAGTGAACATGGTTTGTAAGAATAGATTAAAGAAGTTAACAGCTCAAGCGATGAATATAGATTAGACATTAACGTTAAGAAAATAGAAACTATGATAATCAAGACATGATAGAAGACAAAATTAAACGTAAACATAAATTTAAAAAAGACACACGGAAACTCGTAAACAGTTTCTTAATTCATGGACAAGCAATAACAAAAGTTTGATGATGTCAAACTAAGATAATCAAAATAGTATGGATGATCAAAATTGCGTTGAACAATCCATCTATCTATCTATCTATTCTGTATTCATGTTTTGCCTTTTTCTGCGCCAGGTCGAAAAATAGACACCTGGCGCAAGCCTCCTTATGAGATTTGTAGAAGGTTGAATTTAGAGCCTCAGATAATCCGTCGATCCATTGTTTACGTAGTCGTCCTCTGGGTTTGTTGACGTTATATCTGAGTGCTACAGTTCTTTGTGGGAGACTGTCTTGTGGTAACCTTGGTACGGGTCCGAACCATTTGACCTGTTTTTTCTTTATATATTGTTATCACCGGCGAGGATCCCATTCTTCTTCTGATTTTAACAATACAAGATATATTTTCATATTTTCAAAATACATAATGATTTAAAATGACAGTCAACAGATGATGAACATGTCATTCCCTTTTTGTTATTGCGGAGAAGCAGCGTCTCAGAATAAAATTACAGTAACTGAGAAATTTACAGACTTTGAGATGCGGGTTTAAAGAAAAATGTGAAGTATTTCAAGCACACCCAAACAAAAAAATTGCAAAAATTTAGGAATGAAAAAGGAATTGTTGAAAGAAATCACAAATAAACAAATCAAATATTCTGAAAATATTTCACGAATCATAATTTTTTTTTTCGTGAATACCAAACACGAGAAATTTATTGACAATAAAGAGGTAAGGAAAAGATAGCAATTTCATTATTGGAAAGGAAATATTAAGAGATGAATAAAGAATAGTTTTGCAGAACACGTCCACAAATCAAGAGGAAATGAGCATTGGAGATCCGTTGCTACTACCTGCCTTCGATGTGGTGGTGGACCCAATCATTCAAAATTTGTTATTTTACTGATTTTTCCCTAAGGCGTACATCCTTAGCAACTATCAAAATTACTTAATTGTCTCTAGTTTATTCAATATAGTTGAATTGCCGATAAAAAAAGAAAAATGTCGGGTTATGGATAGAAGAATGGTTACAAAATAAAACAGGGATGCAAAAGTGAGAAGATAATGTTCATGAGAGTGCTACGGGAAAAAAGTGAAAAATAGTTTTACTGAAATCTGATAATCGTTAACGTCGACAGAGTCAAATAGGGCGTCATGAATGTATGACAGGGGCGGGGGCGGCATGGCGCCCGAGAGTACCGCATTGTACAGAGCTAGAGCACAGTGTCTATTGTTGCTACCTTCTCTGCTGACAAATTCTCATCATCTTCTTCAAAATTATCACTCTCGCCGGTGATAAGGTGTTCGTGCAATGCCGCTGAGACCTCACTGTACAAGAAAGAGATCGGATGTCACATTATTATACACCAAAGCGCAATCAGGATGTTCCTATCAATGAATCAAGCAATCAACTTGCGTATATTACTTGGTATCAAAGAAAAGGCCTTCTGCATTAGTCTCTATTGTTCTATTCTGACAAAACAGAACATACCAGCTAGATTGATCTAACTTTCTATTTCTCTACTAAATAAAGGTAATTGCATATCCTTTACCGGACTTTACGAATCAACCCCAACTTTTTAGCGCTGTTTGTGATTTTTCTAGGCATTATTACGTTCAGTAGTTTGCCATTAAAAATTAAGAACGAAAATTCAGTCCTTCGAAACTAAATGCTACAGAAAGATCCTACGAATATCATGGACAGAAAAAGAAAGAACACTGATGTCCTGAAAGAACTAAATGTTAAAGAGAATTGTCTGATAAACAACATTCTATACAGAAAAATTACATACTTTGGTCACATCAAGCGTTACGATGGCCTGGAAAGAACAATACTAGAGGGCAGGGTCCCAGGACGAAGAGGCAGAGGCAGACCAAGAAGAAGATGGCTACATGATATTAAAGAAACCATGAACATGACCATCGACGAAGTGGGTGAACTGGCAAGAGACAGAGTGAATTTCAGATGTGCTGCAAAGAGAGCAACGTCCTATAAAGGATACACACCTTGATGATGAGTTTGCCATTGCTTTCTGAACGGGTGGTGCCATCGTCCTTTGTAAAAATCCAAGCGAAACAATTTGCAACCAAATTGTCCGCAGCGTGATTCGAACTCAGAACGTCGGAGTTAATAGACCGAGTCACTACCCCCTAGGCCACAGACACCACTAATTCTCTACTATCATTCACATATCTCAGCTTTCCACTCCCAACTGATTCCGATTGGCAAATTATATTCTATTTTTGATGTCTTATTACATGTTTTGAATAAGATATTGAATTATTTTTTCAGTATTTTGCATTCAGATCCAATATCATGTAATTGCTTCATTCAAATATTTTTGAAGCTCATCTTCTATTAAACGTGTGTATGTGGTGTATTACGTCAAATCAGTGGCGGCTCGTGCTCATTTTTGTTGGTGGGGCACGACAAATATTTTCGGAAAAATCATAGTTTTGGGTTAGGTTATATTTTAATTTATAACGTAATAAGTACACGTTACAATTTATTTTTGGTGGTGCCCGGCCCCAATGTCCCTTAATGACGAGCCGCCACTGCGTCAAATGTATCTAAGGGGAAAAAAACAGGTAGCGTTTCTCTGACTTCGTCAGAGAAATTACATTTTGATTTTTGTTGTTTTCAATAATATTTTCAGGGGTTACTGTTTTTTCTCTAGCCTTGTGACGCCCTTGGCGTTTAGGGCATCAACAAATGCACTCTCTTCTTCTGTTCTTGACCGTTATATTGTGTTCCAGCTGTGATTAATTTCTGTCAGTTCCTGTTGTATTGTTTTCATCCAGGCTGCTTTGAGTCTTCCACGTTTTCGTTTATCCTTTTGTTTCACATGGTGTAGAGGTAAGGTAGTCAGATCTTGCTCCAAATGTACAACGGTTTGGTCCCCGCGTAGAGCGATCGGAATATTTATTTCTGATCTCAGTGTAGGTGAAATTTATATCCTAGGCTTATCGAACGTTAAAACGTAGGCCCACCTACCACTTTGCACAACATAAACTTTGTAACTCCCCTCCACTTTATAACAGTTTGCCAATGCCCCCTCCTCCATTATATACATGCTCTATTTTCTCTTTGACATAGAACATTGATATATATTTCTGTCATACATGGTCAATTTTCAAATGATAATAAAAGTTAAATAGAAAATTGATGAAAAAATGAATCGTCTAAGATGGGCATAAGATGAATTTAAATGCAGAATTCAAATTTTAGATGATTATTCAATCGCAAAATAATTTATTTTTTATATTTATTATTTATTTATTATAATATATTTTTATATATTTGTGAGCAGTAATAAATTATTATATATTTATTAAAATATTTATTATTAATTTCTTCTTTAATGAGCCACCGACCATTAATCGCCTGAAGATCCACCACCCCACCCCACCCCCACCCACCCCCCTCACTCCTTCTGAACACACTATCGCCCCCAGAATGCTTCAGCGCCCACCGGGGCAGGTACCACCCACTTTGGGAAACGCTGATGTAGAAGACCAATATATTCTTGTTGTGTAAGAAAGAGATCGTAGCACACATGGTTATTGACCAAAGTGAAATGATTATAGTCATAGTAATCAATCAAGACTTGATATTTATGTTAATATGGGTTGAGACAAGAGTTATTTATTAGTTATTGAGACGGCATAAAGTACCATACTGTGTCAAGTTTTATTGATTTATTGATTGCTAAAAGCATCATCATTGCACTTCGGTGAACACATACGTATGCTTCAATCTCTTTCCTATATAGGACAATCTCAGTGGTAGTGCACGAACTGCGTAGCTCGGTAAAGGACCTATGTGTAATTTATCATGAGTGTAAAATTAGATAAAAATCAGGAGTGTAAAAAATTGAATTTGTCATTACCAACCTATACTTATCGATATTACATTGTCAATGATTTTTTTACTTGGTCAGCTTGAACAAGAAAACGTTGTAAACTTTGTTCACAATCACTTCTGCACACACCAAAGAAGTGCAACAACACATGTTGTCAGCATCGCTTGCGATGAGCGGCTATTATTATTATACCATCTCAGTATGAGAGTCCATCTAGGTCATGGGTTCCCAAAGTGGGCGGTGCCGCCTTCCAATGGGCACTGAAGCCTTCCGGGGGCGATAGTGGTTCAAAAGCATTTGGTGGAGTTTTTTCCGTGATTTTGCGATTGAATAATCATTAAAAATTTGACTTCTGTATTTTAATTCATCTTATGCCCATCTTACACGATCCATTTTTTCATCAGTGTTCTATTTCATGTATAATCATTTGGAAAACTGACCATGCATGACAAAAATATATGTCAATTTTTCTATGTCAAAGTGAAAATAGATCATGTATATTTATGGGGGTAGGCGCGTTGGCAAACTGTTATATTGGGGAGGGGTGTTACAAAGTTTATGTCGTGCAAAGTGGGCGGTTTGGGAATCTATGATCTAGGTCATTTGTTGATAAATGTAATAATCTTATCTTTATTTAACTTGGTAACTTTTCTGATTCATACAACAAGTATATATTAATCTCGTACCTTATACGTTACATAGACCCAGCAAGTAATTTCTCCATACCGCTCTGTCCTGGGCAACTCGCTCAATCTCCCACGAAATTGAGCATATCTTTTGTCAATATATTTGTTGCATAATTCATACAACAAGAAGGATTTTATATTTAGCTGAATATCATTAGCTTACGTTTTGAATATCACTAAGTTATAGCGAGTGCATCATGTACAGCAAATTGTCCTGTTGGTATTGTTGATGTTGGACTTCAATAAAATAGCAATTTTCCACTATGTTTCTCTCGATTTTGTGATAGTGTACCCCAGAGCTTTCTTACATACTCAGAATATTCCGACTTTTAGCGGGGTGTACAGTAGCAGAAGTGAAGCCTTCTACTGATTGGGAAGGGGTGATAATGATGAGGATGATGATTTGGAGAGTCATAATGACAATGAAATCAGTGGGGCTAATGATGATGATGATGATGATAATGATGATGATGATGATAATGACATGTCGATGATGTTAATAATAATAATAATAATTGGACATTGAGGAGGACGATGAGGAAGATGACGACGAGGATGATGATGATGAGAAGATGTTGATGAGAATTTCAACAGTGATAATGTTTATTGACAGTTTAGATGATTATGATTGCGACAATAAAGATGATGACTGATGATGATGTTGTTGATGATGATGATAATAACAATTTGAATATTTATCATGATGAAGATGATGATGATGAAGATGATGATGACGATGATGATGAAGATGATGATGACGATGATGATGATGATAATAACAATTGGAATATTTATCATGATGAAGATGATGATGATGAAGATGATGATGACGATGATGATGATGATGAAGATGATGATGACGATGATGATGATGATGATAATAACAATTGGAATATTTATCATGATGAAGATGATGATAATGAAGATGATGATGAAGATGATGATGATGATAATAAAATATCGAACATTTATGATTATGTTAATGGTGGATGATGTCAATGACGATAATGATGGTGATGATGATAATACTAAAAAAACGGAAACAGTAATAAATAATGATAAATTGATGATTCTGATAATTGACGATGATGGCAAAGATATTGATAACATCGATTTGATGACAGTTTTAAATTGTGTATTTGTGCTAGTAAAGTTTGCTGACGTCTATAGCGTTTATGATTCCATTTTCTTTCTGTCTGGTTTTTTTTTTAAAATAATTAACACAAAATGTCATTGACTTCTTGGATTACAATTTCCTGAAAACATAAATTTTTCTCAATTGCGCGACACAAAAATGAACCACACAATCCTATCCTAAGGGAATTGCAAACGTTACATGCAAACAAACAGGAACGTAAATAGGGATTGTAATGCATGTATTATAAATGACAGAACTACGTTTTAAAAAAATTGCAACATGCACTTATTTCTAAGCGAACTTTTATGAAAGTGAGAGAAACTTTTAGGTTATATCAAGTAAAAATATTAGTGGATTATCGTTGTGGATTTAGAGAAATAAATATTTCAAGATAATGTTGTATTCATCATCAAAGTGTGTGTCCTTTATAGGACGTTGCTCTCTTTGCAGTTCATCTGGAATTCACTCTGTCTCTAGCCAGTTCACCCACTTCGTCGATGGTCATATTCATGGTTTCTTTAATATCTTACAGCTATCTTCTTCTTGGTCTGCCTCTGTATCTGCGTCTTGGGACCCTGTCTTCCAATATTATTCTCTCCAGGTCATCGTGACGCTTGATGTGGTGAAGTATCTAATTTTTCTGTATAGTATATTGTTTATCGACAAATTGTCTTAAACATTTAGTTCTTTAAGGACATCCGTTGCATGATGTCAGTGAAATGTTGCATTACAGAGGCAAAGTACTACAGTTTTACAAAATACATAAACAGTGACGATAAACAGCAACGTTTCGACCAAAAGGCCTTTATCAAGCAAACAATATAACAAGAATGACGAATTTCGAGGAACACTACAAATGGACGATTACATGTGGAAACATAAATCCTGGTCACAGCCATCCGATCATGTTCCTCCGATGATCGCAGTCGATTCGCCCTGGAGAACCGTTTTATTTCATTCTATGGCACTTTGCGACCTCTTGGACTCAACGCATTACATTCCTATGCTTCTTAGTACTGTCTTATCTCGTGCCTTGTTATCTATATGTGTGTTTGCTCCATATATGTGTCATTTATCCACTATATTGTTTATTGTTCCTCTCCTTTTCCACTCTCGGTTTTTGTGTTGCACTCATTTCGTTGTTCGTTTTTATTCCCAGATTTTCATCAGATAGGTTTATGTTTCCACATGAAATCGTCCATTTGTAGTGTTCCTCGAAATTCGTCATTCTTGTTGTATTGTTTGTTGATAAAGGCCTTTTGGTCGAAACGTTGCTGTTTATCGTCACTGTTTATGTATTTTGTAAAACTGTAGTACTTTGTTTTACGTGTTTACCTATTTTTCCAAGTTTTACTGCAGTCTCCACCCTTTTTCGATAATCATTACAGAGGCATAACTCTAGTTTTTGGTAAGAGATATATGAAGCTCTCATATAGAATAAATAGCAGAGTGGAAACATTCTACTTCTTCGGACGCTTCATATAGAACCACTTGATAACCACTCTGCGTGATTTGTATATGATCTGAGCCTAAGAGCGATTGTGCATTGTGCCAGTTATGTGCCTACAAGTAGGCCAGCATATCCGATTACTGCGATGCTTTTTATTTACTAGTGTAGCTTCCCTAGATCCTACATCAGCCGCCTCTTACGACATGCATTGTAGATCGCAATGGTACTATTCTTTACTTCCCTTGCAAGCCTTGGCACCACACGGGCGATGAGAGAGGAATCCAATTATGTCCGTGCGACAACACGGCTTTCACAAAGTTGTCATTCTGCGCCTCAGAACAGGACACAGTGCACTCTACAGTTAAATGTATACAAAATTCATGATTATCAGTATAGCTATGTGTAGAGGCACGGGATACTTTGAAGCACAAACTGCATGATTCCTTTGAATATGATATATTGAGAAAAACTCACTGGCTTAGTGAAGACAAAAAAAGTTAATTACATATCCTTTACAGGACTTTGCTAATCAACCCCAGCTTTTTTTAACGCTGTTTGTGATTTTTCAGGCATTACTACATTCAGTAGTTTGCCATTGCTTTCTGAACAGGTGGTACCATCGTTCTTTGTAAAATCTACTCGAAACAATTTGCAAGCAAATTATCCGCAGCGTGATTCGAACCCAGAACGTTAGGGTTAATAGACCGAGTCACTATCCCCTAGGCCACAGACACCATCTGGCTTAGAGAACAACACTATAAAAGGGAAAGGCACTGACTTTTGTCTTCTTTTTATTTCTTATCTCTAATCCTGTGTTGCCTCACAGCGTCAGGATATGAAGAGATTTCTAGAACGGGCTTTTGTGTGTTCTTCATAAATAGTGTTTTTCACCGCCTCTGTAATTTCTGAGGTTCACCATTTTTTCGTGGACTGCCTTTTGCTTTGTATCCACTGTTTCAGAGTAGCTTTGTATCCACTGTTTCAGAGTAGCTTTGCTTTGTATCCACTGTATCAGAGTAGCTTTGCTTTGTCTCCACTGTTTCAGAGTAGCTTTGTATCCACTGTTTCAGAGTAGCTTTGCTTTGTATCCACTGTTTCAGAGTAGCTTTGTATCCACTGTTTCAGAGTAGCTTTGTATCCACTGTTTCAGAGTAGCTTTGTATCCACTGTTTCAGAGTAGCTTTGCTTTGTATCCACTGTTTCAGAGTAGCTTTTGCTTTGTATCCACTGTTTCAGAGTAGCTTTGTATCCACTGTTTCAAAGTAGCTTTGTATCCACTGTTTCAGAGTAGATTTGTATCCACTGTTTCAGAGTAGCTTTGTATCCACTGTTTCAGAGTAGCTTTGTATCCACTGTTTCAGAGTAGCTTTGTATCCACTGTTTCAGAGTAGCTTTGTATCCACTGTTTCAGAGTAGCTTTGTATCCACTGTTTCAGAGTAGCTTTGTATCCACTGTTTCAGAGTAGCTTTGTATCCACTGTTTCAGAGTAGCTTTGTATCCACTGTATCAGAGTAAAGTAAAGGAACCCTTTCATACCTCGTGGTATATAGGTCAATACAGTGTTAGGCCTGTATTTTTCATTGACCGTCGGCACACGATGGGTGATGTGATCAGCATCACGCCGGCCGCCTTTACTTTCCCAGAGCATGTCTGGTACCTAGTTGAGGCTGGGTCGACCTGAGAGCCGTCGCGGTCTGGAAAAATTCCACGCACATTGCGGGAGCTGAACCCAGACCACCAGCCTTGCGAAGCGAGTTCACTAACAACTACGCTACAGAGACTCTCTACTGTTTCAGAGTAGCTTTGCTTTGTATCCACTGTATCAGAGTAGCTTTGCTTTGTATCCACTGTATCAGAGTAGCTTTGCTTTGTATCCACTGTATCAGAGTAGCTTTGCTTTGTAGCCACTGTATGAAAGTAGCTTTGCTTTGTATCCACTGTTTCATAGTAGCTTTGCTTTGTATCCACTGTATCAGAGTAGCTTTGCTTTGTATCCACTGTATCAGAGTAGCTTTTGCTTTGTATCCACTGTATCAGAGTAGCTTTTGCTTTGTATCCACTGTTTCAGAGTAGCTTTGCTTTGTATCCACTGTATCAGAGTAGCTTTGCTTTGTATCCACTGTATCAGAGTAGCTTTGCTTTGTATCCACTGTATCAGAGTAGCTTTGCTTTGTATCCACTGTTTCAGAGTAGCTTTGCTTTGTATCCACTGTTTCAGAGTAGCTTTGCTTTGTATCCACTGTATCAGAGTAGCTTTGCTTTGTATCCACTGTTTCAGAGTAGCTTTGCTTTGTATCCACTGTATCAGAGTAGCTTTGCTTTGTATCCACTGTATCAGAGTAGCTTTGCTTTTTGAGGCACACTGTCTGTTGTTGATCTACTTATGTGACCGAACCATAGCCCTGTGGATTCACAGCCCAGAAATGTTGTTCTTTATCTCTCGTCTCAATATGGTCCTGCGGTCCTGTTAATATAATCTGTAGCTTGATATAACATAAACTATTTTTTAGATAAATTATGATAAATTTTTCTCAAGAGGAACAACACAAGCAGAAGAATTGTTAATATATTCCATGTGCGGTCATAAGTTATAGATGATCGCTCCGTACAATAAATTAACATGTATTAAGTGGGCAGTAACGTGAATTATAAACACACATCAGCTGGGATCATGAAAAGCATGCATAATTTGTAGAGAAATCTTTCATGCTAATTTGATGACAGCAGGCAGCAGATGGATTGAAACGATATTTCTAATCAGATCTATGCAAGTTACACAATGAACCATGAAACTGTCCGTTATTTCAAGAAAATATTACTGTGTTGTAATCACATAATTCACTTCACATCGTCTTCATGTGATGTTGCTTGACAACAGGAGTAATGACTTGTCTGCAATAGTTCTATAACAGGTTTTGATTCTATAAAATAGCACTGACGGTACACTCTATCCGATTATTGCCTGTTCACTTCCTGATGTTTCCCTCTCAATTGTTTATCTGTCTTTCCTTTGCGATCTTGTTTTCCACTTCCTCTTCCAAGATGGTTTTAACATAGTGTTGTGTCTCAAATATATTTAAATTGTCTAATTGCAATTTCATTTTGTTCACTCTAAGTTGTTGAATTGGAAGTAAGATCAGCAGATCAGGAGGTACAGATGAGGACATTAATGCTAAGATTAGGAAGGCCCGACAGGCCTTTGCGATCCTGCACATGGTGTGGAAGTCCGCTGCCATCTCCACGAAAACAAAGCTCAGGATTTTCAGCTCAAATGTGAAGTCGGTGTTGCTGTATGGCTCGGAAACTTGGCGAGTCACTAGGGCAAATACAAATAAGATCCAGACCTTTGTCAACGGATGTTTGCGGCGGATTCTCAGATTGAGATGGTATGATAGAGTTACAAACACGGATCTGTGGATAAGAACAGGGCAGGAACCTATGATGACACAGGTCAAGAGGAGAAGATGGCGATGGATAGGCCATACCTTGCGGAAGACACAGTCGAGTGTCACTAGACAGGTGCTCGAGTGGAACCCGCAGGGAAAACGAAAAAGAGGACGCCTAAGCAGACTTGGAGACGAGGTCTTACTGAGGAGCTGAAGAGTGCTCAATTGACCTGGGAGAACATAAAAGAACAGCCAGAGACCGAGAAGAGTGGCGAACAACTGTTGAGGCCCTATGCTCCACGAGGAGCGGAGAGGATTAATGATGATGAAGTTGTTGAAGACACCCGTGTGTTGCATGGGCCCACAAGGGAAGCAAAGAATAGTACCACTGCGTCCTACAAGACTTGTCGTAAGAGACGACTGAGGTAGGGCCTAGAGATGCTACCCTAGTAAATAAAAGGTGTATAGATAACGTAGTTAAATTCTGCTAGTGGACTAGGAAAAACATCACACAAGTCACCAGAGAAGCGCAAGACAAATACATAAAACCACGACACTGGGTTAACAACCCGGTAACAGTGTGCTGACAAAAGAAAAAGAAGATTGTTTTATTCATTGTCGTGTTTCTGTTAATTAGGTTAATTTTGACATATACCCCACTTAACTCTTTTCATACTGTGAGCGTTACTGCGTTCTAGCTAAGATAGTTCTGTGATATCAGAACTTGTATCACACAAATATCTCGTGTTTACGTTGTATACATTCGTTGTATACATATATATATCACAACAATATATATCATACGATAAACTATGTATGTATCTTCTTCTATTCCACTATTTATTTCTTTATAGAAGTGTTGCGGGAGGGGGTTTAGTGATATGTTCTTGTTCTAAGGCACTTTGTAAGCTGCTATTCATTTTCTTAAGGCTGTTTTTGATGCCGTCGCACCATATTTTGCGTGATCTTCCTCCTGCTCTATGTTTACGTATATATTTGTTTTACTACTCATAGCTGCGATAAAAATTTGAAAGGTTGACTATAAAAAGAAAGAACGTGCTCTGTGCATAAACTCACTATAGTGGCTGGGGTGTTTTGGTGCACATTTATATACCACTAAAGTGATTAATAGTATGGATTAAGTTAATGATAATCTCAGCAATGTACAGAACTTGTCAATATTCAACCAAAATGTCACATAGATTACGGGGGCGCAAACAAGAGCGTTCTTAACATAAGCTGTGAAGCTGGACTCCACATTGTGTGCAACTGTTATCGTTTTGACACATGTCAAACTTCTCAAATGAAAACAATTTATTTAAATCTTTAAGAAATGTTACAAAATGTATCCAGTGGAAAAAACAGGAGTATTTGAACAGTTTTATTTGCATAAAGGGTAAGTTGGGTTTAATTCTTGTTCAATCGATTGGGACTTGAATTTAGTGTTGAATCGGTTTTGAGTTAAATATGTAAACGTAGGCTTCTGTAGCTCCCCAAGCGTACCTGGTTCAAATACCGCGGCTGGCATTTTGGAAGCAAATTCAGATTTTTGTACGAACGATAAAAATAGACCTCACCGTTCAGAAAGCAATGTCAAACTACTGAACCCATATAAGTGGTGCCTTGAAAATCGACGACTCGTTTACTGTTGTTGACGACTACGTCCTGTAAAGGATATGCCACGATTTTCATTTCATACTACCAATTATATTTTGCCCCTTCCTGGAAAAAATATGCTGACGCCCATGTATGTAGATATCAGAAACTGTCATGTGGCTGAGAAAAAATGGAAGAAGTCTGTTTTCCATTACACTTAATACATATTTATAAAAGCAATGTCTCGTGATCAGATAGCAGAAGTGGAGTTTGTGAGGATTCATCCGATTGGTTTGCTATACGACAGCAAGTCAGACAAGGTTGCATTCTGTATTCAGATTTGCTTAATATATACACTTTTAAATATGATGAGAAATGTAAAAGAAAGAGAAAAAGAACGTTTGATCCTTTTAAACGGAGAAATCTCTTTTTTTTCCACTTCAAGTTTTTTTTTATATTTATTTCTTATCCGTTTTTCAGTCACAGATTTTCATTTTAGGACCGTTGGGATGTCTTTGTCGTAGTCTATATGTAAAGTGCTGTGAAATTCGTCACTCCTGTTGTATCGTTTGCTTGATAAAAACATTTTGATCGAAACTTTTGCTGTGTATTGTTATTGATTTTGTAAAAATACAGTACTTTGTTATTACGTGTTTCGTCATTGCTACATAGTTTTACTGCAGTTTTCCCTATATCGATAATACTAAACAGAGAAAAAAAAATAACTTAACTTAAACAAACTGACGACATAGGGTTATTAACAACAGTACAAATGGAAATTGGAAAATTACTAATGACAGTTTAAACGAAAAGTGAACAGAAAATTGATATCTCAATGTAACAAAACCAAAGATAATAACAATAATATAAAAAAAATATGCATATTTATATCATGTAATACCCACACAAAAAAACATTTTAAATGTTAGAATATTAAGAGCATGAACAGCGCCGTGCCGTGTTATGATACATATATGCAGCTGTATCAGGCGGACCGTAAGGGGCGGATACTCAGCGAAATCACAATCGCAATTGAAGATTATTTTAAAGAAAAAAAAACATTTAAGGGGTGGCACGGTCCAGAGCACGCATATTCCAGTGTCAACGTATGGTGTGAAGCATGAACATTTAATTATTTTTTCCGATCCAGAAGCACTTGAGCTTTTCAGCTCTTCGGCTCGGTGCCATGGACATCGTAACCCTTCGGTTCGGTGCCACGAACACCGTATATCTGGGAAATCTGTGGCTTTTTCTGCCATCCCGCGAATTGAACCCGCACACACAGAGGGATAGTCACCGTAGTCCAACGCGCTACGAACACGCTGGGCAGACGGGCATGGACATTTAATAAGGCAATAGAAAAGCATATATATGATTTTGAATATAAGTGTTACAGAAGAGTGGTCCGTATACCATGTACAGAGAAGATAACAAATATGTTTATCGAAAAGGGATTCAAAATCAAAGAAAACTGGCTGGTGCTACAAAAAAGAAAGAGAAAATTGAAGTATTTTAGACAATGAGTGAACGTACTAGTAAATTATAGACAGAAATGTTCTCATAGACACTCGATGTGTGAACGTACTAGTAAAATATAGACATATATGTTGTCATAGACATTCGATGTGTGAGCGTACTAGTAAATTATAGACAGAAATGTTGTCATAGACATTCGATGTGTGAACGTACTAGTAAATTATAGACAGAAATGTTCTTATAGACACTGAATGTGTGAACGTACTAGTAAATTATAGACAGAAATGTTGTCATAGACACTCGATGTGTGAACGTACTAGTAAATTATAGACAGATATGTTGTCATAGACATTCGATGTGTGAACGTACTAGTAAAATATAGACAAAAATGTTGTCATAGACACTGAATGTATAAACGTGCTAGTAAAATATAGACAGATATGTTGTCATAGACACTGAATGTATGAACGTACTAGTAAATTATAGACAGAAGTAGTGATATAATCAATCAACGTGTCCAAATTGTGACAAACTAAACGAAATTGTTGTGTTTTTATTATTTACACGTTTCTCAATAATTCTTTAGTAATTGACAAGTGATTCCAACTGATTGCTCTTGTTTGTTGTTCAACTAAACGTCACTACAACCAAGATTAATGAACAATCAACTTCAGTAAACAACAATCAATGCAAACTTGAATTGAAGCCATGGACCTAACCGATTAATGCATGAGACCAAAAAATATAAACATCATTTCTAGAAATAGAGTTACAAATAAAGCTGGTAGTCAATATTGAATTTGTAGAAATTATTTAAAACTAAAATACAAAATAAAGAATAAACAGGAAGAAAACAAAAGAAACAAACTGCACACAAAGCTAAAAGAATGTGCTAGTAATTATGCATACACGAGGATAGGATGGATTCGGCGTTAATTGGGGATAGCAACTATTTTGTTTTGCTAGGTAATGTAATCTGAACAACACATAAACAACAACATGAATAATAAAAGAACTGGGAAATTGACTTTTAGAAGTGTTCAGGACATGCCAGATAAGAGTACACAAGCAATATGTAAATAAATAACATGAAAATGACAATGATGCTTATCAGTTCCATTTTCTCTTTAGCGCTGAGATAGCAGAATTGAGTCACACCTGAAGTTAGTTTTATTGCATGATATCTGAGTAAAAACATTTCTATTTTTACAGTATTGATTTCTGTATGTAGCGAATAGTTTACATTTAAACAAAAAGTAAATAAGTTAAAGATGAGGATTATGAAGAGCTATATTTGGAAAGAAGGAATGTATGCTTTTGAGATGTTGATGTACAGAAGAGTAGGTCGTATGTCATGGGGGGAGGGAAGATTAAAAAAGTTCTAGAAGGGCTGGTGTTGATGCAAGAATTGATAGAGGAAATGAAAATTGGAAAAATAAAATATTTCGAACACATGGAGAGACGACATTTTTGTTCAGAAGCTTATTAGATGAATATTGAAGAACGGTGAGCAAGAGGAAAACCGAGACACGAGTGGAAAGGAAAAATTCCAAAGATGGACAGGTTACTACATGTCAGAGTGCAACTTAAAGACAAGAGACGGGGATGATGGAAGTTTATTGGAGCCAAACATCGATGTGAAGACGGCACCTGATGATGATGAGTGATTACGTGATTAGTAAGGATCATCAAAATAGAGCTCAGGAAATGCCCGTAGATGCTCAGATCTTTTCCAAAATATCTTTAACATTGTGTAACAACTAGTCACACCCGTTCTGTATTGGTTAATCAAATGTCTCGTGAATCTAACAAACTATTCATGTCTGGCAATTCACAATGTCAATCCCATCTCCCAATCTGTATAAGGATGTAGATTTATCAATGTTCCCAAAGCAATCTATGTAACCTGCTTCTCTTGTGACATTATCGATGTATGCACTATCAATTGACTCTTTTCTCGATCACTGCTGTATCAACCAGGTGAATTTTTCACCATCCTTGTTGTGTACTCCCGTATACCCTGGTACAAAAATAAAGGTTAAATCCGTCTTTTGGGGTGTTGTCAATGGGCAAACCATTCCTGGAATATACAGTAGGGCTCTTTAGCATATTCAGTGACTTATTCATCGTACATGCACATGTAGATTCCTGAGTACTCAAACACTCCAGAACCATTGTTACCGCTTTGATCTCCATTGTGAGGCTGCTTGTAGTTGCAGCAAAGTTACAACTGTCCACCTTGACAGTCCTGCATCTCCAGCTCACTGTAAAAGCGCATGCACGCCGCTGTCCTCGAGTTACTGAGCCATCAGGGTATACCCTAGCATCGTCATCTCGTATAAATTCCTAAATCATTGGCTAGACCTTTATATTTACTATAGAAATAATTTGTTCTATGTAGCTTATGGTGAGTGTGATGCGAACGGAAAGGTAATGTTGACATCCACATGCATTGGTTCCCATTTCGATATATTAGAAAGCGAAGCATTGTTGCATAGTAAAACAGCATACTCAATCAATATTTCAACAAAAGTGTCATCATCAAGTAAAGAATAAAAGCAGAAACTTATGAATAAATAATTCTACAATCTGTTGCTAAGACAAACAAATACATCTGGAGATTATCTGATATGAAGGTGTGCCTGAAAAAAACACACATTACATACAATTTGATTTATGTCTTCCTTGTTATAGTATAAAATTCTACATGCATTTTTTTATCTTTGTAATGAATAAGCATATATATATATATATATATATACATGTATATATTTTGGTATAATATATGTTTACATATCTACGCGTGTGTGGACGCGCGCCGCACGCCTGCACAACATTATTCAAACTGATTATTGTCTATGAAGCGGAACAGGATAGAATTATCGTTGTTTGAAGCTAACACAAAAATGTTTGGGGATTCAGTTCACGCAACCGACGTTCCGCAAAAGAGGAAACAAACTAAACCGAAAATAGCCAATATATACTTAGGTCAAAAAATGAAGAGATAACTATGTTACAGACAATTGTCTACAAGCTACGGACATTGTCATTTTAGATTTACTCAACAGCCATTGCACACTGAATGTACAGAGAAGAGTCTTTAATATACCGTGAACTGTTTGTCTTCTTTTCTCTTCCATAATTTACTTCTTTATAGAAGTGTTTGGGAGGAGAGGGGAGGAGGGGGGTAGTGATCTTGTGTGTGCTTGTTCTAATGCATGTTGTAAGCTGTTGTTCATTTTCTTAAGGTTGTTCTTGATGCTGATGCTCCATCTTTGCACGGTCTTCCTCTCGTTCTGTACTCGTTATACTTTTTTATGTGTGGCTCTCTGTGGTAGAGGATACCAGGCCATTCTTGTCAGGTGTTCAAACCATTTAATATGTTGTTCTTTTATGAATTGCATGACTGGTTTCACATCCAGTCTTCTTCTGATTTCTTTATTTCTAATGATATCTCTTATTGTTACACCTTCAGTTCTAAGACACCTCATCGTCGTTATGATATTCCGCTCATTAACTATTGTCATTGGCCATGTTTAACACTGGTAACTGTTTGCCTAAATGCAGTTACGGCTAGTTAGATTTGGAAACGTCAAGGCTAAGCAGTACACAAGATATACAATCGGGATCATACACAAATGGAAAACTGCAAGAAAGTGAGATATTGTATCCCTCCCACTTATATCTATCTTTTTATTGCTCTTCTATCCTCAACTTCTTTTCTTTTACTATTGCCAAATTATCTTATTTTTAGTTAAAATCTGGCATATCCTTTACAGGACGTACCCATCAACCACAGTAAACAGGTTGTCGATTTTATAGGCACCACTTACGCGTTTAGTAGCTTGCCATTGCTTTCTGAACGGTGTGGTCTATTTTTACCGTTCATAAATTTCCACGCGAACAAATTTGCTTCCATAATGCCGGAGTTTGAACCAGGAACTCTTGGGTTGTGATCGAGCTCACTACGTAGCTACAGAAGCCCACCTTATCTTATTTATATTTCTTGTTTTCAGTAATTCTCTTTTCACTATTATTGATGTACCCCTTCTTTTGTTTTGTTAACTGCATTTCTTCCTCTTCTTCCATGACAGTATGTTGCACACATCTCGAAAGCCCACATTCTATTTTCCAATATCTACATGCTTATTATGCACATTTCCATCTCATATAAAAGATGAAAAATGTATGTAAAACTTAATGATTCTCATTTTTGTGTGCATTTATTATTTGCTTGAAATATAATATCTTACCCGTGTTGCTAAACACATTTTTTGTCTTACATCTACTCCTAATTTCCGTTATTTTATTTCCAATCAATAGATAATTTGATACTCTCTCGTCCGTTATATAATGTCTCGTTCGTTATATAATGTCTCGTTCGTTATATAATGTCTCGTCCGTTATATAATGTCTCGTTCGTTATGTTTATTTGTAATGATTCCATACAAATTGTTTTGTTTAATAAAGTTGTTTTTCTTTTGTTGATATTGATGTAGAAAAAGCCATATACTTTACTTCTGTTGTTATGTATAACTATTAAATCTTACCTACTACGTCACAACGACTAGTTGCAGCAATATGGCGACGAATATCGAAATAGTTCGTTTGCTTGATAAAGGCCTTGTTGGTCGAAACGTTGCTGTTTATCGTCACTGTTTATGTATTTTGTAAAACTATAGTACTTTGTTTGTACGTGTTTCACTAGAAAAAGCCATATACTTTACTTCTGCTGTTATGTACATGTCACGCCCCGTGTGGTGCCGGGGCCAGCAGAGGAAGCAAAGAATAGTACCACTTCAACTTACAATGCATTTCGTAAGAGGCGGCTGATGTTGGCCCTAGAGATGCTACCTTAGTAAATAAAAAGTAGCGCAGAAATCGGATGAGCTAGCCTACTTGTAGGCGCATAACTGGCACAACGTACAATCACTCTTATGCTCAGATCACATACAAATCACATAGAGTGGTTGACAAGAGGTAGATATGGAGCGTTCGAATAAGAAGATTTACATGTCAAATATTACTAATAGGAAAATTTGTATACCATAAATCTCCAGTGTGTTATTGGGCTCGTAAGGGGAGCAAACAATAGTAACACTACGACCTAAAAGGCAACTGAAGTAGAGACCTAGGGAAGCTCAGCATCATAGAATAGCTTGTCCCGGAACTTGGCTCACATGACAGCAGTCCTGAAAACTCTCTATTCTGTGCAAGTTGACCGGCGTCAGCAGCAGTCGTTCTCAGATCGTCAATAACATCTTGCACCCATCGTCTTCTAGGTCTTCCTCTCATTCTTCTTCCAGGAAGCTACCTAGTAAATAAAAAGCGTCGCAGAATTCGGATGTGAAGGCCAAATTGAAGGTACATAATTGGCACATTGTAAGTCGCTTTTAGGCTCGGATCACATACAAATCACAATAAGTGGTTAGAAAGTAATCGATAGGTAGCGTTCGAAAATGAAGAATATATCATCATATTTTTCATTTAACCACTTCTCACTTCAGTTTAACCACTTCTCACTTCAGTTTAACCACTTCTCACTTCAGTTTAACCACTTCTCACTTCAGTTTAACCACTTCTCACTTCAGTTTAACCACTTCTCACTTCAGTTTAACCACTTCTCACTTCAGTTTAACCACTTCTCACTTCAGTTTAACCACTTCTCACTTCAGTTTAACCACTTCTCACTTCAGTTTAACCACTTCTCACTTCAGTTTAACCACTTCTCACTTCAGTTTAACCACTTCTCACTTCAGTTTAACCACTTCTCACTTCAGTTTAACCACTTCTCATTTCAGTTTAATCACTTCTCACTTCAGTTTAACCACTTCTCACTTCAGTTTAACCACTTCTCACTTCAGTTTAACCACTTCTCACTTCAGAGCTGATATACGTGCTATAATAGTGATATTTTTTTATGACGTTAAAACAGTCTACTGCTTCCTTCTTCTTCTTGTCTAAGAACTCAGGCAAAGTCAGAACGCCTGGTATGGAACCAGCCATATGTGGAAAATATAAGGTAATGAGAATAATGCTTCGTCTTTAAACCATGTCTCTTGAACTGAATATGGGAGAAAGCAATGAGTATTTTGAGATTAATCCTTTAAACCGTGTCTCTTGAACTGAATATGGGAGAAAGCAATGAGTATTTTGAGATTAATCCTTTAAACCGTGTCTCTTGAACTGAATATGGGAGAAAGCAATGAGTATTTTGAGAGTAATCTTTTGTCTTTAAACACGTGTCTCGTGAACTGAATATGGGAGAAAGCAATGAGTATTTTGATTTTTGAAACTTTTGTATTAATTCAGTGGGTCTCGTGGCTAAGTGGTTAAGCCCTTGCCTTGCGAGTCGAAGGTTCGAATCCGGATCGAACCGTTCTGTTCACGAGTGCATTTTCCAGCTAACCATAAGATTGTTGCGGGAGCTGCGGAGTTCGTGCTTTGTGCAATGCTAACGGCAGGTGCCATTTATGCAGAGAGGGACTGAGCCAAATGGGGTAAAACTCGGTGCAATGAAGACCATCCTTCGGTTGTAAAAGCTTTAAAAGCTTTTAATGAATTCAGTAGTAATTTGATAATTATTGCTTGGATAGCAAGTTCTCGTTGTTCAACTTACATAATTACGAGAAACGTCCTTGCCGTATTATTATAAATAAACGTATTGAAGCTCTGTTTGGAGTTATGAAATTAAAGTCAAGAAACCATTGTTATACTACGTTGTATACAGGGGAATACGGTTTTAGGCTCGTATTTTTCATTGACCGCCGGCACACAATGGGTGGATATACTGTCCTGGGCATGCGGGTGTTTACGGTAATGAGAGAGCGGACAGGCTTGCATCAACAGCATCGATTGTTGGGGAGTTGAAGATGGATAAGGGGATATTCTTCGGTCTCTTCGAGACTCTCTGTTGGATGAGGACACTAAAATCGATGTTGAATCGATCAAGCGATTTAAGCAGTTTGGAATTACCCTTTGTTCAAGTCGAACTGGATGCCTGAGAGGCAGAGTGAGAGGTGTGTTTAATCAGCGAGCCACAGGAACCATCAGTATGCATACTCTTCGATATCTGTTGGGGAGACTGAGCACCTATGGGTTTGCCCGGAGTGCAATGACGTCAGTTTAGTAACCAATAACCAATAACCAATAACACAATGGGTGATGTGATCAAATATCCGCCTGTAGATTACTGTCTTTACTTTCCAGAGCTTTTCCTGGTACCCAATAGAGACTGAGTCGACGTGAGCCGTTACGGTCGAAAAAATTACCGCCCAAAGTGAAATTGAACCCGGTTCCCAGGCTAAGAAGCTAGTTCACTAACTACTAGGATACTGCAGCTCTCGGTTATGTAACTACACTTTATTAAAGGTCTTGTCTAGTTGAGCTACTAGACACGATATAATCTTTCATAAAAATGTGAATTGTTCTTCCAAACAGAGCCTCAGTGTGTATGTGTTATTGGTTATTGGTTATTGATTAATAAACTGACGTCATTGCACTCCGAGCAGATCCGTAGGTGATCAGTCTCTCCCAACATATATCGAATAGTATGCATACTGATGGTTCCTGTCGCTCGCTGATCAAACACACCTCTCACTCTGCATCTCAGGCATCCATTTCTTCTTGTACAACGGGTAACTCCCAACTGCTTAAATTGATGGATCGATTCAACATTTATTTTAGTGTCCTCATCCAACAGGCAGTCGTGAAGAGACCAAAGAACATACCCTTATCCATTTTCAACTCCCCAAAAATCGATGCTGTTGATGCAAGCCTGTCCGCTCTCTCATTACCGTAAACACCCGCATGCTCAGGACAGTAGATCCACCTTAGTCTCTGGAGGTGCTTGAAACTTCTATATATGTAATGTATATGTGTGAATACGGTTAATGAAAAACAAGAAATGTTGCAAGAATTAGTAATGCAATGTGCGGAAACCTACAAATCTGATCTGGTCAGAGCGGATCAGATCAGATCTGGAGAAAACCGAGGGAGGCTGAGGTGATACGTAATAAATTGACGTTTAAGAACAAAGACACGTATTATGGTATTACATAAGCAAGCAAAAATGAATAATATAATAATAAAACTAACAAACATCCAACGTATCGACTATAAGTCTTCTTCAGGGAACATACAAAAGCACACATGAATTCTAAAGAATACATAAACAAACATTACCACAGTGCTAGCTTTCATGGTTTTGCTTACCTGTAGAATTTCTGTAGACTTAATTATCTATCGGACAATTATAAATTATTCAAACCAAGTGTATCATGTTTCAAACCAAGTGTATCATGTTTCAAACCAAGTGTATCATGTTTCAAACCAAGTGTATCATGTTTCAAACCAAGTGTATCATGTATTAAACCAAGTGTATCATGTATTAAACCAAGTGTATCATGTATTAAACCAAGTGTATCATGTTTTAAACCAAGTGTATCATGTTTTAAACCAAGTGTATCATGTTTTAAACCAAGTGTATCATGTTTTAAACCAAGTGTATCATGTATTAAACCAAGTGTATCATGTATTAAACCAAGTGTATCATGTTTTAAACCAAGTGTATCATGTTTTAAACCAAGTGTATCATGTTTTAAACCAAGTGTATCATGTTTTAAACCAAGTGTATCATGTTTCAAACCAAGTGTATCATGTTTCAAACCAAGTGTATCATGTTTTAAACCAAGTGTATCATGTATTAAACCAAGTGTATCATGTTTCAAACCAAGTGTATCATGTTTCAAACCAAGTGTATCATGTTTCAAACCAAGTGTATCATGTTTTAAACCAGTGTATCATGTTTTAAACCAAGTGTATCATGTTTTGTCGTGTATGGATTATTAATGTTTTCCCTTCGTATTTTTATTTTTCGTGTGGAATCATTCTTTTGTGTGTGCAATGTTTACAAAATTCCCAGTATACTACTTCTGAAGTCGGAATAAGTTCATAGTTCATAAGTACGGTTCCAACTTCACTGCAACAGGTCACCCCATAATTGCTCGTTCCTGTGCCAATGAAAATCACACGAAATGCTAAAAACTGTGAAATGTTTCCTGTGTGAACTAATTCCAGAATGAAACAGCCGCGTACCGCCACAAAAGCAACCTGCTCCGCATAAAATGCATATGGCCGTCGCTAATGTAGCAACACAAAAATGTTCATCACTTGAATTGCATCACTTGAAAAGGGAACATCAATCACGACAAAATCCTGTTTTCTGCACCCGCAATATAACTGCATACGGCAGATTGAGCGTGTTCGTCATAACCGCTGTCCGCCATTTTCTGAATACACACTAACACACAACAAACGCACGGTTGACACAGCAAAAGCATTCCATGTAACATTCATAGCTCACAGCGTTGCTCAAGCACTAACTCAGTAGCTCGGCAAACGAAACCGGAAAATACCCGACCAAACATGTCGGAAATGCGATAGCAAAGTCGTGTTCAGAATCAAACAGTACTGACTCTGAATGGCCCTCCCGCATTCCGCCATTGCTGGCCAGGTTTTTCGAGGTCGGAATAAGGTTCGTCTAACGAACGACGAAGGATACTAATGACAAGGGGACTGCCTAGAGTAGTTGATAGTAGCTCGGCCTGCTAGCTGTGAGGCGCCTCATAGCTCGGGTTCGAACCTACTGTCCGGCATTTGTTCGAGTCCCTGGTCTTACTCAGGACGATAACGTGAGTACCTCTGAAGTCGGAGAAAATCTGCCTGTATGGAGAGGGAATACTAATTATGAGTACATTGAGCACACGGCTGCCAGTGTAAGTAATTTACAATGTGCACGCTGCTGCCATTGTAAGAAATTGGAAAACGGATTTTCACGCAAAATCAGTTTCAGAGATGAAACTTCGTCTGAGTTGAAAGCGGATGAAAGAAAAAGAAAAAAAAAAAAAAAAAAAACTAATGACAAGATAGCAAGTCTTCACTAAAAAACTCATAGCAGACAAACAGAAAGAAACGAATGCACTAAGTGTGCTTTATAAAAATACATGGAGAATTACTACATCAAGTAAAAAGCTACTCCTATCTCTGTCAGATGATAACAGATGATGGCAGATGTATAACTGAAATTAAAAAGAGAATAGGAATGGCCAAGGATAATTTCAATAGTATGAGAAAGTTACTGACATCCAAACAAATCACAAACAGGCTAAAAATTAGAATGATCAAATGCTATATATATCCTATATTAATGTATGGCTCGGAAACATGGACAATGAACAAGCAGTTAGAAGACAGAATTGATGCATTTGAGATGTGGATATATAGAAGAATAAGCAGAGTTTCATGGACAGAAAAACAGACAAATAAACAAGTTTTAGGAAAACTAGGCATGAAGAAACAATTATTAAGAGAAATAAAATTCAGACAAGTAAAGTATTTTGGGCACATAAAAGGCATGACACCATGATAAAACATTTACTAGAGGGGAAAGTTGAGGGAGAAGAGCAAGAGGAAGACCGAGAGATAAGTGGGGGAGAAACTTTAAGAAATGGACAGGTTACAGTCTGGCAGTGTGCAACACCAAGGCGAAAGACAGAGGATGCTGGAGATTCATTGCAGCCAACCTTCGATGTGGAGACGGCACCTGATGATGATGATGATGATTGGAGAACTAATGTAATTGTTGATGGCATGTTGTATGTTGTCATAAATAATTTCAGTAATTTATTCCATTTGAAATGTTGAATTGAAGATCTAATAAATTTGTTGGTGATAAGATGCAGTTTTATGTTACATTGCGAACTAAACGAAATGAAAGAGAAGAGGGACCCTTCATCTTCACTATCTGTCAATCCATGCCATAAGTGGGGCTAACTAGCACTAAAAACTAGAACAACATTGTTATTCAGACCTGGTACGCTACTTGCCACACCCTTGCTCTTCGTCATAACAAACATTAACGTCACCAGTATTATCTGACACGTTGGAAGGTCACAGATGCCCGACCCCGCGACCTTGCGAAAAGCCAGTAACCTAGGAAACGTGTATACAGACCTGACCGAGATTTTAATTCTGATCTTATCCAAGTTGACAGTTGCGGATCTTATCGATAATTAATGTTTTTCGAACTGCTGTATCTACACAGTGATTTTTCACTTTCTCCTTTAATCTCTTCATGCAGTTTTTCCAACTTTTATTTTGGAAAGTTTAATTACCTGAGGATGACAAATGTACATGTAATTCTTTCTTATTTGATACCATCTTTATTTTTATTTTCGTTTTTTTTTTTCTGCTTCATTTTTTAAAATGTTTACAACTTTATCCCTCACTCCAATTTTTGCTTGTTTTCTTTGTTAACATTTCTTCGTCTCCTCGAGTAATAGCACGTCCCTTGAAGAACGTAGATGTCATCACTGTCCACCTGGAAAACTCTCTGGCTCTAGTAAGTTCTCCACCTCTTCCAGTGTTATGTTCAAGGTTTCTTTGATGTCCTACTGCCACCTTCGTCTTGGTCGTCACCTGCCTCGTAGCCCAGGAACCAAACCTTCCATTACCAGTCTCTTCAAACCACTGTGGCATTTAAAGGGGACAAAATATTTCATCTTCCGGTACATGATGTTATTTATGAGCAATGCTCCTTGATATGCAGGTCTACGGTTTTTTTCTCTTCTCTGTCCCGGCTGTTCTAAGAACTTTTCTGTAACACCTTTTTTGGAGGGGGAGGTTCGATCCAGAAGCACTTGATCCTTCAGCTCTTCAGCTCGGTGGCATGGACATCGTAACGCTTCGGTTCGGTGCCACGAACACTATAAATCTGGAGAACCTGTGGCTTTTCTGCCAGCCCGCGGAATTGAACCGGCTCTCACATGGAGCTTGTCACCCGTCGTCAAACACGCTAGGAACACGCTGGGCAGGCGGGCAACACCTTGTTTCAAAAACTTCAGTTGTATTATTTACTGTTTGTGTTATAATCCACGATTCGCATGTTGTCACATGAAATATGCATGTTCACAGAAGTGTTACTGTTATTTCCATCTTACTTCCTCTCTCCATCTTTCCTTTATATTTTTAATGAAATTTGATCTGCGTTAGTATATCGCTTGTTAACTCAATTTATTCATTTTGTTCAATTTTCCTGTTCAAATCTATCTATACTTACTCTGTTCTTATTTTTATCTACATTTGTCGTTGTATTTTTATGTTCCAATTAGTATTCTGTCTTATTGTCTCCCTCCTTCTTTATTGTCTTCATTTGCATGTTAATTGTTGCAATATTATTATTAATAAATATTACAGTGTCTTGTTGTTTTCATTCTATTTCCCAATCTCTCACTTTCTTTTTTATTTCCTCATCGTTTAATCTTGTTTTTCTCCAACATTCTATATTATTTCCGTTCCATTTATCGCTGTTCCGCTTCCTTTTTTTTCCATATATGTATCTTCCTATTCATCCCAATTAACTTGATTTTTTGTTTTTTTATAATCAGAATTATCATCTTTATTCTTATATCATTTCAGGCTATCTTAATGTTAACTTTTTCTCATATCCGTTCCTCTTTTCCTTTTTTTCCTTTTTTTGTCGTTGTTTTCAAATCAGACAATGTTTATCCTTCGATACATAAAGATTGATTTCTGTCATTAAATCCTTTCCGCTGTCCTGATTCGTTCTAAAAACATTATGTAATGTATTATTCATCTATGTATCGCTCGTGTGGTACCAGGGTCCGTAATGGAAGCAAACAATAGTACCATTGCAACCTACAATGCATGTCGTAAGAGGCGAGTGATGTAGGCCCTAGGGATACTACCCTAGTAAATAAAAAGCATCGCAGAAATCGGATGTGCTGGCCTACTTGTGGGCGCATAACTGGCACAACGTACAATCGCTCTTAGGCTCAGATCACATACAAATCACACAGAGTGGTTGACAAGTGGTCAATGTGGAGCGTTCGAAGAAGAAGAAGAAGAAGAAGAAGACATCTATGCACTCGTCCTCTTCTGTCTATTATTTATCTCTTTCTGTGTTTTATCATGTTTATTTATTATTTTTTTTTAAAACATACTCTTTATGTTTTTCATTTCATTATACAGGGTGTTCAACTTAAAAGCAGCCCCATTGATAAATATAAATTTGCCAGGTACGCATTGCATCTCCGTCTATTTACTATTTAAACCGGTTCTGACTAGCTTGTCCTACGTCACATGTGTTCATCGCCCCTTCCGCACTACAATTACACACCATCACACAACCTTGACCTATACTACGTCATAACTGAACCTTCTTATTTCCATACATATATGCCAGATTAGCTCCATTCATGGGCTGCTTTTAAGTTGAACACCCTGTATGTAATAGTTTTTGTTTCTATTTTGTCTTCTTGTTCTAAGAAATCAAGGTTCTAAACTTGAAGAATTGACTTCATTGCACTTGTGTTTAGCTCATATACGACTTGGTCCCTAGAACAAGACAGATTCCAGTGAACCAAGAGGTTTAAAAAAAATACGCCGATGCTGGATAGGACACACTTTGCGAAAACCGGAGGGAATATAACAAGAAGGGCCCTTTTTCTGGAACCTGCAGGGGCAACGAAAGAAGGGGAAGGCCGAGAAATACATGAAGACGGGATTTGGAGGTAGGGATCAACAACATCAAGAAGAGCTGGAGGGAGCTGCAGGAGATAGCTAGAGATAGGAAAACCTTTCATGAGTTAGTTGAGGGCCTATGCCCCAATCCTGGTTTAAACGGCAGAGAGAGAGAGAGAGAGAGCTCGGTCCCTCTCCGGAGAAACGTATGAATACATATTACATGAGCAGCTTTAGTTAGTCATATACGTAGGATAGATTGGAGCGGCAACGTAGCCCAAAATGAAATGTTGAAATATTGTGAGATTACTAGCATTTATATTTTTAACCGTCAAAGCTTTCTAAGATGGTTGAGTTACCAGACCAGTATGCATGATGACCAGGTCTTCAAGAATATTCTTCAAGAAGTAAGTATCTTTCTTAAGAGTTGTGGGGTGACCTATCTTTCGTGGAAAAATCGTATACAGCGCAGTGATGACTAGAAGGCGCTTGACTTGAATATGCAAGACTGGGAGGGACAGGTTCAGCTGGAGACATTGTCTGAAAACGGGTCTGAGAGCTGGTGATGCCAGACTAAACAGCTTGTTTACATAAAACGTGCCAGGATAGAGCAGACATAAAATATATCCATGATCTCTCTTGAGACTAACAAGATGTCATCATATCTTGTTGATTATCTTCATGTGCATGGGATCGTGTACTTTAATCTTATGTCATGCAGTGCACAGCACATGAATCAAAATGTATCTAAGTCTGTGCAGACCGTAATTAATGTATGTCAGTCTATAAACACAAATATGCAAGGAGTATGCGGACCAATTCCTTTCCGCCGTTTGCGTGAATTTGTTGGTATACTCGTATATTGGAAAAAACTGTCTATGTGGTGTGCTATCCTGTTCAACCAACATTGCATATGTGTATATATGTACGTATGTCACATCTGGGATAGTGTAATTGCTAGTGAACTGGCTTCTTTTAAGCATGGTTAAGTTTCACAGTGGGAGTAAAATTTGTTCTCCAATCGTAATGGCACTCAGTTCGATCCAGCCTTAGTTGGATACTACTGAGTACCGAAACGTAGATGGTATGAAGTGCCCTTCACTTCGCATTTACAGTTCAATTGTGCAGGACGTAGGAGGACCAATTCCTTTCCTCGCTTGTGAAGCATCGAATTTCGGATTGTACCATAATCGAACACTCTATGTCTTGCACTAAACCGTCCCTATATATATAATTTGTCAATCAGAAATGCTTGGCTCAACAAGCAATTGTTTCATACAACGTAGAACATTATAAACTGTATTACCTCTGTGTTACATGCACCAAGCAAAGAGAGTTGTGAGAGACATGATCTCACGCGAGTGCATGGCACTTGATTGATTACCTCTGTGTTAATTATGATTCCCATAACCAGATTCTATTATCTCACAATGATGTTTTATATCAATACCTCATGTCAATTTCTTCTGTTGAGCAACAATTTGAGCTGTGGGTATTTCCAAGTACTAGCTAAAATCGTTAGATAACGATCATATTCTGGTCAAGCAGGGAGTATGAGCTCAGTGTATGAAAATGAAGGCGGACAGCAGGTGCGTCCACACGTTAAGGCAGTGAGGAAGGCTGTGGAAGGGGTGCTCTACTCCCATCTTGGAAACTGGCTTTTTGATTTTAAAAACAGTTTCATGCTAATCTGGTCTTCTTCATTTCTGTGTAGAAAAATACTAACTAAATTTTGGTTATTCATTGTTCTCCTCTTTCTCTCTCTCTTCTTCTCTCTCTCTCTCTCTCTCTCTCTCTCTCTCTCTCACCCCAGAGAAATGTTATATGTACACGCCCATGGCAGATAGTATGAAGCATTGATTTTAAAACGTTTTGTAATTTTGTTTTCAAATTGTATTATAACAAAGCAAAAACGATTGTTATATGGGCATTCCATGTCGGATTAGGGTGGGAAGAGGGTATTTCTGTGGGTGAATGGTTACGCCGTACCTTGCGTTCCGAATAGTGTGCTTTCGAATCCGGAACATGCTATTCTGCTCACGAGTACATTTTTCCAGAGATCCCTAGAAGTGTTGACGGAGCTACGGGGCTCGTACTTTGTACAAGTCTCTTAGCAGGTGGCTTGCCATTTCGAAGAGGGACCGAGCACAGACAACTTTAGATAACTAGACCAGACAACTGACCGGGAATGCCTGACCTAGAACAGAGAAGGGGCTGGAAATTTTAGATGTTTGATAGAACACTGCACACTTTTTGCAATTTTACTCAATTCTGTGAGTCTATGGTTATTTATTGGTGAAAAATATTCATAATATTGATATTCCTTATTGTTAAACTGAACTTGTTGCATAATATAACTTCGAGTTAGGATGCTTTGTTAATTTTAAAAGGAATTTGTCTATATAACCAATACTGGAATGCGAGGTCACATGGTGTAGTTGTGGTCTGATTTCCCATAACTCTTACTTGAGTCTGAAGGCCCATAAGTTTATAGTTGGCTCTGGACCGAGCCATATGGGGAAACTCTGGCCAATAATGTCAGACTTTCGTCTTTATGCCTTTCTAGGCCATGACCGCTAGGTTTTATGTTAATGCAAATTTGAACGTGGTAGTGTTTCTCAAACATGCGTGTATACTTTACACACACACGAATACGACAGTGACAAACAACGTTGATGAAACACAACATCAGTTTTCACATTCTTCACGCATTGAGAGAGTCTTTCCAAACAGAGGAGTTTCAGGGCTGTGAATCCACTCGCTGACCAGATTGAAAGAGATGAGTGTCAATATTGGTGCAGCCCGAAAAGAACGACATACTAAATATGCAAAGAGATTGATTAATCAACATCGAACTGGTGTGTTAGGTCGCTGGACGCTACTGGATTTGCTGAGGCGGAGATCGGAGCACCTATGGACATGTCCGGAGTGCTATGATGATAGTCCTCATATAACTGATAACTGAATCGATCTGTCAGTTGCTTAATTTCAATTTTATTAATTATAGATACTTTATAATATACATCGCTGTTTGTTATAGTTGCATCAAAGGTCATATGTGACAATAACAAATAACAGAACATGGAGAACAGCAAAAGAAACCACCAGAAAACTACAGACCTTCTTAAATGGATGTTTACGTAGAAAAGAGGGACTGAGATAGTATGATAAGATTACGAACGAGGAACTCAGAGAAAGAACTAAACAGATACCACCTAGAGAAAGAGCTCAGGAAGAGACGGTGTCGATGGATAGAACACACATTGAGAAGACCGACCGGAAACATTGCAAGACAGGCATTATTTTGGAACCAACAGGAAAAGAGGAGTAGAGTAAGGAAAGGCTAGACATACCTGGAGAAGAGAGTTGGAGACTGATATTGAAAGAATAAGTAAAACATGGAAAGAATTGGAAGAGATGACAAAAGAGATAGAAGAGCTGGAGAAATTTGTTGAAGACCTGTGTTCCGTTGAGAGTTGAAAAGGGAAGAACAAATAACATGGGGCTATAGCAAACCTTTGCCTCTAATCGGGAGGCAGGACCCTAAGACAGTTAATGGTTATGTGTGTATTCGATTATGTATGTTTGGTATCTCCTGGAAACCCTGCTTGATTCCACAAGCATGCTTGTACAAAATAAGCAAAGCACATTCCCCATATCAGCTGACCACGCTAAGTATTAATTGAGAGGACACTTCACTCTTGCTTTTGGCTTGGACACAACACGGAATGCAAAAGTCACGAGAGAATTAGGGATGAGGTGAAAAGCAATAGAGACAAGCACAAACTCGGAAGTTGTCACAGTAAAACAATTACCAATTGATCGTCTGTAAAGACGACAAAGGCTATATATATATATATATATATATATATATATATATATATATATATATATATATATATATATATATATATATCTTCTTCTTCTTTGCGTTCGTTCTTTACCCCCAATTTTAATCACTATTTGTGATATGTTTTATCTGCCAAGAACGTGTATACGTTGCACATTGGTTTCGTAGGCCCTAAACGCATAGACTTACTTCTACACGTTTAGGACACATGCTTCTGACTTCAGATAAACCATTTTATTCACCTCTTACGACATGTGTGGCAGGTAACAGTGGTTTTATTGTTTACACCACAAATTGGAGCCCGTAACCACTCCTATATATATACAGTGGCGGCTCGTCAGTAAGGGCCACTGGGGCCGGGCCCCATGAAAAAGAATGTGTTACGTGTATTTATTATTTTATAAATTAAAACATAACAACTCAAAACCATGATTGTCCCGAAAATTTGAGTCTGGCCCCACCAACAAAAATGATCACGAGCCGCCACTGTATGTATATATATATAAAATATATATATATATATATATATATATATATATATATATATATATATATATATATATATATATATATATATAAAACATGTGATAAAATTAAAAATATGTCACATATAAATAAGTGCAAAAAAACTAGTAACATGCAACTATAACTACCAAAAAAAAAAGATTGAGAAAGGAAGCAGGTATAGAAAGTAACCATCTCACAGTTCTCTATCATTATAAATATGAAACTCAGAGTATATACTTATCCAAAGAAAAAAAAAAAGAAGAAATAAAAAATAATACTGACAACCTGATGAATACATTTTCTCGAGAAGTATTTACAACATCATCATCATCATCAAGCAGCTTGCCCCTTCCGGAACTTGGCTCACATGACAGCAGTCCTGAAAAGTTCTCTGTTCTGAGCAAGTTGGCCGACGTCAGCAGCTGTCATTCTCAGATCGTCAATGACATCTTGCACCCATCGTCTTCTAGGTCTTCCTCTCATTCTTCTTGCCGGCATCATTCCCTCCAAAATTACCCTCTCTATGCATTCAAGTCGTTTGATGTGTCCGAATAATTTAATTTTCCTTGATGTTATGCACTTTAATAGCCATCTCTCTCTAATATCAAGCTGTTGCAGAACAGAAGCATTTGTTCTTTTCTCTGTCCATGATATTCTAAGTACTCTTCTGTAGCATTTACATGCGTGTTCACAACAGACTTCAGAAATTGTTACCATGCCAACGTGGTTGAAATGTAGAAAAAAGAAAAGGTTAATTAGATTGATTTTTGTGTGTTTTTATTGTCCATATGACGAGCGTGCAGTGAAACATGTTTGTGATCACGAGAAAGAAAGAATACACAATATGACGAGCGTGCAGTGAAACATGTTTGTGATCACGAGAAAGAAAGAACACACACAATATGACGAGCGTGCAGTGAAACATGTTTGTGATCACGAGAAAGAAAGAACACACAATATGACGAGCGTGCAGTGAAACATGTTTGTGATCACGAGAAAGAAAGAATACACAATATGACGAGCGTGCAGTGAAACATGTTTGTGATCACGAGAAAGAAAGAACACACAATATGACGAGCGTGCAGTGAAACATGTTTGTGATCACGAGAAAGAAAGAATACACAATATGACGAGCGTGCAGTGAAACATGTTTGTGATCACGAGAAAGAAAGAACACACACAAAAATGACTAACCATAAAAATGGGAAAACAATTTATTTGCAAGGGATATCAATGAATACAACATTTGTCAGGCTAAACGCCATGCAGCTTCTTCTTCTTCGACCGCTCCAGATCAATCACTTGTTAACCACTCTGTGTGATTTGTATTTGATCTGAGCCTAAGAGCGATTGTACTTTGTGCCAGTTATGCGACTACAAGTGGGCCAGCACATGCTTTTTTTTTTTACTAGGGTGGCATCCTTACGTCGTTTCTTACGACATGTCGTGTAAGTCGCGCTGGTACTATTCGGTGCTTCCCTAGCGGGCTCCGGTCCCACACAGGTGGACATGCAACAAACATTACTTACTGCCTGCTTAATAAAGAAATAAGAAAACATATTGGAAATAATAAACATAAATTAATTGATGACGTTGCAAGATAAGTATAAGAATCAGGCAAAGAAATTAGTACAGCATTGTGCAATGATAACAAATGCCATTGAGAAATTAGTACAGCATTGTGCATATGATAACAAATGCATTGAAATTAGTACACATTGTGCATATGATAACAAATGCATTGAAATTGTACAGCATTGTGCATATGATAACAAATGCCATTGAGAAATTAGTACAAGCATTGTGCATATGATAACAAATGTCATTGAGAATTAGTACAGCATTGTGCATATGATAACAAATGCATTGAGAAATTAGTACAGCATTGTGCATGATAACAAATGCAGTTGCAAAGTAGGAAACAATTCAATGAAAGCATGAAACACAAAAATATCACATCAAGTAAACTAAAAAAGTTTAAAATAGAAAATAACATGAAACTTAAATAGTACAGCATGTGCATATGATAACAAATGCCATTGAGAAATTAGTACAGCATTGTGCATATGATAACAAATGTCATTGAGAAATTAGTACACATTGTGCTATTACAAATGTCATTGAGAAATTAGTA
The DNA here is from genome assembly GCA_020796225.1 of Arion vulgaris. Classification (NCBI taxonomy): domain Eukaryota; kingdom Metazoa; phylum Mollusca; class Gastropoda; order Stylommatophora; family Arionidae; genus Arion; species Arion vulgaris. Next base: position 27,090,026 of record CM036757.1, on the reverse strand, counting down.
CAGCATTGTGCATATGATAACAAATGTCATTGAGAAATTAGTACAGCATTGTGCATATGATAACAAATGCCATTGAGAAATTAGTACAGCATTGTGCATATGATAACAAATGTCATTGAAATTAGTCAGCTTGTGCATATGATAACAAATGCCTTGAAATTATCAGCATTTGCATATGATAACAAATGCCATTGATAAATTAGTACAGCATGGTGCATATGATAACAATTCATTGATAAATTAGTACAGCATTGTGCATATGATAACAAATTCATTGAAATTAGTACACATTTGCATATGATAACAAATGTCATTGAGAAATTAGTACAGCATTGTGCATATGATAACAAATGTCATTGAGAAATTAGTACAGCATTGTGCATATGATAACAAATGCCATTGAAATTAGTACAGCATTTGCATATGATAACAAATGTCTTGAAATTAGCATTGTGCATATGATAACAAATGTCATTGAGAAATTAGTACAGCATTGTGCATATGATAACAAATGCCATTGAGAAATTAGTACAGCATTGTGCATATGATAACAAATGCCATTGAGAAATTAGTACAGCATTGTGCATATGATAACAAATGCCATTGAGATATTAGTACAACATTGTGCATATGATAACAAATGTCATTGAGAAATTATACAGCATTGTGCATATGATAAAAATGCCATTGAAGGACAACAAAGAACAAATATCCACAAGTACGAAGTAAAATAGAAGAATAAAATGACCTAAATAAGGCAGAAGGAAAGATGAACGAAAAACTTCAAGAAAATACAAAGTAAGACGTCACAACAGACAAGACCACAAAGAGAACATTCGCAATATTGCACAGTTTAGAAATGCTTTATATATATAGAGAGAGAGAAAACTGCTGCCTTGCAGGTCAGCTAGGGACAGTCAAAGGCTAACGGAGAGAGAACCCAGTCAACGCTTGTTGAAATCGGACACATCGCCGAAGGACAAGCACCAGAGCTTCAGATGGTACTGAAGATGTGACGTAAAAAGAATGATTGAAATGGCCAAAAATAACGATCGCGTATATATATATATATATATAAACAAACAAAACACGAAAACCAAAGTACAACGAAAAACTGTTCAAATACATTTACGAACAGAAAGTAGTACAAATAACCAAACAAACACTTGAGAGCGCACACACAGATACACAAACAATACAACAAATAAATGAGACATAAAATACGGGAAATGTAACACTCAAAATACGAATGAAAGCACCACCACTGAATGAATGAAAGAAAACACTAAACATTCATAATGAGACTTCCACGTTGCCGTACAAATCGTTTTCCCAGCAAAACACATATACACTAAATCATAACTTCTATCTTCATGGAAGGAATGAAAGACATCAGCAAACTTTCATAATGAAATCTCTCAGTTTGATTTGTAAACCATACTTCATAACATATATAACTTCTCTCTTCATGGAAGGAATGAAAAACATCACCAAACTTTCATAATGAAATCTCTCAGTTTGATTTGTAAACCATACTTCATAACATATAAACTCTATCTTCATGGAAGGAATGAAAGACATCACCAAACTTTCATAATGAAATCTCTCAGTTTGATTTGTAAACCATACTTCATAACATATATAACTTCTCTCTTCATGGAAGGAATGAAAAACATCACCAAACTTTCATAATGAAATCTCTCAGTTTGATTTGTAAACCATACTTCATAACATATATAACTTCTATCTTCATGGAAGGAATGAAAGACATCAGCAAACTTTCATAATGAAATCTCTCAGTTTGATTTGTAAACCATACTTCATAACATATATAACTTCTATCTTCATGGAAGGAATGAAAGACATCACCAAACTTGCATAATGAAATCTCTCAGTTTGATTTGTAAACCATACTTTATAACATATATAACTTCTATCTTCATGGAAGGAATGAAAAACATCACCAAACTTTCATAATGAAATCTCTCAGTTTGATTTGTAACCATCTTCATAACATATATAACTTTTATCTTCATGGAAGGAATGAAACATCACAACTTTCATAATGAAATCTCTCAGTTTGATTTGTAAACCGTACTTCATAACATATATAACTTCTCTCTTCATGGAAGGAATGAAAAACATCACCAAACTTTCATAATGAAATCTCTCAGTTTGATTTGTAAACCATACTTCATAACATATATAACTTCTCTCTTCATGGAAGGAATGAAGACATCAGCAACTTTCATAATGAAATCTCTCAGTTTGATTTGTAAACCGTACTTCATAACATATATAACTTCTCTCTTCATGGAAGGAATGAAAAACATCACCAAACTTTCATAATGAAATCTCTCAGTTTGATTTGTAAACCGTACTTCATAACATATATAACTTTTATCTTCATGGAAGGAATGAAAGACATCACCAAACTTTCATAATGAAATCTTCAGTTTGATTGTAAACCATACTTCATAACATATATAACTTTTATCTTCATGGAAGGAATGAAAAACATCACCAAACTTTCATAATGAAATCTCTCAGTTTGATTTGTAAACCATACTTCATAACATATATAACTTCTATCTTCATGGAAGGAATGAAAGACATCACCAAACTTTCATAATGAAATCTCTCAGTTTGATTTGTAAACCATACTTCATAACATATATACTTTATCTTCATGGAAGGAATGAAAAACATCACCAAACTTTCATAATGAAATCTCTCAGTTTGATTTGTAAACCATACTTCATAACATATATAACTTTTATCTTCATGGAAGGAATGAAAGACATCACCAAACTTTCATAATGAAATCTCTCAGTTTGATTTGTAAACCATACTTCATAACATATATAACTTTTATCTTCATGGAAGGAATGAAAAACATCACCAAACTTTCATAATGAAATCTCTCAGTTTGATTTGTAAACCGTACTTCATAACATATATAACTTCTATCTTCATGGAAGGAATGAAAAACATCACCAAACTTTCATAATGAAATCTCTCAGTTTGATTTGTAAACCGTACTTCATAACATATATAACTTCTATCTTCATGGAAGGAATGAAAAACATCACCAAACTTTCATAATGAAATCTCTCAGTTTGATTTGTAAACCACACTTCATAACATATATAACTTCTCTCTTCATGGAAGGAATGAAAAACATCACCAAACTTTCATAATGAAATCTCTCAGTTTGATTTGTAAACCATACTTCATAACATATATAACTTCTATCTTCATGGAAGGAATGAAAGACATCACCAAACTTTCATAATGAAATCTCTCAGTTTGATTTGTAAACCGTACTTCATAACATATATAACTTTTATCTTCATGGAAGGAATGAAAAACATCACCAAACTTTCATAATGAAATCTCTCAGTTTGATTTGTAAACCGTACTTCATAACATATATAACTTCTATCTTCATGGAAGGAATGAAAGACATCACCAAACTTTCATAATGAAATCTCTCAGTTTGATTTGTAAACCATACTTCATAACAAAACAGACTCATTTTTTGCATCTAAAAAATATATTTTAAATTAAAAAACATATATATGATGTTTTATTTGTGTCATTGTCCTGATGCAACTTTCTGAAACACCGAAAGAATATTTGTTTGCGTAGAAATGGATTGTATATTATTTATTGAAAAAAATGTTTGGACAAATATCATATTAAATGGAATCCTGGAGTAAAAAATGTTCAAGGTTGAACAAAAATCAATTAAATCTTCTTTCTTCTTCTGCGTTCTCACTAGATTAGTATTTCGGATTCTCTAATAAAGGCAGCCATCTGCCTCAGATTATCAACCACGCCATACAGTTTGTCTTCTGCGTTCTCACTAGATTGGGATTTCGGATTCTCTAATAAAGGCAGCCGTCTGCCTCAGATTATCAGCCACGCCATACAGTTTGTCTTGGACGCTAGTGTAAGTGAGCCACCTCTTTCTTCTCAAGTCTGCATACTGGGGGCAGTTCTTAGGATATAATTCCTATGATTTCTGCTCCCTCGTTAGTGCCGACCTCTTCCCGCAGTAAGTTGTGGCCACCCTTGTGATGGTAGGTCTGATATTCTTACTGCGTGGCTAAATCTCCGAGGCAGATTGGCGACCGTAGAATCCGTTATCCCATTCCTCATTGTGAGGGTCGTTGCACCATGTTATGCGCCTTACGGCCTGGTGCATCCGTTTTCAACAAGCATTTGTTTCGGGTTAGCATTCACTAGCGGACACATGCATCCGATTTCAGCCAAACCTCCTTAGTCGCCTCTTACGACATGCGTGGCAGGTAACAGTGGTTCTATTCTTTACACCCAAATTTGGGCCCGTAACCACTCAGGCGAAATCAATTAAATGGAGTGATGGGAAAAATAAGAAAAAATAAGCCACAAAAAAATATACTAAATATCACTGAAATCAATACTATTCGTTATGTGAATATTGACTACACATAACAAAACAAATCATTAGCACCGTAAAAGAAATGAAGAAAACAACACTTTGTCATTACAACCTACCTGCGAAATTGTTGCCAAGAAACCCAATATTGGTTGATGAAATCTAAGATCCTCATGTCTTATGCATTATTAATACATATACAGCCCTATTAAAATGATGCTCCTCCATCACTGGTGATGACCACAATTTTTCATCCAACTGGTGTAGTTACGTTATGTGTGTGTGTGTGTGCGTAGATGACTAGTTAGCCCGATGTGCCCTAGTGAGCTTGAAATATTCTTTTACAATGTAGGCAAGGAATACTTGCACTTATGAGGAGTTTTGCTGTCTTTCTAGCCTGACGTTTCTGTTACATCTGTGCAGTTCTAACTGCCTCGCTGGCTGAAGAACCGTGTCGAAGAAGTGTGCGACAGGCTGATCTGTTTTGAGCAACATTCTCCCAGCTGTCGACATCTATGCCAAAGGATTTCATCGAGTTCTTGAGTGTGTCTTTGAATCGCTTTTTTTTTTACCACCCTGGGAGCGTTTACCGCTACGCAGCTCACCATACGAGTCTTTTTTGGTATTCTACAATCCGGCATTCGAGTCATTTGTCCTGCAGATCGTGTCTGGGACTGCATCAAGTTTGTGTAGATGCTGAGGAGAGCAGCTCTTTTTTAGGACCTCTGTGTTTGCAAGCATGTCTCGCTATTTGATGTTCATTATTTTTCTTAGGCAGACTGTGTGAAAGTGGTTTAAATGAGGACTATTGGAACAAAACTATTGGAATAGCACTATTGAAATAGTACTATTGGAAACGCACAATTGGAATATAAGTATTCGAATAGCACCATTCTTCTTCTTCTTTGCGTTCGTTCTTTACGACCAATTTTAATCACTCTTTATGATATGTTTGATCTTTGCCAAGAACGTGTATACGTTGCACATTGGTTTGGTAGGCCCTAAACGTATAGACTTCTACACGTTTAGGACATGTGCTTCCGATTTCAGCCAAACCTCCTTAGTTCGCCTCTTACGACATGCGTGGCAGGCAACAGTGGTTCTATTCTTTACACCCCAAATTTGGGCCCCGGTAACCACTCGGGCGATATCACTATTGAAATAGTACTATTGGAAAAACACAATTGGAATAGAGTTGAGGAATAATTGTATACGGGTGCCAAAAAAAATACCGGACAAACTTGCAATAAATGGAGAGAAATTGCTCTCACTTTCTAACATGCCTTTAGAACGATGATCACACAAATAGTCCCAAAACTTTGTCACTCTAACAGTTCTCGGAATCTCTCTCTCTCTCTCTCTCATATGCCTGATGTCCTGTTTCTGTAGCCGTCATGCTAGAATCATCAGTTACATCCTGAATCTATCTTCTCCCTTGTTTCCTCTTCTCCGCTTTGCCGAGTGCCTCCTTTCATGATGATCTTCTCCAACCCTTCGTGTCTTTTTATATGTCCAAAATACTTCGATTTTCTCAATCTTATTTGTAGCATTAGCCAGTTTTCTTTGATTGTGAGTTCTTTCTGGATATATCTATTTGTTCTCTTCTCTGTCCCTGATATACAGAGGACTCTTCTGTAACACGTATATTCGAAAGTCCATATGTTTTTCTTCTGCTTTGTTAAATGTCCATGATTCCCGCCCATACATCCACAGAGGATACACCTATAATAATGTTACAATGTTATTCCAACTAAATGACTTAAAATATTCACTTGACATCGAATCACCAACACATTTCTAACAAAATATTCACATGACATCGAATCACCAACATATTTCTAACAAAATATTCACATGACATCGAATCACCAACACATTTCTAACAAAATATTCACATGACATCGAATCACCAACACATTTCTAACAAAATATTCACATGACATCGAATCACCAATACATTTCTAACAAAATATTCACATGACATCGAATCACCAATACATTTCTAACAAAATATTCACATGACATCGAATCACCAACACATTTCTAACAAAATATTCACATGACATCGAATCACCAACACATATCTAACAAAATATTCCGGGCAGGGAGCGGAGGGAGGGAGGGTGGAGAGATAATACAGAATGAAGGTTAGTTTGAAGATTAATCTCAAGAATACATAAGTTATGACAAATGTAGGCAACTGCGACTCAGTAAGTTTAAAGAACTATATGCTGGCAATAGTAAATATATATTTCCATAACTGGAAAATGAAAAAACATCCGATGGGAGTGCCAACAAAGATTTCAACAAAATAAGTTAACATTGATTTTTGCCAATCCAAATATTTGAAGATTATCCCGGTACAGCACAAACAACAAGTAAACTCGAACTAAGTACTTTCAGTACTTTTATTTTAATATGAATGCTAAAGAACAACAGAAAATGCAACATCTAGATTGGTATCATTTCATACAACGTGTCTAAGAACAAATATTTTGTTAATATTTTATCTTCTTTTGTTGTCATACTGCTACCGGGTTGTTGCCCAATGTCGTGGTTTTCTGTTTTTATCTTGCGCTGTTCTGGTGGCTTGGGTGATTGTTATTTTTGCTCTTTGACAGGATTCTGCTATGCCATCTAACCATATTTTTCGTGGTCTTCCTCTCGCCTTCTTTCCCGATGTTCTGTTGTAGAAGACTTTGTATACTGTGGAGTTTGGATGCATTCTTATTAAGTGGCCAAACCATTTCACTCTTTGTTTCTCAATGTAATTCAAACAAGGTTTTGTGCCAACTTTCTTTCTTATGCTGATGTTGGTGACTGTCTTTTCTGGTGTCGTTGGTAACTTTTCGGAGACAGCGCATTTCACATGTAGTTATTTTTGTGACTGTGCTTTACTCATTGTCCATGTTTGGCTCTGGTAACACAAAGTAGGTATGAAAATGCTGTTGATCATCTGTTGTTTAGCTGTCAGTTAAATTTATTTTGTTAATATGTAACGTAAAAAGCAAAATCACCAACAATGAAGCTCTTAACAGACAGGACCAGGGGGAAATGCGATCGGTAATTAAAAGACAGACTTTGAAGACAGAAAAGACAAGTGCTCAGAAGAGACCGATGGATCATTATTACAATTAGTATGCAGTTAGCTCCGACAAGAAAACAAAAGAAAGGCAGAGCAAAGATAAGTTTGCGTAGGAACAAATGACACTGAGATGTACACTGTGGGGGAATCCAGTGATGGTTGGTACGAATCGAGCAAAGTGAATCCAGAGATGGTGGTACGATCTGAGCAAAGTGAATCCAGAGATGGGTGGTACGACCCGAGCAAAGTGAATAAAATGATGGATGGTGCGGACCGGAAAAGGTGAATCCAGTGATGGATGGTGCGGACCGAGTATGGTGAATCCAGGTATAGTTGGTATTGATCGAGCAAGGTGAATCCAGTTATGGTTGGTACTGATCGAGCAAGGTGAATCCAGTGATGGGTGGTACTGATCGAGCAAGGTGAATCCAGTGATGGGAGGTACTGACCGAGCATGGTGAATCCAGTGATGGGTGGTACTGACCGAATAAGGTGAATAAAGTGATGGGTGGAATGATCGAGCAAAGTGAATCAAGTAAGGGTTGGTACTGACCGAGCAAGGTGAATCCAGTGATGGGCGGTACGGACCGAACAAGGTGAATAAAGTGATGGGTGGTACGGATCGAGCAAGAAGATCCAGTCATAAGTGGTACCGACCGAGCAAGGTGAATCCAGTAGTGGGAGGTACCGACCAAACAAGGGGATCCAGTGATGGGTGGTACGGACCGAGCAAGATGGAGGAGATTTATTTCTTGTAATCTACACAACGCTACCGAGCTTTCGGCAACAGACTAGCTTGCATATGTCTAAAGTAAGGAGAGAAGAAAATAACAAATAATATTTCACACAAGAAAATAACATACGACACTAACAAATAACACTTTCAACAAACAAACAAACAAACAAACAAACAAACATATGAATATAACAAATAGCGTTAGGTCATAAACTATAACATGGGACACAAACAAATAGGTTTGAATTTACTACAAAATAACAATCCGCTATTTGTCCGTCAAATAAATCACGTGACAAACAAACATGTATTAGCTAGGCTAATCACCGCCTCCAGGTACGCGACCTTTACAATGAATCACAAAACCCACCCCTGGGTTGTTTTTTTCTGTATATCAAATAAATGGCAGATTTCTGAGCTAGAAGTGTCAAAATCGCCCACCACCCTCTAATTTCTACACCGTGGTGGCGCTGAGATGTTCACATTTTAAGTACGCCCAAGTCTTGAAGGATTAGACAACCCTGAAGACAAATGATAGTCTTATGTCGTTATCATTAGAATGCGCATCAAAGTTGGTATGTACTTCAATAGAGTGTGTTCTAAAGATATTAGTGCGTCCGAGATAATGAACGCATCCGAGATAATGTACGCACCAAGATAATGAACACATCCGAGACTTTGAACGGATGAGAGATGATGTACGCACCGAGATAATGAACCCATCCGAGATGATGTGCGCATCCGATAATAATGAACACATAAGAGATATTGAACGCATATTATTTTAATCAGTTTAAAATACTGATTACGCAACAAGAAAATGAACACATCCGAGATGACGTACGCACCAAGATAATGAACGTATCCGATACTTTGAACGCAAACGAGATGATGTGCGCACCGAGATAATGAACACATTCGAGACTTTGAACGCATACGACATGATGCACGCACCGAAATAGTGAACGCATCCGAGATATTGAACGCACGAGAGATGATGTACGTACCAAGAAAATGAGCACATCCGAGACTTTGAACGCATACGAGATTATGTACGCACCGAGATAATGAACGCATTCAAGACTTTGAAAGCATAGGAGTTGATGTACGCACAAATATAATGAACGAATCCGAGATTTTGAACGCATACGAGATGATGTGCGCACCAAGAAAATGAACAGATCCGAGATGATGTACGCACCAAGACAATGAACACATCCGAGATATTGAACGCATTCTAGATAATGAACGCATCTGAAATATTGAACGCATCCTAGATGACGCACGCATCAAGAAAATGAACACATCAGAGATGATGTACGCACCAAGAAAATATCACACTACGTTCAGCTTAGACAGACATTCTTATTATTTCTGGGAAAGATGCTTACTGAGTACCAAGTGTATTCCACTCTCGTACTGTCAAACGTTACGTAGGGCCTGCAAGCAATTTCTCCATACCACACTATCCTGGGCAACTTGTGCAATCTCTTCTTTGCAATTTAGTCCCATATTTCTCGCCTCTTTCAGTTACGTGTGGTTGATTACAGATCCGTACGATAGCCATTCCGGTTTCTGCATGCTTTTATTCGGGTTCGTCTCCCTAGGTTGTGAACATCAAAATAAACCTAACATAGATGAATCCATCCCCTTGATTTCTTTTTTAATTTTTTTCCCGATCCAGAAGCACTTGAGCTTTTCAGCTCTTCGGCTCGGTGCCATGGACATCGTAACCCTTCGGTTCGGTGCCACGAACACCGTAAATCTGGGGAATTTGTGGCTTTTCTGCCATCCCGTGGAATTGAACCCGCACACACAGAGGGATAGTCACCCGGAATCCAACGCGCTACGAACACGCTGGGCAGACGGGCATCCCCCTTGATAAGCCAGGCCCCCGTTAGCAGCCTTGGGCCTCATGGTCAAAGTTTCCCGGCCTACATAACTTAGAGATTGGAGTTTGTTTGTGTTTTCTACGGGCCATCATCCAGCTATCAATTTTCACATTTCGACCTTTCTAAGAAAAATTAGCCGACCCCAACTCTGATGGAAGCAAAGCTATGCGCAGTACACTTTTTTTTTACTTCTTCTTCTTCGAACGCTCCATATCGGCCTCTTGTTAAACCACTATTTGTGATCTGTATGTGATCTAAGCCTAAGAGCAATTGTACATTGAGCCAGCTATGCGCCTACAATAGGCCAACACATCAGATTTCTTCGACGGATTTTATTTATCAAGTCTCTTCTTCTTCTTTGCGTTCGTTCTTTACGACCAATTTTAATCATTCTTTGTGATATGTTTGATCTTTGCCAAGAACGTGTATACGTTGCACATTGGTTTGGTAGGCCCCTAAACGCATAGACTTCTACATGTTTAGGACACGTGCATCCGATTTCAGTCAAACCTCCTTAGTCGCCTCTTACGACATGCATGGCAGGTAACAGTGGTTCTATTCTTTACATCCCAAATTTGGGCCCGGTAACCACTCGGGCGGATTTATCAAAAAGCTTCCCTAGGCATCTTACGACTTGTCTTGTCGTAACACTTCGCCTCAGTCGCCTCTTACGACATGTCTTGTCGTAACACTTCGCCTCAGTCGCCTCTTACGACATGTCTTGTCGTAACACTTCGCCTCTGTCGCCTCTTACGACTTGTCTTGTCGTAACACTTCGCCTCTGTCGCCTCTTACGACTTGTCTTGTCGTAACACTTCGCCTCAGTCGCCTCTTAAGACTTGTCTTGTCGTAACACTGCACCTCAGTCGCCTCTTACGACTTGTCTTGTCGTAACACTGTTCCTCAGTCGCCTCTTACGACTTGTCTTGTAGGTCGCAGTATTACTATATTCTCTCTCTCTCACTCTCTTGCGTTCCCGTATTACTATATTCTTTGCTCCCCTTGCGGAACCCGGCAACACACGGGCGCTTTCAGACTAAATAATCATCTAAAATATACCATCTTATCTTCTATCTGTATGTGAAACATCAGTGAAAAAAAACAACAATCACATATATATGAACAAGATCAGAAAACATATGAAAGAGACCACAATAAAAGATAACAAAGAACAGAATGTAACGTAATAAAAGATTAATAGTTCGTAAATGCATAATTCACTCAGCAAGCACTTAAAATTAAAGATCTTTAACTCTTGTGTGATTCCAGTATTAACTTATGGATGCGAGAGTTGGAAAGCAACAAAAGCTCTAGAAAGAAAATTAGATAACTTTGAGAATAAATGTCTTAGAAGAATACTGAACCTCAAATGGTCAGATTTCAGACCCAATACACAAATAAGACAAGAGACCAAGCAAGAAAATGTATCAAATTTTATAAGAAAGCGCCGCTGGAACTACATCGGCCACACACTTAGAATGGATGAGAGAAGACTCCTTACCAATCCCTCATATGGACACCAGAGGGAAAAGAAAACGAGGAAGACCAAGAGAGACTCTGCGTAGAACCATCACCAGAGAAGGCTCAACGATGGGCCTAGTAAACATAAAAGACTTAAAGCAAATAGCAACGAACCGCGAGACATGGAGAGCTATGACCTCTGCCCTATGCGCCGCCCACAGGCCCAAGAGGAAAGACTAACTAACTAACTAAATGCATAATGGGTCATTCAGGTTTCACACAAACTCTAAAAAACAAATTCAGACATCCGACACCTTGAGCACAGAAAATGAGTAGCCAAGAAACAAGATTTAATAGATTGACTCTAACAAGTAATTATAGTTGTAACGTGAAACATGAAGACTTCTATGTTAAGATTACAGCTACTACAACCAAAAAAATTGAGTAATTGTAGAGGCTCACGAGAGAGAGAGAGAGAAAAATGAGACAGATAGAGAAAGAAAAAAGTTACAATGACGCAGATTGTCTGACTATCTCCTCGGGCATTACCTTGACCTTAGATTTACTCAAAAATCGATGATGTGCCATTCTGAGAATTTATTAACTAATCACTGACAAGTAGGATAGGTCAATCGTGAGGTCGTGTCAACACATGCAGCCAGGTTTACGACTATTTACTGTTGTTGCTGTAATTGTTATAACTATTGTGTAAAGCAGTTGAAAAATCAGCTGTTAAAAGAATTATTAGTTGAACAAACAGCAGATAATAACTGCAACTGCTGAAAAGATAAGATAACAGTGAAACTGATTAAAATAATAATTATTGATAAAAGCGGTAAATAAAACAAGAAGAGACTATAACAAAATTAAGAAATTAGAAGAACAGTCGGAACAACATCTATTTTTAGATTCATTGAAAAACAGAGAATCCAATGGTTTGACCACTTGCTGAGAATAAACCCGATTACATCAGCAGAAAAATAGTACAACCTGAAAATGGAATCATCAATAGGAAGGGGCAGACCAAGTAAAAGATGGAATTAAATATACATCTTAAAACTTTCCTATATCACAGGATATCAAGAGGCCGAGCGTGCACTATCTTGGAAACCAATTATCAGTTAAACCTGCGACGCCTAACGGCAAAAAGCAGAGAAGAACAAAAGAAGCATTAAGATTAAAGTCACGGGAAGATTGCGGCAAACTCCGCGGTCTAGCGCAGATACATTTGCTGGGTAAGGTTGGCAAAGCGTGAACTCTAAAGTTACGTTTTAGTTAGTGCCTAACGAAGCTGTCCTCCCTGGGACAACCGGGCAATGTACTGTTGCATTAACGACTAACATTCTCGGAAGAACTGAGGTGGGTGATGCCTAACGAGACTGCCCTCCCTGAGACAACCGGGCAATGTACTGTTGCATTAATAACTAACATCCCACGCAGAAACAGTAATCAAGACAATTTCCTGCCTCGCCATCCGATGAAATTGCCTATGATAAGCGGGCATGGAAGGACCTATGATAAGCGGGCATGGAAGGACCTATGATAAGCGGGCATGGAAGGACCTATGCTTTCTTGTGAGAAGAGTAAAGAAGAAGAAAGGGCACATAGAGACGAAAATTGGAACAAAAAACCTGAAAGCCGCACATAGAACTAGGTTTGAGATAGAAATAAAGGAACAAAACCGCACATAGAACTAGGTTTGAGATAGAAATAAAGGAATAAAATCGAGTTCAGCGGAAATGTGTTTATGCTTTACTTGTCCTTGAGTGTCGACGAAAACGGATAATATCGAAAACATAATACTTTTTTTTTTTTTTGGTGAATATAAAAGTGTTGGATGATCTGACATCATATTGCGACAAACGATCAAAACCAGAACTGATTAACTGCACCAGGGACAGATGAGTTGTGGAGAGACATGATCGCCTACGCCAGCAAGAATGTCATTTGATCTTTTTTTTTTTCTGCGAACGTTCCATATCGACCAATGCACTCTGTGTGGTTTGTATGTGATCTGAGCCTAAGAGTAATTGTACGTTGTGCCAGTTATGAGCCTACAAGTAGGCCAGCATATTCGATCTCTGCGATGGTTTTTGTTTACTAGGGTAGCTTCCCTAGGTCCTACATCAGTCATCTCTTACAACATGTCATGTAGGTCGTAGTGTTACTATTCTTTGCTTCCTTTGCGGGCCCCTGGCACCACACAGGTGGCCATTTGATTATATATGGTATTTTTCGTCTTTACAGGCGGTCAATTGACAAGTGTTTTACTGTGACAACTTCTGAGTGTTCGCTTTTCTCTCTTGTTCTTCAGCTCATACATAAGTCTCTTCTCAAAAAACTCTGCGCCCTTGCGCAATATCGCTTTCCACTCAACTCTGTCATCAGCTAGTTTTTCCCATGTGCTAGGACCTCATTTGATTAATTGATATATTTATGATTTCCAGAAACATTCATATATACTTTAGAACGAAAATTCATCTATTACGTTCTCTCAACAACAAAAAATCATTTCTCCTTTGCTCCAATTAATTCCTGACAAAATCATCATTTTCATGTCAGCAATAACCCGGAGCCATTATATTTACTACTGAATATAATGGATTCTTTCCACAATCTCATTCTTATCTCAACTGATTCGTATCATAAAACACGCATTTATTATTTGTTATTATCACGCCAAAAATTGTATATCTTTCTTTGTTTCCTTAAATCTTTTACCAGTCAGAGATAGTAAACAAATCAAACACTTGTTTTTATCTTTCATTTATTTGTTTCTTTTGCTTTTAAACCAACATTTAGAAATTAAAGTTTTGTTTTGTGTTCGTCATTTTATTAGTTTTTATCTCGTCTGTAGACCACAGTTTGTATGTAACAGAGAGCAAGGACTGGCAAACACTTTAATAATGGGCGCCTGGGGACTCTAACATAATCCGATGTCTGGCATCAACAATTTGTTTCATTCTATGTCTGCTGATAATATTAGAGTTTATTCTTTCTTATCTTCACTAACTCATTTTTGTCCTAGTTTGAAAGGATATAACATATGCCTTCAATTATAAACTCTAAATAAAATATTTTAGTTATTGTCGTTTAGATCTGTGTTTGTAGCTTAAGCGGTAGCGAGTTTGATCACAACCCAAACGTATCTGGTTCAAATTCCGCTGCGGGCAGTTTGGAAGCAAATTAGTTCGCGTGAATTTTTAAGAACGGTAAAATAGACCACCCCGTTCAGAAAGCATTGTCACACCACTGAACGTTAATGTGGTGCCTAGAAAAAATCGACGTCTCGTTTACTGTTGTTGATAGCGATGCCCTGTAAAGGATATGCTCACGATTTTTATACGTTAAATATTAAACTCGGATTACGCCGAAACAGCTTCTATGAATATTGCTTTATACAGGGTGTTCAAGATAATTGTAACCCCATTGACAATTCGAAAGTTGCCAGGTACAAATTGAGTTGTGTTTATTTACTATTTAAACCGGTTCTGACTAGCTCGTCCTACGTCACATTTGTTCATCGCCCTTCCCGCACTACAATTACACACCGTCACACAACCTTGACCTATATTACGTCATAACTGAACCTTCCCAAACCATACATATATACCAGATTAGCTCCATTCACGGGCTGCTTTTAAGTTGAACACCCTGTAATTAAGTCTACATGTTGTGTTCTGCGGCTGTCTGTACATTCAGCAGAGTTGGGGTCTGCAAGTTTTACTTTGGAAAGGTGAAAATTAGAAATGATTAGTCTGCTGATGACTCATAGAACACACAAGTCAGCGTCATCTACCAGTGGTGTGGATCAGGAAACTTTGACCGGGAGGTCAAAGACTAACGAAGCTCTGACTTGGCTAGACTGAGACATCCCTATGTCAAGTTTTCTTGTTTGCTTCCTACGTAAGAACGCGAGTCCGACTAAATAAAAGCATGCAGAAACTGGATGTGCTGTCCTACAGGTCTGTAGAGATAAGCGCTTACAAAATCTAATAATTAATCATCATTAGGTGCCGTCTCCGCATTTAAGGTAGGCTGCAATGAATCTCCAGCATCCTCTGTCTTTCGCCTTGGTGTTGCACTCTGCCAGATTACATGCTGTCCATTTCTTTAAATGTCCCTCCCACTTATCTTCAGGTCTTCCTCTTGCTCTTCGCCCTTCAAATTTCTCCTCAAGTAAATGTTTTACCAAGGTGTTATGCCTTTTTATGTGCCCAAAATACTGTACTTGTCTGAATTTTATTTCTCCTAATAGTTGTTTCTTCACACCTAGTTTTCCTAAAACTTGTTTATTTGTCTGTTTTTCTGTCCATGAAACTCTGCCTATTCTTCTAAGTATCCGCATCTCAAATTCATCAATTCTGTCTTCTAACTGATTGTTCGGTGGCGTATGTGGCTTAGGGGATAGTGACTCGGTCTATTAACACAGACGTTCTGAGTTCGAATCACGCTGCGGATAATTTGGTTGCAAATTGTTTCGCGTGGATTTTTACAAAACGACGATTTCTCCACCCGTTCAGAAAACAATGGAAAACTACTGAACGTAATAATGCCTCGAAAAATCACAAAGAACATTAAAAAGCTGGGGGTTGATTTGCAAAGTCCTGTAGAGGATATGTAATTAACTTTTTAACTGATTATTCATTGTCCATGTTTCCAAGCCATACATTAATAACTAATAATCAAATCTAGCTTAGACTGTAGTCAAACATGATAACCATTTACAGAAGAAACATCATCAGATGTGAACGTTTTTACTAAAGCTATGTATTTTAAACAATTTTTCTAAGATCATCTTCAATCTATCTATCCTATCCTACAGAACTGTCCCCAGTATGCAGACCTGAGAAGAAAGAGGTGGCCAACTTACACCAGCGTACAAGACAAACTGTATGGCGTGGCTGACAATCTGCGGCAGACGGATTCTGTCTTTATTAGAGAATCCAAAATCACAATCTAGTGAGAACGCAGAAGAATAATCTAGCTGTCCTAGTAACATACATAGTTTCTCTCAAGCATCTCATCTAACACATACTGAAATTCCTTTCCTTTGACTTGACCAGTGACCAGACACTGGTTTGTACTATACTACCAGACTCATGGGAGAATAAACATCAAACATTACTTAAGATTATCTGACTTGTCTGAACTTACACCAGACGTATGTTACAAAACCATTAAAAGTTAAGTCGAATCTGTTACATAAAATAAATGGATTGAAAGTGTTTCGAAATCGACAATCATGTTCAAAATACAAGCAAGTTTTTTATGTTCAATTTGTGTATTATGTCTATAAATTAACAAAGTCTGAAGTCTGGCAAATTGTTTCCATTATATGCGTTCTAAATATTCATCACTACGTGTATGTCACGGCGATCTAAGAAGAAACTTGTTACATTAAATTTGCTAAATAATTTTCAAAAAATAAAAGTAGCATCGTTTGCTACAGAAATGTTTCGCAAAGTAACTATATCCTATAGAATATATATTTTAGTTTCTATTCAACTTGTTCTGCTTTTTACGAACCACGGCGGTGTAGGGGTTAGCACTCTAGAGTTGTAGCTAGTTTGTACGAAGATTTCAGTTTTTAGTTAGAATGGGAGAACTTTCCAACCGCAAACGGCTCTCATGTCTCATCATCATCATCAAGTAGCTTGTCACTTCCAGAACTTGGCTCCCATGACAGCAGTCCTTAAAAACTCTCTATTCTGTGCAAGTTAACAGGCGTCAGCAGCAGTCATTCTCCGATCGTCAATGACATCTTGCACACAACGTCTTCTAGGTCTTCCTCTCATTCTTCCAGTCACCATTCCCTCCAAAATTATCTTTTCTAGCCACTCATGTCGTTTGATGTGTCTGAAATATTTAATTTTCTTGATGTTATGTTCTTTAATAGCCAATTCTCTTTAATATCAAGCTGTTGCAGAACAGAAGCATTTGTTCTTTTCTCTGTCCATGATATTCTAAGTACTCTTCTGTAGCATTTGCATTCAAGGGCATTAATGATTTTCTCCGCTACTTTGTCAATGTTCCATGTCTCACAACCATATGTTGCCAAAGTAAAAATACAGACACTTGATTTTTGTTCTTATGTCAGTTCCCACTACTCGGTCTCTATTGAGTAGCAGAGAAATAAGAGGAAGTAAAAGTGGCTGGCATATTGCTGACCACATCATCTATCAAGTCAAGTAGTAGCATCTCCCTTGCGGAACATTGCTTTCATCACAGATCATCTCTTGCAAGTTCTTCCACCTCCTCCAGCTTCATGTTCAATGTTTCCTTGATGTCCTGCTGCTACCTTCGTCTTAGTCGTCCCCTGCCCCGTACTCCAGGAACCATGTCTTCCATTACTGTTCTCTCCAAACCAATGTGACGTTTATTGTGGTTGAAATATTTCATTTTCGGAAAAAATTATGCTATTTATGAGCCAATGCTCCTCGATGTGCAGGTCTTATAGGGTATCATTATTTTATCTCCTCTCTGTCCAGGATGTTCTAGGAAAGTTTCTATAACACTTTGTTTCAAAAGCTTCAATTTTATATATCGTGTGTCAAAGGGAAAATACAGGCTCAACACTATGTTCTAAAATCCTACCCCTCTGTAACATACGTGGTTCCGTTCAGTCTGGAATTTGTACACTCCTGCTGATGTTGGCTGACTTTTATATATGTTTGAGAAAAAAACCTATAAGCTTTATTTGCAATTTTTTCACAATTCTATGATTTCATGAACTTTTATTGATGAAAAGTGTTAATGAATACTGGCACTCCTTAATGTGAGATTTAATTTGTGACATAATATAACCCTGTTTTCGCATGAGTTGCTGTTTTCAAAATTAATTCACCTTTATTGAACAATACTGAAATGCAAAGTTCACGTAACGTGATGGGTCTGATTTCCGGGGATTTCTACTTGAGCTGTATTGTCTTGTAACTACAAGGGTCTGTGTCTCAATGTACCAGATGATATGACAAACGATGTTGTTGTGTTTGCTTTATTAATCCAAGCTTAAATATGTTGACTATTGTTCTGATCCAAGAATAAACATGACGGTAACAGTTCCAGTGTTTGTGTACAGACTCAGCTCGTTTCCTTTTCTTCTTTGGACACTTTCAAGTTTCAGCTTGAATTTATTTTATTTTTTGTTGTTTTTTTACCCGATCCACAAGCACTTGAGCTGAAAGCTCTTCGGCACGGTGTCATGGACATCGTAACCCTTCAGTTCGGGGCCACGAACACCGTAAATCTGGGGAACCTGTAGCTTTTCTGCCAGTTCGCGGAGTTGAACCCGCACTTACAGAGGACTAGTCACCCGTAGTCCAACGCGCTACGAACACGCTGGGCACGCGGGCCTTGAATTTATTTAAAGAATATATTTTTATTGAAATGAGTTATTGTGCTATATCATGTTTTAGTTAAATAGATACATAACTTCTTCTTCTTCTTCTTCAAGTGCTCCGTATTGACCACTTGTTAACCACTTTGTGTGATGTGTATATGATTGTACGTTGTGCCAGTTATGCGCCTAAAATTAGGCCAGCACATCCGATTTCTGCCATGCTTTTTAATTACTAGGGTAGCTTCCGTAAGTCCTTACATCTGTCGCCTCTTACGACATGCCTTGTAGGTCACAGTGGTACTATTCGTTGCTTCCCTTGCGGGCTCCGGCACCATACGGGTGAGATTCATAACAAATTAATAGCAAATAAATAAATTTGAAACTTAAATATCTAGACATTTTGTGAGGCAGGCGCTCCGCCCGAGTTGTTACCGGGGCCCAAATTTGGGGTGTAAAGAATAGAAACACTATTACCTGTCACCCATGTCGTAAAAGGCGATTAAGGAGGTTTGACTGAAATCGGATGCACATGTCCTAAACGTGTAAAAGTCTATGTGTTTAGGGGCCTACCAAACCAATGTGAAACGTATACACGTTCTTGGCAAAGATCAAACATATCACAAAGAGTGATTAAAATTGGTTGTAAAGAACGAACGCAAAGAAGAAGAAGAAGGCAAGCACGCCTTGGTTGCATAGAATGTACATTGGCACCACTACACCTCTGCATAAACCAACAACAATATTGACATTGTTGTAAAATCCATCTCTACACAACATTTTTGTTAATAAACATAATAAAATAATGATATTTGTTGTTCTAGTAAACAATACTTCTCATTACTTCGTGACATGACAGAAATGGAACTTGCAGAAACACTTAATTGAAAATTATGAGATCGAATAATGGCCTGTCAGGAACATAAAAAACGACAGGTCGATCAACAACAAGGAATAGTGCCAATTTTTTTAAGCGAGTAATGCCAAACTCAATACTCATAATATTGTTGTTAGCACAACGGGCGTTAATGAATACATTATCTGTCATGTTTGAATTTCAGTAGATCCATGTTCTAAGCCTGTTTTATATTTCCTGTGGGATTCCCAATTTCAATATTAGTTGGGTTTTTTTTATTTGCCATCTGCGTTTATTGGAGGTCTGCTCTTAACGATTTCATTGGGTTATCAAAATAGCTTATTGGCTCTTTGTTTTTTGCTGCATCTCAGATTTCTTTCTCTCTTTCTCTCTCTCTCTCTCTCTCGCTCGCTCTCTGATGCTTCTTTTTAACCCCGATTGAGGCATAGGCCCTCAGCCAACTCATGTCAAGTCTTCCTATCTTTAGCTATCTCTTGTAACTGCTTCTAGTACTTCTGTATATTGTTAATCTCTGCTTCCAAACCTTTTCTACATGTATTTCTATGTTCTTTTTTCCTTTACCTGCGGATTCCACGATATGGTCCTCTTATTCCCATCGGTTTTTCTTCTAGATGTGTCCTATCCAGCACCTTTTCTTTGCCTTTTGGTTAACTGGGATCTGTCTTATTCTCTCTATAAGTTCCTCATTTGTGACCTTATCATATCATATATCAGTCCCGATATTCTGCATCAGTAGATACCAGTTGATGAATGTTGCATCTGTAGACACCAGTTGATGAATGTTGCATCTGTAGACACCAGTTGATGAATGTTGCATCAGTAGACACCAGTTGATGAATGTTGCATCTGTAGACACCAGTAGATGAATGTTGCATCAGTAGACACCAGTTGATGAATGTTGCATCTGTAGACACCAGTAGATGAATGTTGCATCAGTAGACACCAGTTGATTAATGTTGCATCAGTAGACACCAGTTGATTAATGTTGCATCAGTAAACACCAGTTGATGAATGTTGCATCAGTAGACACCAGTTGATGAATGTTGCATCTGTAGACACGAATTGATGAATATTTGAAATGTAGTCGTTATTACTCTAGTCTCACACCTGGGAGAATGTTGCTCAAGACAGATCAGTCTAGCGCACACTTCTTCGACTCGGTTCTGCGGCCTGCGAGGCAGGTAGAACATCACGGATGGAACAAAAACGTCAAAATAGAAAGGCAGTAAAACTCCCCACAAGTGCAAGTATACCTTGCCCACACTGTACAAGAACATTTCAAGCCCGCATCGGGCTCACTAGTCATCTACGCACACACACACAAACATAACGCAACCAGGGTGTTCAAGATAATTGCAGCCCCATTGACAATTCGAAAGTTGCCAGGTACAGCATTGAGTTGTGTTTATTTAAACCGTTCTGACTAGCTCGTCCTACGTCACATTTGTTCATCGCCCCTTCCCGCACTACAATTACATACCGTCACACAACCTTGACCTATTCTACGTCATAACTGAACCTTCCCATTTCCATACATATATGCCAGATTAGCTCCATTCACGGGCTGCTTTTAAGTTGAACACCCTGTACAATTCCTTGGATGAAAATTGTGTGGTCAGTATCACCCGTGATAGACGAGCATAATCAGCAGTCTCTCTCCATATTACTGACTGGCACATACAGATAAAAATGCTAGATAATTAGTTTAATATTCTAATTTTGGTTTTATTTATGATTACTTTAGACTTCTAAAATTTGTCTAGTGCAATGAAATCTGTTTTTGTTTTCTGTATTCTTACTTTAACATCTATATCTGCTCCTCTAACATGGAGAACGACTAAACTAATAAAGCATAAATTGCAAACATTCATCAATTGATGTCTGCGCAGAATAGAGACTGAGATGGTATGATAGGGTCACAAATGAGGAACTTATGCAGAGAATAAGACAGATTACAATGAACCAAGAGATTAAAAAACGATGGTGCTGGGTAGGACACACTTTGAGAAAACCAGAAGAGAATATACCAAGAAGGGTCCTTGCCTGGAACCCACAGGGACAGCGAAAGAAAGGGAGGACTAGAAATACATGGAGACGAGATTTGGTCAACAATATAAAGAAGAGAGCTGGAGGGAGCTGCAGGAGATAGCTAGAGATAGGAAGACTTAGTATGACGTTGGTTGAGGCAGAGATCAACAATATAAAGAAGAGCTGGAGGAGCTGCAGGAGATAGCTAGAGATAGGAAGAC
This sequence comes from Arion vulgaris, assembly GCA_020796225.1. Classification (NCBI taxonomy): domain Eukaryota; kingdom Metazoa; phylum Mollusca; class Gastropoda; order Stylommatophora; family Arionidae; genus Arion; species Arion vulgaris. The sequence continues at coordinate 27,067,964 of CM036757.1, read as the reverse complement.
TTAGTATGACGTTGGTTGAGGCAGAGATCAACAATATAAAGAAGAGCTGGAGGAGCTGCAGGAGATAGCTAGAGATAGGAAGACTTAGTATGACGTTGGTTGAGGCAGAGATCAACAATATAAAGAAGAGCTGGAGGAGCTGCAGGAGATAGCTAGAGATAGGAAGACTTGGTATGACGTTGGTTGAGGCAGAGATCAACAATATAAAGAAGAGCTGGAGGGAGCTGCAGGAGATAGCTAGAGATAGGAAGACTTGGTATGACGTTGGTTGAGGCAGAGATCAACAATATAAAGAAGAGCTGGAGGGAGCTGCAGGAGATAGCTAGAGATAGGAAGACTTGGTATGACGTTGGTTGAGGCAGAGATCAACAATATAAAGAAGAGAGCTGGAGGGAGCTGCAGGAGATAGCTAGAGATAGGAAGACTTGGTATGACGTTGGTTGAGGCAGAGATCAACAATATAAAGAAGAGAGCTGGAGGGAGCTGCAGGAGATAGCTAGAGATAGGAAGACTTGGTATGACGTTGGTTGAGGCAGAGATCAACAATATAAAGAAGAGAGCTGGAGGGAGCTGCAGGAGATAGCTAGAGATAGGAAGACTTGGTATGACGTTGGTTGAGGCAGAGATCAACAATATAAAGAAGAGCTGGAGGGGCTGCAGGAGATAGCTAGAGATAGGAAGACTTGGTATGACGTTGGTTGAGGCAGAGATCAACAATATAAAGAAGAGAGCTGGAGGGAGCTGCAGGAGATAGCTAGAGATAGGAAGAATTGGTATGACGTTGGTTGAGGCAGAGATCAACAATATAAAGAAGAGCTGGAGGGAGCTGCTGGAGATAGCTAGAGATAGGAAGACTTGGTATGACGTTGGTTGAGGCAGAGATCAACAATATAAAGAAGAGAGCTGGAGGGAGCTGCAGGAGATAGCTAGAGATAGGAAGACTTGGCATGACGTTGGTTGAGGCAGAGATCAACAATATAAAGAAGAGAGCTGGAGGGAGCTGCAGGAGATAGCTAGAGATTAATAAGACTTGGCATAAGTTGGTTGATGGCCTATGTCCCAATTAGGGTTTAAGCGGCAGAGAGAGAGAGAGAAAGAGAGAGAGAGAGAGAGAGAGACCTACTCCTGCCTCTTTGTCTACATTGCTGCCCAAACATGTTTATGAATCTACCTCTTGAAGTAGGTTTGCATTCAGTAAAATTCTCTTCATTTGTTTCTTCTCTCTCTTTATCATTTATAAGTTGTTTACTATTACTATTGGCACTGCTACGCTGCTCAAGAGAGACGACCTGCTCTCTCTTCTGCCTAACTTATTCAGAGTGTTGTCATACACAGTCTGCGCTTCAGGGTCACAACTGCGAAATGGTATGTGATTCCATAAGTTAAAGCGAGCAGCAAGAAGAAAATATTGACTGTATGGAGATGTAAATCCACATTACAATAGACTGTATTTCATGTAAACAAACCCACACACAATTCCTGGAATATCCGGAATGAAAATGTAAAGATGTACAAAGATTTAAACAAGATAAATGTAAAATAACGTATTTTAAGAACGCATTTGTGAATGGTTTGCTGATAATCATACTTTCTCTTTTGTTTTGATCATCTTTCTTCTCAAAACACTATTTTTCTAATGTCCTTACTAAGATTACAGATTGATTCATAGTCAATATGAGATATACAAAATCGGGACCAGTTTAAAGCTGCACTATACAGTTGCCAAGCTGACATTTTAATGGTGATATCTTGAACAAAACCAATTGGAGATGTTTTGATGTTTCTGAAACAGTTCTTGAAACTTTAAAAATAGGATGTCCTGATCTAAGGTTTAAATTCTATTCAGTTCTATTCATCTTCTTCTTCTTCTTCTTCCAACGCTCCATATCGACCACTCGTTAACCACTCTGTGTGTTTTGTATGTGCTCTAAGCATAGGAGAGATTTACGTTGTACCAGTTATGCACCAACAAGTAGGCAAGCACATCTGATGTATGCGATGCTTTTTATTTACTAGGGTAGCTTCAATAGGTCCTACGTCAGTCGCCTTTTTACGACATGCTTTCCAGGTCGCAGTGGTACTATTCTTTGTTTTTCTTGCGGGCCTCGCAACCAAACGGGTGGCTAGTTTTATTCGCGATCACGAACATCATTTAGAATATATATTTAAATCCACCCTCCAACCCACCCCCAAACCATCTTACAACTATGTCATCTGTTCGTTACGTAATAATGTTGTTATCGTTTCTTGCGCTAAGCAAGTTTGCTCTAGAGTACATCTCGAAGATAATAGTTTTGCACATTCTTCAGATACATGAAATACTTGTTTTAGACACTAGTAGTAGAAAAGTGATAAAACATTGATAAGATTACGAACGAGGAACTCAGAGAAAGAACTAAGCAGATACCAGTGGAGAAAGAGCTCAGGAAAAGACGCTGGCGTTGGATAGGACACACATTGAGAAGACCGACCGAAAGCATTTCAAGACAGTTACTATTTTGGAACCCGCAGGGAAAGAAGAGTAGGGAAAAGCCTAGACATACCTGGAGAAGATAGCTGGAGGCTGATATTTAACCCTTTTGCTGCTTACATACTTTCCAAAGGCTGAACTAAAAATAGCTACTCTTTGTTTCTAGGTCACAAACGTGAATGTACGCCTATAGCAGTTACAGTAGAAATGTATAACGTGTTAACACGTCTTTATCCCACAGAAGAGAGATAATAACAGACGTGTTAATGCGTCTTTAGAAGTGAATAGAAAAAACGTATATATACGCCCCTAACAGCTAAAGGGTTAAGGGATATGTAAAACATGAAAAGAATTGGAAGGGATTGCAAGAGAGAGGAAGAGCTGGAAGAAGTTTGTTCATTGAAGAAGAATCAGAAGAATCCCAGCTCCGTTGGTAGTTGAAAGGTGAAGAAGAAGAAGAAGAAGAAGTAGGAAAGTAACATCGAGAGGTTAAAATGTTCAATTGTGACAACCGACACATTAATTATAAGATCCATTATAAACATAGTCAATGTTTGCGAAGTCTTTGTGGCGTTGGGGTAAGGCGTTTGCATCTCTCGAGCGATGTATTCGGTTCGTTCCCCACGTGGAGCAATCGCGACATTTTTTAAAGAAACCCGTAATCTCAATGTAGGTGAGATCTAGTTCCTAGTCCTATTAGACACGAACGATAAAAATAAGGTCCCGTTTTCAAGTTGAGCACTTTAACAGACATATTGACAGTTGAAAATCAATAAAAGTAGGCTGCACGACCGCTGCCTTGGTCTAATTCTTTTCAAAAATTGTAATTAAATTGTACAAATGTTCACCATCTTCAAAATTACATCGGAAACCCTCGTCGATGCTACAGAGTTCATGCATGGCGACTGAGATAGTCCTGTGTAAGATGGACATCGAATCTTACACGAGTATTCACTGAAGTATGTCGTTCCTATCAATCAATCAATCAATCTGTTCAATATTTCATCATAATTTTCATCACCATAAAGTGATACACTTGCTGTTTCTGACGATCATGGATCTCCGCATCGTTCTATCCCAGGGCCATGTCGCGCTATGATACACAGAGGCGGTCGCATCATTTGGGACGGTCAAGGGGCGTCATAAACAGCGAAATCAAAATTACAATTGAAGGTTATTTTAAGGTAAAAAAAGTTAAGGGCGGCATTTCGAAGACTTGCATCATACTGAGGAAAATATACCGCACGCCCCTGCTCTATCCCCAACAATGGTTATCAATCAATCAATCAATCCATTCAATATCACATCCTCATCATCATCATATTTTTTCCCGATCCAGAAGCACTTGAGCTGAAAGCTCTTCGTCTCGGTGTCATGGACATCGTAACCTTTCGGTTCGGTGCCACGAACACCGTAAATCTGGTGAACCTGTAGCTTTTCTGCCAGTCCGCGGAGTTGAACCCGCACTTACAGAGGACTAGTCACCCTTAGTCCAACGCGCTATGAACACGCTGGGCAGACGGGCATCATCATCATAAAAGAATGTGCTTGCTGTCTTTAACGATCACGGATCTCCGCAACTCTCAGTCTCCAAACCATGGCTATCGTCTCAGTTATTGATGCTCATCTATATCCAACTGTCAAACTGTGCACTATTCTTTCTCTCTGTATTGTCCTCTATCTCTCTTTCCGTCATTCCTTCATTATTTATCCCAATGTGCCCGTCTGCCCAGCGTGTTCGTAGCGCGTTGGACTACGGGTGACTATCCTCTGTGTGTGCGGGTTCAATTCCGCGGGATGGCAGAAAAAGCCACAGATTCCCCAGATTCACGATGTTCATGTCACCGAGCCGAAGGGTTACGATGTTCATGTCACCGAGCCGAAGAGCTGAAAAGCTCAAGTGCTTCTGGATCCACACCAAAAAAAATTTATCCCAATGTATTATAACTATGGGTGTCTATAGCTTAAGTGGTAGTAAGCTCAATCACAACGCAATCGTACCTGGTTAAAACTCCGCGGCAGGCAGTTTTGAAGCAAATTAGTTTCCGTGAATTTTTACGAAAGTTAAAAATAGACGTCACTGTTCAGAAAACAATGGCAAACTACTGAATGTATACGTGGTGCCTAGAAAAAACAACAAAACGAAAAGAGGACGCCTAAACAGACCTGAAGACGTAGTCTTGTTGAGGAACTGAAGAGTGCTTAACTATCCTGGGAGACCATAAAGAAAACAGCCAGAGACCGAGAAGAGTAGCGAACAACTGTTGAGACCCTATGCTCCACACGGAGCGAAGAGGAATAAGTAAGAAAGTAAGAAAATCAACGAAACGCTTACTGTTGTTGATAGCTATGTCCTGTAAAGTATATGCCACGATTTTCTTTTCAAATTAACGTTTGTCTCATTCAATTATTATACAGCATGTATTTTATCTGATATCTTCTTCTTCTTCGAAGGCTGCATATCGACCACTTGTTAACAACTCTTTGTGATTGAGCCTAAGAGTGATTGTGTGGTGTTCCAGTTATGCGCCTACAAGTACATCCGATTTCTGCTTCACTTTTTATTTACTAGGGTAGCTTCCATAGGCTCCTACCTCAGTCGCCTCTTACGGCATGCCTTATATGTCGCAGTGTTACTTTTCTTTGCTCCCCTTTGAGCCCAGGCAACACACGAGCGATCTTAAATATAAGTGTACTGTTAAAGAGAAGATAATAAGCGACAGAAAATACGAACACACAAACAAGCAACGTAAAATAGTTGAGTTTCAAGTTATGGACAAACTACTATATAATTCACTGCTGGAAACATGCACTCTGTCATATCGTTAGGTGTCTTTGATTTAACCTATTTCACTGTGATGATAATCTTAGATTTATAGGTACAACTTTTGTAGAAGATTCATAACAGGAAGTCAGGTCGTTTTTTTACAAAGTACAACAGAGTGAATCGACGTGTTGACAAGGTTTTCATCAACATATGCCGCATGATACGTGTATGTTGATAAAGATAGCATTGTCTCTCGTGGCTCAAAGGGAAGCAAAGAATAGTAACAATGTGACCTTCAAGGCATGTCGTTAGAGGCGACTAAGGTAGGAACCTAGGGGAAGCTACCTATTAAATAAAAAAGCGTCTCAGATATCGGATGTGCTGGCCTACTTGTAGGTGCATAACTGGCACAACGTACAGTCGCTCTTAGGCTCGAATCACATAAAAATCACAAAGAGTGGTTGAACAAGTGGTCAATAGGGAGCGTCCGAAGAAGAAGAAAAAGGATAGCATTGCAAAATGAGATTCTTGAGGAAAGCGATAAATAAAACAGGAAGAGACCATATAAGAAATGAGGAAATTAAAAGATCAGTTGGAACAACACCTGTTGTTAGATTCATTGAAAAACAGAGACTCGAATGGTTTGGTCATCTGGTAAGAACGAACCGAATACACCAGTTGCAAGAGCATACAACCTGAAAATGGAATCATCAAGAGGAAGGGATAGACCAAGAAGAGATGGATTAATGGAGTTGCAGACGTTTTTAAAACTCCACAATATCACAGAGTATCAAGCGACTGAGCGTGCACTATCTCGGAAACCGATAATTATATTCCGTTCAACTTGTCATGACCACAGATAAAAAATGTGTATCTTTGTAACCATTTGATGAAATAACTTGAAAACTTGCATGTGAACTTCACATTTTCCCGACGCTACAAAATATTGTTTGCCATTCAAACAATCATACCATCTAGAAGTTTCCTTCTTTGTAAGTAAAGTAAAGGGTAAAGGAACCCTTTCATACCTCGTGGTATATAGGGCAATACAGTGTTAGGCCTGTATTTTTCATTGACCGTCGGCACGCGATGGGTGATGTGGTCAGCATCACGCCGGCCGCCTTTACTTCCCAGAGCATGTCTGGTACCCAGTTGAGGCTGGGTCAACCTGAGAGCCGTTGCGGTCCGGGAAAAATTCCACGCCCACTATGGGAGCTGAACCCGGACCACCAGCCTTGAGAAGCGAGTTCACTAACAACTACGCTACTGCGGCTCTTTTCCTTCTTTGTGCTATACATTTAACGCATCCATTGGCATGGTTGAAGAAAAATCATGTTTACAGACATTTAATACATTGACGACAAAAATAGTAACATTCAGGACGAATTACGTGGGTTTTTTTAAACAATTCTTGCATTTTCCACGCACCAAAAAGACTCGGGCTTGAACATAGTAAAGAATTGACGTCATTAGTGCGAGACGGACATTTTGTTAAAGGCGTATATCGAAATTAGTGTGAGGCTATTGGGTCATATTGTGGTCTTCTCAAAACAGACATTGATATAACATTTCTAATGAGTTTGGAGTTACAATGCAAAACGTATCATTAATGCTATACGCGCATTTCTGCAAAGAGGCACATATGTACTACAGTATACAAGAACCAGAGAAAAGAGCTATTTTATTGTAGTGATTCCTCCATAAGTTAACACACGCACACTTTAACGAAGAAGTAGCAATTTGAAAATAATCTCTCCAGTAGCTCCACCATAACAAGGTGCTATAGAAAAGTTCTTAGAGCATCATAGACAGAGAAGAAAAGAAACAAAGATATCCTACAAGACCTGAATATCAAGGAGCATTGGCTCATAAATAACATCATCTCCTGGATAATTAAATATTTTGGCCACATTAAACGTCACAGTGGTCTGGAGAGAAAGGTAATGGAAGGCATGGTTCCTGGAAAACGAGTCAGGGACGACCAAGACGAAGATGGCAGCGGACATCAAAGAAACTTTGAACATGACGCTGGAAGAGGCAAGAGAACTTGCAAGAGATATAGAGCTTTTCAGGCGGGCTGTGATAAATGCGACGTTCCGCAAAGGACATGCTACTACTTGAGCTCCGCCATTACCAGTCCCAAGCCTGGACGTGAATGGGGATGGCATTATGACATGGCAGCTAACTTTAACTGTAATGTAGTTGTTTAAAAACAATAATACAACTATGTCTACATTTCTTGTTTATTTCATGACTGTATTGCAATTATCAACATTGGCCCCCATGTATAAGCTGAGATGATACGCCTTTGCATGAGACTTGTCATCAAATGTCATATGTGTACGTTTACTGTAAAAACTAAAATGTTGTATCAGACTAGCCAAATATGCCACCAACATCAAAGGAAACCGTTATAATACAAAATCCAGGTTTCCTATAGCAATTTCTTCCATCAGACATTTGCGTCGGTATAATTTTAAGATTGTGTGCAAAGTTTCGCTACTGTGGAATAGATGGTTTTGCTACAATTCGCATTGGACTGTGGGCATGAGTTGTTGAACGGACTATAGTTAAACCTGCGACGCTTAACGTCAAAAAGCAGAGAAGGACAAAAGAAACGAAAGAAGATTGTATGAAACATAGCTTAAGGAAACGGATTTTGAAGTTTATCGCTTTAACCATCACTATAACACTGTGCCGTTTGCACATCGATTGTTGTCTTCAATGAATTTTTCGCAAATTATATTTCTTGTCGTGAGGACACTTTTATTTTATGTTAGTGATAGAGGTTAGGTGCTCATCTCTCGTGCCAAATGTACCAGGTTCGCTCCCTCGGAGAGCCATCTGGATATTTTTTCAGAGATCCCATATCTCAGTGTAGGTGAGATCGAGTTCCTAATCCTATCGGAGACGGGGGATAAAACGTAGGTCACGTGTTCAATTTGGGCATGTAAAAGAACCATTGACAGTTCAAAATCGATAAGAGCAGGCTGGAAAGCCGCTGCCGAGCAAAATTCGTTAGAAAAAGTTAAAATAAAATTCCTACAAAAATATCTTCACCATCTTCAAAACTACATTGGGGGACCCTCACCGGTGCTACGGAGTTTGTGCACTGAAGCTGAGATCTTCCTCTGTAAGAAAGAGATCGGATCACACATGGTTACTCACTGAAGTGCAATGATGATGGTCCTATCAATCAATCAATCAATCCTTTTCTGTTACCTGTCACACCTCTTGACGTTTCCTTCAATTTTGTTTCCATAAGCTCTTTTATCCTTAACTTTTCCCCGTCCAGTTTGGCTCTAAACAATGTGTCATGTCTTTTATTATGCTTAGTTTAGTTTAGTTTAGTCGTCGGATCACCATCACTGCACGTCGAACAAATTAGTCCATAAGTGCTCCGATCTCTCCCTCAGTATGTCCATCAGCATGTGGCGACTAACGACACCGGTTCTTTGTTGGTTTACAATTCTTCTTTGTCTGCCAGCATAGCGTTCTTGTCGAGCTACACCACACTTAACTTTGAGTTCTTGCAGTCTGGTTAGTGTTGTGGATTCACCGCTATTACGTGAATCATGTATACGCCCTCTCTCCCTTAAGCAATTTATAATATCAGCCTGGTCCATTGCTCGTCCGCTTTGGACAGCAGCCATACCTGCAAGCCTATCCGCACGTTCATTCCCCTTACACCTGCATGCCCTGGCACAAAAATAAAACCGATCTTTGTCAGCTTAGACCTCCCCAGCGATTCTATCCAATGTCTCCTAGCCCATCCTGTTTCAATCTTCCTGAGCATACTCATTGAGTCACTGAGAAAACATGCATGGATAAAAGTCTGTGATTCGAGCCAAATCATCGCTTTGGTAACCGCCATGATTTCCATAGTGAGACTGCTCGTAGTCACGGCAAAACCACCACTGTCTTCCTGTTTTATTATGCTTAAACTGCCTTACTTGTCCAACTGTTATTTGTTTGAGTAGTATTCTCTTCACTTCTAGCTGTTGTATAACTTGTTTATTATTTGTCATTTCTTTTTATGATACAATTATACAACGGCAATTTTTTCGTTTTCAACAACGTCAACATTTTATTTCATTAATTTTTATTATTGGCTGAGTGAGATGCGTAGGTTGAGTGAGATGCGTAGGTTGAGTGAGATGCGTAGGTTGAGTGAGATGCGTAGGTTGAGTGAGATGCGTAGGTTGAGTGAGATGCGTAGGTTGAGTGAGATGCGTAGGTTGAGTGAGATGCGTAGGTTGAGTGAGATGCGTAGGTTGAGTGAGATGCGTAGGTTGAGTGAGATGCGTAGGTTGAGTGAGATGCGTAGGTTGAGTGAGATGCGTAGGTTGAGTGAGATGCGTAGGTTGAGTGAGATGCGTAGGTTGAGTGAGATGAGTAGGTTGAGTGAGATGCGTAGGTTGAGTGAGATGCGTAGGTTGAGTGAGATGCGTAGGTTGAGTGAGATGCGTAGGTTGAGTGAGATGGTAGGTTGAGTGAGATGCGTAGGTTGAGTGCAGATGGTAATTGCATAAATATTTTTCAAACAGATGGTTCAGTTCTGAATTCCAGATGCGATGGTCAATGAGTGCAGCGAAGACGACATACTAAATATGCAAGAGATGATTAATTAGGTTGAGTGAGATGCGTAGGTTGAGTGAGATGCGTAGGTTGAGTGAGATGCGTAGGTTGAGTGAGATGCGTAGGTTGAGTGAGATGAGTAGGTTGAGTGAGATGAGTAGGTTGAGTGAGATGCGTAGGTTGAGTGAGATGCGTAGGTTGAGTGAGATGCGTAGGTTGAGTGAGATGAGTAGGTTGAGGGGAGATGCGTAGGTTGAGTGAGATGAGTAGGTTGAGTGAGATGCGTAGGTTGAGTGAGATGCGTAGGTTGAGTGAGATGAGTAGGTTGAGTGAGATGCGTAGGTTGAGTGCGTGAGTGGTAATTAACAATAAATATATGTTTTCCGAACAGATGAGTTTCAGTTCTGTGAATTCCACTTGATGACCAGATTTGTGTCAATATTGGTGCAGCCCGAAAAGAACGACATACTAAATATGCAAAGAGATTGATTAATTAACATCGAACTGGCGTGTTGGGCCGCTGGACGCTGCTGGATTTGCGGGGGCGGAGATCAGAGCATCTATAGACATGTCCGAAGTGCTATGATGATAGTCCTAACAGTGGCGGCTCATCATTAAGGGCCAGTGGGGCCGGGCCCCACCAAAAATAATGTATAACGTGTATTTATTATTTTATAAATTAAAATATAGCAACAAAAAAACATGATTTGCCCGGAAAAAAGTCTGGCCCCACCAACAAAAATGATCACGAGCCGCCACCGAGTCCTAATATAACTGATAACTGAATAAATATATTTTGCAACATTCGGTTGATAACAACGTTTAGGTCAAGAAGTAGATTTAACCTATTGTACTTTGTTGATGTAGTTAGTGTTTGTGTGTTTGCGTTTCTTCTTCTTCCTCCTCGTTCGCTCTCAGACTTCTGCTTGTATAGCAGGAAGCAGACCGGAGAATGGAATCCGTTGTGTCGTAGTTTCCAGCGTGAGCTGTGGTACATACGTCTGTTGGTCCAACACATCCGACTTCAGCATAGCATTATTTAAGTACAGGTTTAGCTTCTCCCTCATCGATCTCCACAGACTTAGTTAGACTTCTCGGTAGTCGTCTGTGTCCTGGATCGCGACGTGGAAGCGGTATGGAGTCTTGGTCAGCTTTGTTCTCACACTGACCCTGACGCTAGCAGTCAGCTATGAATCGATGTCTGCTACAAATCCACGCAGAATTCGCCTAGTTCCTCCAAGGGAAACGGGTGTCTGGCCCCGGAATATGTTTGGTATTAGTACTATGATTTTTATTTCCTGTCTTTCCTGAACAACAAATGTTGCTCCAGTAACAACATTATAGGATTTACTTTAGCGAAAACATTAAATGTAACACTAGTCAAATCATGGTAGTACCACCTTTAATCAAGACAACAAATGTTGCTCCAGTACCAACATTATAGGAGTTACTTTAGCGAAAACATTAAATGTAACACTAGTCAAATCATGGTAGTACCACCTTTAATCAAGACAGCAAATGTTGTCCAGTACCAACATTATAGGATTTCACTTTGCGAAACACATTAAATGTAACACTAGTCAAATCATGAGTAGTACACCTTTAATCAAGACAGCAAATGTTATTTAGTACATGATTTTAGTCCTGTCTTAATCAAGACAGACAAATGTTCTAGTAAATCATTATAGTTAGCTCTATCAAGATAGCAAATGTTATCCTAGTCAAACATGGTAGTACCCCTCTAATCAAGACAGCAAATGTTATCCTAGTCAAATATGGAGTACTCTAATCAAACACAAATGTTATCCTAGTCAAACATGGTAGTACCCCTCTAATCAAGACAGCAAATGTTATCCTAGTCAAACATGTAGTACGCTCTAATCAAGACATCAAATGTTAATCCTAGTCAAATCATGGTAGTACCGCCTCTAATCAAGACAGCAAATGTATCTAGTCAAATCATCGTAGTAAAGCCTCTAATCAAGACAGCAAATGCTTTTCCTAGTCAAAATCATGGTAGTAAAGCCTCTAATCAAGAAGCAAATGTATCCTAGTCAAAACATGGTAGTACCGCCTCTAATCAAGACAGCAAATGTTATCCTAGTCAAAACATGGTAGTACCGTCTCTAATCAAAACAAATATTTTTATTAATATGAAATCCATAAATGATGCATTAAACATTGATTAGTTTATTATAGTTGTAGCTTGGGAATGGAGATTAACTTGGTTCTAAACACGCGGTCATACCGCGCGATTAGAGCTTGACAAACTCTTTTCTCGTTTGTTCAGCAGTTATTGAATTTCTTTACGTTGCTCCCGAATTTGTCCTATTATCTACAAGATATACGCTTGAACAAGCAAGTTGAATGCATTTGAAAATAGATGTCTGCGAAAAATAATGAATATAAAATGGAACGAATTCAGGAGAAGTGATGAAATCAGAGACATGTCTGGTCAACCACTAGTGACAACTGTTATAAAAGAAAGAGAAGATGGAGATATGTTGGGTACACCTTGAGAAGAAATGATCAAAGAATATCAAAGCAGGCATTGAAGTGGGATGCAAAGGGTTCAAGAAAGAGAGGTCGACCTAAGGAGACCCTGAAGCGAACTTTGCTGAGAGAGGCAGGAAATATCGGTCTCAGTTCCATGGAGGAGATTGAGCGGGTTGCCCAGGATAGAGCGGTATGGAGAAATTACTTGCAGGCCCTATGTAACGTATAACGGTACGAGAGGAATTATTATTATTATTATTATACGCTTGAACAGAACATACTACACGTGGTTCAGCTTAAGAAATTATGAATTATTTCTAAGTACGAACGACATCAGCTTCATCATCATTAGGCTGGCGTAGGCAATCATGAATTTCTGCAAATCTCTGTCTGTAGTGTTTGTTATCATCTCAGATGTTAACGCTCTACCGTGCCATGAATTCAGGCTATCCAAAAATGTTCTCTCTGTGTCTTCCTCTGTCTCGTCTTCCCTCGATTTTATCGGTTGTTACAATGTGTTCTAAACCTCCTTTTTTCACCATATACCCTAAAAGTTATGACTGTATCTTTCTTAAATTGATGATACGCTTTCTCTTTGTCTTGACCTCATTCAACACCTCCACATTAATCATTTTAGCAGTTCATGGAATTCGCATCATTCTTCTATAAAACCACATCTCTGTAGCCTTCAGAGATTTTCCGATCTGTTTGTTTATTGTTCGTGACTCGCCTCCGTATGTCAGTAATGGTTCTATGTAGCACTTTATAACTCATTTTGATATCAATTCACAATGAGTTGTTGCATATAATGCTTGACATCCGCTTACCTTAAGAAAATATGAATTATTTATAAATACATACGATACAGTAATCTCAACTAGTATTGAACATAATACTTACAGTCTTAATTGAGATTCTCTCTTTAACAAAATAAAACAATTATACATGACTCAGTCCTTGACCCTTACACCAGGAAATCTGAACTCAATTCGCGTGTTTACGAAGTATATTTATGATTTTAGTAGTTAAGAAAATTGTTTATGTAACTTATTTTACTATTACAATGCTTAAATATTTTTAATTATAAAATATAATATCGTCGGGGTGTTTGTATGAAGCAGGAACAATTTCTAACCTCAATTCTGGAAATCATGAAATGTAAACATTTTATTTATGCAGGATTGATAGATCACAATTTTCCACCCTTCACCTGATTTTTTTACCTAGTTATGAGTTAATTAATTTGGTTACAAAATCTATATATTGTATAGCGTGTTTAATCAGCCATTGCACTAGGTCTTCTTCTCTTTCTTCTCTTCCACCATTTACTTCCTTACAGAAGTGTTGGGAGAAAACGTAGTGATCTTGTGTGTGCTTTTTCTTCTCTTCCACCATTTACTTCCTTACAGAAGTGTTGGGAGAAAACGTAGTGATCTTGTGTGTGCTTGTTTTAAGGCACTTTGTACGCTGATATTCATGTTCGTAAGGCTGTTCTTGATGCCGTCGCTCCATCTTTGCGTGGTCTTCCTCTTGCTTTGTACTCATTATACTTTTTCTGTGTGGCTCTCTGTGGTAGGCGATACAATAGGTGATTGGTCAATTGATGCGTAACTGTTGCGGGAGAAACTGAGTGGCAGCATTTTTGAACGAAGAAAATCAATTTAAATATCGGATTTAATTGTATTTGAATATCAAAGCACGCAAAACTAACAAATACCAACACAAGGCAATTACTATAATATAAGCAGATTGGAGCAAGTTGTCATTCTGCGCCTTAGAACAGGCCACAATCGACTCCGCAGCCACATGTATACAAAATTCCAGATTTGCAATTCAGCCACGTGTACATGTGGACAGGCACACCGGACTGCAGAGCCCATACTTCCAAGACTGCCTGAATATGATACACTGAGACAAACTCACTGACCTAAGGAAACAACACTCGACAGAAAACTACACCGACTTCTGTGTGAGCTACAAAAGACAGTGAAGTTCATACAAGAGACAACCTTGAATATATAGGCAATATTTCAAGCGAATGAACGGAAGGAAGGAGACGAGACTAATGAAATTGTTATTCTCAACGAGTGCAAAGTTAATTCTTCTTCTTCTTCTTTATTCGTTCTTTACGACCAATTTTAATCACTCTTTGTGATATGTTTGATCTTTGACAAGAACGTGTATACGTTGCACATTGGTTTGGTAGGCCCCTAAATGCATATATTTCTACACGTTTAGGACACGTGCATCCGATTTCAACCAAACCTCCTTAGTCGCCTCTTACGACATGTGTGGCAGGTAACAGTGGTTCTATTCTTTACAACCCAAATTTGGACCCCGGTTTGCAAAATTGCAACCCCGGTAACCACGCGGGTGCAAAGTTAATTTAATTTAAGAGTCTTATAAAAGATGTTCATCCACAGTCCAAAAAAATAAAAGATTCGATTTGTGAAAGATAGTAATACATAAAATCATAGTACGTAAGTAATATGTGAGCACTGAATTTTGTTGTTGTTTTTTTTTCAATCATAAAAACACCAATTCAATTTCTTTTAGATTGTATTTCTATAAAATGGAATTAAATATGCCATTTATATATACAGTATATTATTTTTAACATTAAAACACCCGGGGTATACTCAATGAATATGATAGAATAATGAGAAGGACTGGCTCGAACACTATGGTTGGAATCTCTGAAGAAGTCTAGGACTGGCTCGAACACTATGGTTGGAATCTCTGAAGAAGTCTAGGGACTGGCTCGAACACTATGGTTGGAATCTCTGAAGAAGTCTAGGGACTGGCTCGAACACTATGGTTGGAATCTCTGAAGAAGTCTAGGGACTGGCTCGAACACTATGGTTGGAATCTCTGAAGAAGTCTAGGGACTGGATCGAACACTATGGTTGGAATCTCTGAAGAAGTCTAGGACTGGCTCGAACACTATGGTTGAATCTCTGAAGAAGTCTAGGACTGCTCGAACACTATGGTTGGAATCTCTGAAGAAGTCTAGGGACTGGCTCGAACACTATGGTTGGAATCTCTGAAAGTCTGGGACTGGCCGAACACTATGGCTGGAATCTCTGAAGAAGTCTAGGACCTCGAACACTATGTTGGAATCTCTAAGAAGTCTAGGACTGGATCGAAAACATGGTTGAATTCTAAGAGTCTAGACTGATCGAACTATGGATTGGAATTCTGAAGAAGTCTAGACTGGCTGAACATATGGTTGGAATCTCGAAGAAGTATAGGACTGATCGAACACTATGGTTGGAATCTCTGAAGAAGTCTAGGGACTGCTCCGAACTACTATGGTTGAATCTCTGAAGAAGTCTAGGACTGCTGAACACTATAGTTGGAATCTTGAAGAAGTCTAACTGCTGAACACTATGGTTGGAATCTCTAAAAGCTAGACTTTCGAACACATGGTTGGAACTCTCTGAAGAAGTCTAGGACTGCCTGAACACTATAGTTGGAATCTCTAGAAGTCTAGGACTGGCTCGAACACTATGTTGGAATTCTAAGTCTAGACTGGCTCGAACACTATGGTTGGAATCTCTGAAAAGTCTAGGACTGGCTCAACACTATGGTGAACTCTGAAGGTCTAGGGACTGCTCAACACTTAGTTTGGAATTCTGAAGAGTCTGGGACTGGCCGAACACTATGTTGGAATCTCTGAAGAAGCTAGGACTGCCAACACTATGGTTGAATTCTGAAGAAGTCTAGGGACTGGATCGAACACTATGGTTGGAATCTCTGAAGAAGTCTAGGACTGGCTGAACACTATGGTTGGAATTCTGAAGAAGTCTAGGACTGGCTGAACACTATGGTTGGAATCTTGAAGAAGTCTAGGACTGGCTCGAACCTATGGTTGGAATCTCTGAAGAAGTCTAGGACTGCTGAACACTATGGTTGGAATTCTGAAGTCTAGGACGGCTGAACACTATGGTTGGAATCTCTAGAAGAAGTCTAGGGACTGATCAGACACTATGGTTGGAATCTCTGAAGAAGTCTAGGGACTGGATCGAACACTATGGTTGGAATCTCTGAAGAAGTCTAGGGACTGGCTCGAACACTATGGTTGGAATCTCTGAAGAAGTCTAGGGACTGGATCGAACACTATGGTTGGAATCTCTGAAGAAGTCTAGGGACTGGCTCGAACACTATGGTTGGAATCTCTGAAGAAGTCTAGGGACTGGCTCGAACACTATGGTTGGAATCTCTGAAGAAGTCTAGGGACTGGATCGAACACTATGGTTGGAATCTCTGAAGAAGTCTAGGGACTGGATCGAACACTATGGTTGGAATCTCTGAAGAAGTCTAGGCTTACAAAAATAAGTTTTATTTTCGTGCCAGATCATGCAGATGTAAAAGGGAACGAAAGAGCCGATAGTATGGCTGGTATGGTTACTGTGAAAAACGGAAAAGCTATACATGATGCTTATAGTCTCAATTCCGTAAGGAAGAAAGAGCGTGTAAGGAAACGAAGCGATTCAGTAAATATGCAAACCTAACCAAACTGCAAGAATATCAAACGTAGTGTAGCTTGACAAGAGGATTATACTGGAAGCTAATTAGGAATAGTAAACCAATAAAGAACTTGTGTAGTTAGCTGCTCCATACTGAGAAACATACCGAGGAAAAGATATGAGGTCTTGTGGACTAATTGGTTAATTCTGCAGTAACAATAAGACATCAGCTAAAACTAAAACAAATTATCATGGCTCTATATTGGTAAAACGTATGGGTGGGAAGCATGGACATTTGATAAAGCAGTGCAAAAACATATTTTGAATATAAGTGTTACAGAAGAGTCCTTCGTATATCTTGGACAGAGAAGAGAACAAATAGATCTACCCAGAAAGAACTCAAAATCAAAGAAAACTGGCTGTTGCTACAAATAAGAAAGAAAAATTGAGATATTTTGGACATATAAAAAGACATGAAGGGCTGGAGAAAACCATCATGGAAGGAGGCATACTGGCAAAGAGAAGAAGAGGAAGACCGTGGAGAAGGTGGATTCAGGATGTAAATGATGGTTTGAACATGACGGCTGCAGAGGCAGGACATCTGGCCTATGAGAGAGTGAAATTCCGGACGACTGTTGGGGTGGCAAAGTTGTGCTCAGAACAAGCTATTTGATGATGATGATGATGATGATATTGGTAAATACGGTGTTAGATACGTACTTTTCTTTGACCTACGACACGCGATGGGTTATGTGGTCAACGCCACTCGGGCTATATTTGATTTAAGTGTTTCTCTGGCACCCAATTGAAGTTGGATCGACATGAAAACGGTTAGTGTTCTAAACAGATTATACCCTTAAATTCCAGACCTAATTAGGTATAAAAGTTATTTTTTTTTATTTCAGTAACAACAAAGCAAATTCTGAGCTAGACGGGCACTGAAGTTTGCATAGAGATTTAAAAGTGCAATATAACTTTGGATCATCCGAAATCATAAAATACAAACCAAGCTTACAAATGTCTTTATTTTGCAGAATAATGTTAAAGATTCGTGGATACTTTGAAAATTCCTTGAACAAATCTGGACATAAAGCTGTTTCACTTCAATCGTGGTTTAAGTAAACTAGTATTTTCTATTGTCTATTCCCAGGTGGAAGATGTAGTTGGTTGACCACTCTTGCCGTTAAGCGTTGGGATGAGAGCTTTAATTTGCGTTCTAGAACCGGATGAGTCTCCCTTGTTGTGTTATATCCGTGTTTGTGTAGTGTGGTCTTGATATTATCTATCCATCTTTTTCTTAAGTAAACTACTAAGTCCCTAAAAATCGACTTCCTCATAGATGAAGAAGCTGACTCTCAGCCTCGGTATTCCCGGTTTTATGACAAATTCTAAAGATTTATTTGTCTAGACAGATCAGGCGAAATCAACCAAAATATTTTTTTTAACTTTAACAAATTGTCAATTGATTTCATTTGCTGATATCATACAGCTTTCAAATGATCGTTATAAATATTTGTTAACAAATTACAGTAACTAAATGAATACGCTTTTAAATATAATTACATGTTCGATATTTTTGGTTATTAACCTCGGACGAAGCCGGGTAAAATCTCAAGTGACCTATTATTCTTCCACCGATATCGATCTCAATAAGAAAATTCAGTTGTTATTATTAAACAAAATATAATCGCTAATGCAACAGCAACAAGGCAAGAGGTGCAATAAACCTACCTAATAGTCTGGGTTTTTAAAAAGTTAAATATAGAGAAGAAAGCAGAAAATATCGACAAGGACAACGTTCCTGACACAGCCGATATATATCTATATATATTTATATATTCCTTCAAGTGCACATTTCTTCTATAAATAGTAAGTGATGTCATATTATTGCTACCAATACTACCGGTTATGTAACTAAAATCCTGATTTGGAAATCAACATTATTGATCTAATCAAAAGAACACCTGTACTAAACAATATCCGAAACATTTTTCTGTAGCAAAACTTAATCTCATCCATAATAATCGTTTATCTTGACATTTGTGATATACGTCGACAAATGTATTTATATACTTCTAAATAAAATAATGCAAGGGAAGTAATCTAATACAAAACCTATTCTAGTTGATGTGAGTTATCTCTTTTTTAAAGTGATTATTGTAAAACGACAGGTAAATCATTCGGTGAGGTGCACCTGTTTCTCAGTTGATCTAGGAACCCATCTATTTATCTGTCTGTGGACCATAGGAGCAATGGTTAAGGAGGTATCGCGAGAATCTGTGTCGAGGAAGCAATGTATTCACATCTCGCTGAAAATGTACTCTGTTCGTTCAACAAGTGGAAATTTGTGTCCATAGTTCTTTGATCTCCCTAAATATAGGTGAGATCAAACTCCTAGTCTTATCGGAGATGGTCGATAAAACGTAGGTTCAGTGTTCAAACTGAGAATGTAAAAGAACCATTGACAGTTGAAATTCGATATAAGTAGGTTTTTAAAACCGCTGTCTTGGCAAAATTCATTTTAAAATGTTAATAAAATTCCAACAAAAATATTTAATATCTTCAGTATTACACTAACTCTAACCGGAATCTTAACCGGTGCTACGTAGTTGGTGCACTACCACTGGAATATTAATATGTAAGAAAGAGAATGAATCATACATGGTTATTCCCCGAAGTGCAATTCTTCTTTTTCTTGCATTCGCCCGCTATAAATTAAGGCGTAGCCAGGGCTTCTAGTATAGTGTATCTGCCTGATTTTTGCGTGAAGGCCTGTTTTCCTTGTTATGATTGCCCCCCCCTTCCCGATCATACATGTGTGCCTTTTCCGACTTCAGAAGTAACTGATGTATAATAATATTGGTCCTTTCAAATAATAAATCCATTAACCCTCTACTTAATACTTGATACTCACAGCATTCTACTTTGATGTCAACCTACAACAATGTCACAGATAGCCTACCGTCGTGAGAAGGACGCGTTGTACATTGTTTTTTTAGTGTTCATGTTGACATGCTTGCATTTCAAAATTTAGTCATTTGTTATATGATTGGATTTGTCCTATTCCATCTAAGTTGGATTTCGTTGCTTAATCTTATTTTATTTTCTTCTTTATCGTCACACTGCTACCGGTTGTTGCCCAGTGTCGTGGTTTTCGTTTTTGTCTTGTGCTGTTCTGGTGGTTTGGGTGATTTTGGGATTTTTGTTTTTAATAGGATTCTGTTATGCCATCTAACCATCTTTTCGTGTCTTCATCTCGCCTTCTTTCCTGATGTTCTGTTGTAGAAGACTATGTATACTGTGGAGTTTGAATGCATTCTTATTAAGTGGCCAAACCACTTCATTCTTGTTTCTCAATGTAATTCAAGCAAGGTTCTGTGACAACTTTCTTTCTTATGTTGAGGTTGGTGACACTGGCTTTTCTGGTGTTGTTGGTAACTTTCGGTGTTGTTGTAACTCTGGTGTTGTTGGTAACTTTGTGGTGTTGTTGTAACTTTCTGGTTTTGGTAACCTTTTCTGGTTTGTTGGTAACTTTCTGCTAGTTGCTAGAACTTTTCTTGTTGTGGTAACTTTCTGTGTTGTTGGTAACTTTTCTGGTGTTGTTGGTAACTTTTCGCAGGCAGCGCATTTCACATGTAATTATTCTTCCACATTTTGAAAAGAAATGCTTCCCAGATATGTAAAGTCTTCAACTTGTTTTAACTGATGTTTTATAAATGGTTATACTGAAGTGAAATGAAGAACATTAAATTGTTCATTATCTCAAGTGTTCAAATATGGAAAGGATTACGGTATAAAGTAACGGCTAGACAACTTGAAGTATTTAAAATAAATAGTACGCACTTTTAAGAAATTCTCATATCTCATCCGGTCCACGTTTACCGTTAAGCATCGTGGGAAACAAGTGTTCTATCAAGGGCTAGATAAGCTGTTGTAGGTGTTGTGCGCGCGTCTGTTTTAGCATTTCTGTGAGATTTTGTATTGTCTATCCGCTTATTTCTATGTCTTCCTCTTGTTCTTACGTCAGATCTTCTTATATTGTATGCATGTAGTAGTAACTTTTGTTTCCGCTCTCCCACTAGGAATTCAAGCTTAGTCATTGCACCTAATCTAATAATAATAATTCCTCTCGTACCGTTATACGTTACATAGGGCTTGCAAGTAATTTCTTCATACCGCTCTGTCCTGGGCAACACGCTCAATCTCTGCTATGGAACTGAGACCGATATTTCTTGCCTCTCCCAGCAAAGTTCTGCACCGAATATGGTGCCTCTGAATTTTACGTGACTTTGTGCTTTACTCATCACCAGTGTCCCTCGCCATTCAGATGAGCTTTACTCCGTCTTCGGAGCCTTGTAATTAGATCTCCATGTGAAGAATCATGGACCCTGTAGTCCAATCCCTAGTACCGTGTAAAACAAAACTATGGAAGGAATGGGGTTAGCAAGACAAAGGACGATGGGTCGGGCATACACTACGGAAGACAGAGTCGAGTGTCACTAGACAAGCACTTGAGTGAAACCCGCAGGAAAAACGGAAAAGAGAGCGTCCTTAACATACCTGGAGACGAAGTCGTTTTGAGAAACTGAAGGGTGTTCGACTATTCTGGAAGAGCTTAAAGAAAACAGTCAGAGACAGGAAAAAGTGACGACCAACTGTTGAAGCCCTATGATCCACGAGAAGCGGAGAGGAATGAGTAGTAACTGATTTTTTTGTATTCCTCTTCATTAAGATGTTCAAAATATTTTACTTTCTATCTTGCTATGTATTTGATATTGGATAATGTTTATTACAGGAGCGGCTCGTCATTAAGGGCCAGTGGGGCCCGGCCACACCAAAAATATTGAATAACCTGTACTTATTATTTTAGACATTATTTGTTCATAATTATTACTATCAACGAGATACTCATTAGCTTTGAAAGTTGATACATAACGCTAAAATATCATACACAGTCTGAAATTTGAAATTCATAATCTTTTACCACTAATTAGTATACGCCCTGGTCATTAGGGGCCAGTAAGAACCGGTCCTACCAAAACAAAAAGAATTACCGTGTACTTATAATTTTAGAAATTATTTTTTCGTAATTATTACTATTAACTTGACACTGATTAGCTTTGAAAGTTGAACATATAACACTAAAATATAAATATTATATCAGAATAATATAACAATCCTGTTATTTATATAATATCTCCTTATTAAAAACATTATATATACTGAAGTTCATCTTAATGTCTCTAATACTTCAAGCATTGTGTTGTGCACTATTTTTGGGGCTAGTTTACAAGTTCCTACATCAGATGTAACATTGCGACCTCTGACCTTTGATCGCTATTGCAATGATAATTGGCAAAACAATGTCATTTTCATTCAGCCGGAAATTATATTCATTCTTACGCAGTCAAATTACTTTCCAGATAAACGAGGACTCTAGCTCAAATAGTCCGTTTAATTATCGATTGAATACCCAATTTTATATAAAAATAGGATAACATTATAGAAAATAATAGTACTAAATAACAAACTTTCTTATAATAAGATTAGTTTTATGGAATTGTCCCTTGCATTAATATATCTTGTCTCCAGCGATAAATGCGACGACATTCGTGACCTTTGAGCATGATTCCCCTTTACGTCCGCTTCCGTGAACTCTGACCGGTCGACTGACGCAGAGCCCACTATAAACGTATGGGCCTTCGGACTTAGGTAGGAATTATCAGAAATTAGACTCCAACTACACCACGTGACCTCGCATTTCAGTATTGGTGTATATAGACGGATTCGTTTTAAAATCAACACAAAATGCCAACTCGAAGTTATATTATGCAACAAGTTTATTTAACAGTAAGGAATATCAATATTATGATTATTTTTCACCAATAAATAACCATAGACACAGAATTGAGTAAAATTGCAAAAAAGCTTGCAGTGTTCAATCAAACATCTATATTTTCCGGCCCCCTTTTCTGATCTAGGTCAGGGAACACCTGGTCAGTTGTCTGGCCTAGTTATCTAGAGTTGGCTGTGACTGATGTCACTTGATCTAGGTTAGCAAGTTTACCCTTTTTAATGGCGAAACACGTGATAAGAAGGTACTGTAGCTTTACAAATTACAAAAACAATAACAATATACAGCAACGTTTCGATCAACAAGGCCTTTATCAAGAAAACGAACAACAGGAGTGACGAATAAAAAAACCACTAATATATGGACGACTACATACAGAGACACACTGGCAATATTTTTACGATGCTCTGATCTCATTCACAAATTCGTGGTTTGTTGTCATGTGGATGCCGCATTTTCAATTTGCGTTGGAGACAAGTTTTTTTTTTAAATATATCCTCTAGGCGCTCCTGTCGCTTGATGTGTCGGAAATTTTTAATTGTCCTTGATTTTATATTATTTAATAGCCAACTCTCTTTAATATCAAGCTGTTGCAGAACAGAAGCGTTTGTTTTTTTCCTAAAAGAGGTAATGGGGTCTAAGGTGCATAGGGGCAACATCGCGCCAGGATTAGATGGCACTAACCAAGATCCTACCCCACCTCCACGTGGTGACCCTAGAAACTGACAATGGTTCATGTCTGGCTAAGCGGTAGGGATCGAGGAGAGCTACTCTGGTATAAGTAGGGATGCAGACGCAGTTACATTGGATGAGATCCACTCACAACACAGACGAGCAGAATCCCAGAGTGACTGTTAATGCACATCTCGCCTGGCCTATGGGAAAAGCTGAACAAATAAACATAAAGGGATGAGGGTGCATCCAGAGAAGAGACTGAGCACATATGGGGCGAAACTCGGAGCTACGAGGTGGGAACTCGAATTGAGTTGGGTGTCATGACAGTCTCGAGGCATAGCAAATGTGAGCACGTGAGAAACAGTTAACCACAGTGAGCAGGCACTAAAGTAGAGCGAACACGCATACGGACGATACAGAGGGCCACCGGTGGAGACAGACATGCACGGTGCTGATGATAGAGAGATGAAAAGGCGTAGCAAACGTAGGGGTGAGCGGACGCCCCAATTGTGCAGAAAAACTGGAAAGCCCCGCAGAGCTTGAATCCAGTGCAAAAGTTCCTACCGAATGGTGATAAATTTTGCACTGTGCACGATGAGATAGAAATGGGTAACATATCGCCCAGTAGAACAATGTGAGCACAAGTGACGGGAAAAGGGGCAGGCCCAGTCGGTGGACGAGGGCACAAGCAGAAATGGGCGAATGGGCACCAAATAGAAACGAGAGGTGGTGAGCCTCAAAGATGGGATTTCCATCCAGAGAGCAATAACTGCGTTTCCCCTCGCAGATAACTACTACTGCATTGTAGTTGATTGGGGGCAATCAAAGGCTAGTGGAGCAAACCGTACACAAAACTGGACGGCAGGCAAACCAAGCAGTCCACAAAAAGACTGGTAAACTGGGCAGATGACGCTCAACAACCCGGGAGGAAAGGTTATCGAAGGGTAGCTACCTTAAAAGAAAATAGAAACCTGCTGCCTTGCAGGTCGGCTGGGGACAGCCCGATGCGACGGAGAGCGAACCCAGTAAACTCTGGCTAAAATCTGACACGTCGGTGAAGGATAAGCACAGAGCTCAAATGGCGCTAAAGATGTGACGAAATACACTAATGCTAAGGCTGAAGGAATCAGATTTCAATATTAAAGCAGAATTTATGGGAGATATGGTACATCAGTCTAAGCGGGATCGCGCGCTCGAGAAGAGAGAAATAAAGAGAAGAAGAGTAGAGAAAGGGTAATAATTTCCCGGAATAGATAAGAAATAGTAAATACTCCAAACACCCCATTTTTTCGACATTTTTGCCGGGCCCAACCACAAAATATGACCACGAGCCGCCACTGCTTACCACTGTAAATATGAGTTTTACTAGGTTGTTATTTCTTTATGTCTATCAATGTAAATATGAGTTTTACTAGCTTGTGATTTTTTTTGTCTATCAATGTAAATATGAGTTTAACTAGCTTGTTATTTCTTTATGTCTATCAATGTAAATATGAGTTTTACTAGCTTGTGATTTCTTTATGTCTGTCAATGTAAATATGAGTTTTACTAGGTTGTGATTTCTTTTTGTCTGTCAATGTAAATATGAGTTTTACTAGGTTGTTATTTCTTTATGTCTATCAATGTAAATATGAGTTTAACTAGCTTGTGATTTCTTTATGTCTATCAATGTAAATATGAGTTTTACTAGCTTGTGAATTCTTTATGTCTATCAATGTAAATATGAGTTTTACTGGGCTGTGATTTCGTGTTGGGGATAAAACAACGACGGCCACCTACTGATATTACTAAGAACAATCATTCTGACAAGATCAAATTTGCGTTCACAGACTCCAACATTCTCTTATACACACAAACTCAAACATTCTCAAACACTCGCACATTCAGACACATCTACGTCCGTGTGGTGCCGGACCCCGCAAGGAAAGCAAAGAATAGTACTACTGCAACCTACAAGGCATGTCGTAAGAGGCGACTGAGGTAGGGTCTATGGGATCTACCTAGTAAATAAACGCAGCGCAGAAATCGCACGTGTTGGCCTACTTGTAGACGCATAACTTGCACAACGTATAATCACTCTTAGGCTCAGATCGCATACAAATCACACAGAGTGGTTAACAAGTGGTAGATATGGAGCGTTCGAAGAAGAAGAGACATCTATTCACAATGAAACAGATGTTTGCAGCACCTTCAAGATGTAGGTGAGAAATCGTTTTTACTTACACATGTTGCAGGTGAGAGCTTCAATATACCTACACGTCAGCTGCAGGTGAGAGTTTCAATATACCTACACGTCAGCTGCAGGTGAGAGCTTAAATATACTTACACGTCAGCTGCAGGTGGAAACATCAATTACGAAAAGGTCATATATATATATATATATATATATATATATATATAATTATTTATTACTTACACTTAGTGAGACCCTTGCGCTTGATGCATGCTGCAAAGATATTTTATGTTAGGTTCCAATTTAGCTAGATTCAGTCTCACATCTCCCTGCTGTGTTACATCCAGCAGATGTCTTTTTAAAGTAGCAAATCAGTTATGCGACTGGTTTATGGTTGAAACCGGAGTAAAGCAAGGCTGTATTCTATCTCCGCTATTGTTTGGAGTGGCCATTGACTGGGTGATGCGAAAATGTTGCAGGGCGAAACTGGCATCGATTGGGTAGAAAATAGTCAACTAGAAGATTTGGATTTTGCAGATGATATTGCCTTGTTAAGTAGAAACAACCAAGATATGCAAAGAAAAACAGACAACTTGTCATCTATAGCATCAAAAGTTGAACTGCAGATAAGCTATAAAAAACAAATATAATGAAGACACCTATGGCAAGTAATGCAGATATCACACTGGAATCTAAAGTGATAAAAATAACAGAGCAGTTCACCTATTTAGGTAGCAATTTTGATTGCACAGGAAATGTTAAAAAAGAAATTATGATACGAATTGGCAAAGCAACATCAGCTTTTAAAAGTCTAAATAAAATATGGAACTGCAAGTTATATAGTATTAAAACTAAATTACGAATTTTCATTTCAAATGTTGTATCAATCCTAACATATGCTAGCAAAGTTGAAAAATGACTAAAGATATAGAAAGCAAGTTGAATGCATTTGAAAATAGATGTCTGCGAAAAATAATGAATATAAAATGGAACGAATTCAGGAGAAGTGATGAAATCAGAGACATGTCTGGTCAACCACTAGTGACAACTGTTATAAGAAAGAGAAGATGGAGGTATGTTGGGCACACCTTGAGGAGAAATGATCAACGAATATCAAAGCAGGCATTGCAGTGGGATGCAAAGGGTTCAAGAAAGAGAGGTTGACCTAAGGAGACCCTGAAACGAACTTTGCTGAGAGAGGCAGGAAATATCGGTCTTAGTTCCATGGAGGAGATTGAGCTAGTTGCCCAGGATAGAGCGGTATGGAGAAATTACTTGCAGGCCCTATGTAACGTATAACGGTACGAGAGGAATTATTATTAATTATTTATTATAAATCAGTTATGGCACTAAATACACATTCAGCTAAATATGAAGATGCAAACGGTAACAATAGTTTTCTTGCACATTTGCTTGAATTTGTATATTTGATTTCTGTTTCCTCACCAAGCCATGCCATCGCTCCTTTTATATTAAATGAGCTGACCTGCGAGTTTTTCTTGATACTGCATATTTGACATATCAGACAAATCCTCTAACATTGACTGCTACATCCAAGTTGGAAAATCAATTTGTTTCAAATCAGAAAATCTTTCTTTTCAATCAGCGGATATAATTTTCAGAAGATCGACAATAACAAGTGTAGCGATATCAATTACTTCACATTTCTGGAGCCAATGAAACTGTTCAAAATTTTTGTTGCAAATATATTTCTGACATAATTCAATAAAGGTAATGAAACAAAATATTTTAGCTTTTGCATCAACAATAGTTTTATTTGTTTCTTGAAGTTGGTTATTTAACATAATTAGTTTTTCAAAGATATCGGCTAGATAACTCACAAATGCTTTACCATCGATTGTTAACAGATACTTCACTTCAGGTTTGTCGCTTAAAAATCACTAAGAGTATCAAATAGTTCCATAAATCTTGTCAAGCAGTTCCCTTTCGAAAGCCGTCTTACTTCAGTGTGAAGTAAACGTCTCACGTGGTCTGTGTTTTGTTCTTCACAAAATAGTTTGAATAGACGCTCACATTTTGGCATTAGCTTTAATAGCATTGAAACACTTTATAACTGAATTTAGTACTTCATTTAGAACAGGCGAAATATTTGTAGCCACCAAATTTTCCATGTGTTTAACACAACGCACAAGGAGAATTTCTGGATTCTAATCTTTCATCAATTTTAAGCAGCCATTTTTCTTGCTCATCATATTAGGAGCACCATCTGCGGCACAAGAAGTTATATTTTTCATTGGTATATTTTTGACATATCAGTAATTTTTAGCTTATTATATACATCTTTGGAGTTAGTGGTGCTTTCTAATGATTTACAGAATTACATTTCTTCAGCAAAATTCCCTTTATCAATATATCTTACGTAAGTTATCAATACTACTTATCAACACTGTCTCTCAAAGTTGATTCATCCATTTGCACTGCTAATTTTCTTGTTTTCAACTTTTCAACAAGTTGTGTTTCAATATCTTCACTCATTTCGTCTATTCTTCTGCTAACAGTATTGTCACTGAGTGGCATAGCTTTCACCTCTTTGTCATCTTTTTTTCCAGAACCGTTTTAAGAAATGCTGATATTGATGGTTTGATTAAATTCTTTCCTATAGCATGATTTTCCCCACATTTAGCAATGAGTATGGAAAATTGATAACTAGCCTCAAGAGTACGATTGACAGTTGCAGTATGATCAGTAAACAGAGAAGCAAAGTTTGAAAGTAATTCAAACTTGAATTAATATGAGCGCTATGTTTTGCCTTCAAATGCGCCTCAGAAGACCTCATTTTATTGATTCGTTGGTCAAGCATTGTTGACGTAAAAGAGATTAATGTGGAATACATTATTATAAAAATATTTCACATCAGGTGATATACGTTTGAGAAAATTCGATTATTGTAGCATGACTATTTTGAAAAACAAAAAATCATTAACAATATTTATACTCACGTTTTGTTGTCAAATCTGCTCTTCTAAAAAGTATGCGATGTTCTCTTCTAATTAGCTCTGATCAATTCTAACTTCCAATAGTTATATCTTCTACGTGAAGCTCTACGGTTATCTTCTCCTTTTCTCGTATAAGCTGTCCTAACAGGCCTGTGCTTTAGCTGTTCTGTGTCTAGTTCTCTATTTTTATTCTAGCTACCTCACAAGCTGTTCTATATTCGGCTCTCTATCTACTTTATTATTCCCTCTTCTTAAAGTCCATCGTTTATATTTATGGGTGAGTATTCTGTTACTTTACTATTCCAAAACTTTGTTCTCATGACTGCGATTTCCCACATCTATTACTCTCTTGGGAAAGACTCATTTTACTTCTACTAACGACATTCTTCTGTCATTGTCTAGAAATGTATGTCCCAACCACGCCTTTTAAATCTGTCGCTAAACATGGAAAACAAGATCTCTATTCTGATGACATTCTATTGTAATCCATATATAAATGCTCCTTCGTTAACTATACAACTACAAAATTGTACTCCAAGGACACCTGTATAATTCAGCTGCACAGTGAGTATCCATCACTCTGGTAATCAAACTAATGGCCCATAACTTGTATTTGAGTCAAACCACCTCGATGTTTCTTGGTTCCTTTTCCCATCGTACCTAAAATTTCAAGCAAAATCAAACTTCGGACCTGCTTTCTGTGGCGGAAATATGATATGCGTGTCTCTGTCCAGTACTATTGTACTATTGTACAATCACGATTGTACAGTATAAACTCATTTTGGTATTCATGACAAGGTTGGCAAATGACGGATACATTACAGTTTTTTTTCTAACCATATGACTCGATTTTGACACAATAACACGTGCTTTCCCGAGTTCAAAACTTTGTTAAAATGAGGTAAAATGTACCTAGATATAAGTACTTTCAGTTTATTAAAGATTTGTTTAACTTCAGTAAAGTGATTGTGAAGCAACATTTGTTTTTGTCAGCAGACATCCAAAAGCCAATATATCGGTTTTGCAACATCATGAACATTAGTTAAACTTCGAACGAGTCCATTGCCCCTAAACGATGAAAATGCCCCCTTTGGGGCGTGGGCCCCACGTTGGAAACAGGAACTAGAGGTTGAAGTGAGAGATTTGTTTTACCAACTAGAGGTTGAAGTGAGAGATTTGATTTACCAACTCCAGGTGGAAGTGAAATTTGATTTACCAACTCAGGATAAGTGAGAAATTTGATTTACCAACTCCAGGTGGAAGTGAGAAATTTGATTTACTAACTCCAGGTAGAAGGGAGAAATTTGATTTACCAACACCAGGTAGAAGTGAGAAATTTGATTTACCACATTTCTGTCGCCCTGAGAGATTTTTCGATCTGTGTGTTCATTGTCCATGACTCGAATCCGTATGCCAGTATTGGTTCTATGTAGCACTGAATAACTCGCATTCTGATCGGAATTGACAAAGACTTGTTGCAGATAATGCTTCTCATTTTCAGGAACGATGTTTTCGCTTGCCCTATTCTGCTCTTTATTTCTGATCGGCATCCTGCCATCTGATGTTACAGGACTCGAGATATCTAAATTGCTGCACTTGTCTTAGCTCAGTCCCATTTACTGTGATGGTGCATTTTGTCGAAGTCTGCATTTTTATATGATCATAACTTCTGTCTTCTTAATATTCAAGCTGAGTCCTTTGTTGTTACTTCGTCACAATCTTATCACAACTTTATATAGAAGGGAAATAATTTCCGGAATAGACAAATAATAGTAAATAGTCCAAAACCATGATTTTTCTAATATTTTGTCTGTCCCCATCAAGAAAATGACCGAGCCGCCACTGGTTTATTACAAATTTATAATGGCATATTTTTTTATCATATCTCTTCTGGTGACATTCAGATTTGTCTTATTTAGACCAGCGTTTCCAAAATGGGTTGCCTCTTTCACCCCTTCCCACCAGTGGGTACTGAAGTGTTATAGGTGCAGTAGTGGGTTCAGAAGAATTTGGGGAGTGTTCAGGCGATCAGGTCGTGGAACTTAAGAACAAATTAATAATATATTTTAAAATAAATTATTTTCGTCATTTAGCAATTGAATAATCATTTAAAATTTGAATTCTGCATTTTAATTCATCTTATGCACAGCTACACGATCCATTTTTCATCAATTTTCTATTTCATGCATATAATCATTTGAAAATTAACCATGTATTACAGAAATATATTTCAATTTGTATGTCAAAGAAAATAGAGCATGTATATATGTGAGAGGGGGAACTGACTGTTATAATGTGAGGGCGTTAAAGTTTATGTTGTGCAACGTGGGCGTGGGCCGAAAAAGTTTGGGAATATATGTTTTAGACAATCACTATATTATAATAAAACATTCACAAGACTAGAATCCATGAAAAGAAACGATTTGGAAAAGTGAGATATTGTTATTGTCTATTCCAGGTGGAAGATGGGACTGGTTGTCCTCTTGTCGTTAGCGTAGGTGGAGCTTTAATTTGCGTTATAGGGTCAGATAGGTCGCCCTTGTTGTGTCATGTATGTGTTTATGTAGTGTAGTCTTGATATTGTCTATCCATCTTTTTCTTGGTCTTCTCTTGGCTCTAGTAGCTGATCTCTTTTTATTGCATGCTGTTAGTGGTGTTGGTAGTATTCAATTTTCAGTAAATAATAATCAAAATTCATAGTTCATAGTTCATATGTACGGTTTCAACTTCCCTGTAACGGGTCACCTCATATATATACTCCGTCCCTGTGGCAACGAAATCACACGAAATGCTAACAACTGTCTCCTGTGTCTTGAACAAATTCCAGAATGAAACAGCCGTATCGCCACAAAAAGCAACCAGCACCGCATAAATGCATATGCCATCGCTAGAGTGCAACACAAAACTGTTCATCACTTGAATTGCATTTCATGTCGAAGGGAACATCAGTCACGACAAAATTCAGCTTTCTACACACGCAGAACACTGCATACGGTAGATTGAGTTGTTTCGTCATAACCTCTATCCGCCATTTCCTGAATACCCACAATCACAACAAACGCACGGTTGACAAAGCAAAAAGCATTCCATGTAACATTCATAACTCACAGCGTTGCTCAAGCACTAACTCAGTAGCTCGGCAAACGAAACCGGAAAATACCCTACCAAACATGGGGGAAATGCGCCAGCAAAGTCGTGTCCAGAATCAAACAGTCCTGATTCTGAATAGCTCTCCCACATTCCGCCATTAATAATAATCAATGTCGGGTAACAATCAATTTACTGAGCTTCTTTTTCTAATCCTTTTTACCTCAAATCGTCAGGTTAAGAATAGATTTCTAGAACGTGTTTTTGCGTGTGCTTCACAAATACTGGTTTGTTTTCACCCTCAATGTTATATACGTGGTCCACCTTTTGCGTAGATGGTCTTTTTGCTTTGTATCAACTGTGTCGGGATAACAATGCTCATTTGGGCGCACTGACTGTTGGTAATATGCTTGTGTGACCTAACTATTTTGACCCATTTACAGTCGGGGAAAATTTGATTCCAGAACTAAGGTACGCAGACGACACAGTACTATTCTCAAATAGTGCCACCAGCTTGGAACATCTAGTTCGGTCTGTCAAGAAGCACAGAGAAGATCATAACTTTTTTCTGAATATAAAGAAAACTAAAATTATGTCCACCGACAAAGCAAAGTCCCAACCCAAAATTACCATCTATAATAAAGACATTGAGAACATCACAGATTTTGAATATCTTGTCTTTATAATAACCAACAATGGAGATTGTACGAAGAAGTTACAAGACTAGCCATGGTTTTTCAGAGGGTGGTCAGCGTGAAGAAACTATGGCACGATACAAGCAAAGAAACAAAAGTAAGACTTCTGAGAACATGCATATTCCTGTGGCAACATATTAATGCGAATCGTGGACCATAACACAAACATTAAAAACAAAATTGAAGCTTTTGAAACAAGGTGCTATAGATAAGTTCTTAGAACATCCTGGACAGAGAAGAGAAGAAACAAAGACAACTTACAAGACCTGAATATCAAGGAGCATTGGATTATAAATAACATCCTGTCCCGAAAGATGAAATATTTTGTCCACATTAAACGCCACAGTGGTCTGGAGAGAAAGGTAATGGAAGGCATGGTTCCTGGAAAACGAGGCAGAGGACGACCAAGACGAAGTTGGCAGCAGGACATCAAAGAAACTTTGAACATGACGCTGGAAGAGGCAGGAGAACTAGCAAGAGACAGCGAGCTTTTCAGGCAGCATGTGATGAATGCGACGTTCCGCAAGGGACATGCCTCTACTTGAATTACTTAACTATTTAATTAATTGTTTCTTGATGAATTTCAGTACTGATGTCGTACCCACTTTGTTTCCTGATGTCTTCATTTCTAAACCGGTCTGTTCTTGATACTCCCAGCATTCTGCGTAGACACTTCATCTCTGTTGCGACTAGTTTTCTTTATCGTGAAGTGCATGAGACACATATAGAAGAATACGGGAATCAGGTACAACACACACTCAACTGTTAACAAAGGTCTAAATCTTATTTGTATTTAACTTAGTGACTCGTCACGTTTCAGAGCTTACAATAAGACAGATTGCACATTTAAACTGAAAAAAAACTAAGCTTTGTTTTAAGTGGAGATAGCAGAGAAGATTTCCAATATATAACGTCCTTTTCTGTGGGCCATAATATAAATATTTATTCCCATTATTTATCGAAACATTCAATTTAACTCACAAATGCTTCGTTTATTCTGTTTTTTTCTATTTATTACTTTGGTTGTTTGTTTTTTTTGCAAAGATGTGTTGACTTGCTATTTCGTTGTTTGGTAGCTGCCTCTCTGTGTAAATATCGGTCGCCCGACTTCGCATTGCTTGCTCAAACAGGAGGTGAGATATGCATTCAAGGTCCGCGTGTACAAAAAACCCGTCGAAATACTCATTATCATTCTCTACACATTAATTAGGAGAGCCACTTAAGTACAACTTACTCGTCTCTTGACAAATTTCTCACACTTCAAACTTAAATTAATCATTGTTTGAGGTCATACGTAGTTTTTGACCTTTTCTGTCTCCGGTTTTCATTGTTTTAATGTAGGCGTGCACTTACGTAAAACACTGCATCAGAACACTTTTTGAAACCCTCAACTTAAACATTACTTTGCTCATCTTTTGTGAGTTTTTAACAACGTGGGTGACGCATCCTGGTCATATTTACCAATAAATAAAGAAACGAAGAAGCAGTAAAGCTGTCTCTACCGCTTGCTCTGCATCGACGTCGGATCGTTATGTACTTGATTTGATTGGCAAGGTGCCCACATTAAAATCCTACCGACAGCTGTGCCAAACTCTTCAATATTCAAGATGTACACGCGGACAATTTTACTAGTAAGTGTTTTGTTAATATATATACTTCTTCGTTTCTCTAATCCTGTCTTGTTTAACAACGTACATACAATAAGAGATTTTTAGAACGGGCTTCTGTGTGCACTTCATCAACAGTATTTTTCGTCGTCTTTGTTATCTCTGTGGTCCACCTTTTGCATGTGCTGTCTTTTACTTGATTTTTATCATATATTTATATATATGTTTATGTTTAAACTGCAATTGTTTTATCCGACTAATGTGAGAGAAGGGAACAAGGAATTTTTTTGTAAGAGCCCCAGGGGAAGCTAAAGGCAGATAGTCTCTTCTTCTTCTTCTTTGCGTTCGTTCTTTACGACCAATTTTAATCACTTTTGTGATATGTTTGATCTTTGACAAGAACGTGTATACGTTGCACATTGGTTTGGTAGGCCCCTAAACGCATATATTTCTGCACGTTTAGGACATGTGTATCCGATTTCAGCCAAACCTCCTTAGTCGCCTCTTACGACATGCGTGGCAGGTAACAGTGGTTCTATTCTTTACACCCCAAATTTGGGCCCTGATAACCACTCGGGCGAAGGCAGATAGTATTGTCTCTTCTCTTTTGCTACTTATTCCCGTACCCAATGAAACACCGGGTTACAACTTATCACTAACATTTATATTAGTTGTTTATATTTTTATTTCATTTTTCTGTTTGTCCTGTATTAATTCATGCGTAGACATGGTGCCTAATAAGGGGTCTCTGACGGATTTTTTGCGTGAAAGCTTGCTTTTCTTATCACCAGTGTCCCTCGCCCTTTATGCGAGCGTTACTCCGACTTCAGATGTAGTCTTTCAATAAACCATTTCCGTGTATTAAAACATATTTCTGAAATTGTTCATAACTGAATCAGATTGCCATTGCAATTTTTTAACTTAGCCATTTTTATAGATTATGGGAAGCTAGCTCTAACAGTGGCCCCCTGTAACAAAAGATCTTTCCGTTCAATCGGGAAATCGGAAATTCCGGGTGACTGTCTTTTATATGTAGTTTATGAAACACTGAAATCTTCTTTTTTGCAATTTTACACAATTCTATTAATTCGTGGTTATGTATTGATGAATAGTGCTAATAACACTGATTAATTGATTGATTGATTGATTGATTGATTGATTGATTGATTGATTGATTGATTGATTGATTGATTGATTGATTGATTGATTGATTGATTGATTGATTGATTGATTGATTGATTGATTGATTGATTGATTGAAATGACCATTATCATTGCACTTCGGAGAGTAACCATGTGTGCTCCGACCGAAAAGTATTAATAACACTGATATTCCTTAGCGTTAAATTTAACTCGTAACATAAAAAAAACTCGTTTTTGTATGTTGTATTTGTTTTTCAATATGAATTCGTTTTTATCTAATCAAACTAACATGCATAACCATACATTCCAAAGCAGTATCAATTCTAACATATGCCAGCGAGAGTTGGCAAATTACTAAAGATATAGAAAGAAAGTTGAAGGAATTTGAAAATAGATGTCTACAGAACATAATGAGTATAAAATGGAACGAATTCAGGAAAAGTGATGAAATCAGAGAAATGTCTAGTCAACCACTAGTAACAACTGTTATAAGAAGTAGACCGAGTTACGTTGGTCATACCTTGAGAAGAAATTACCAAAGAATACCAAAGCAGGCATTAAAATGGTAGGCAAAAGGTTCAAGAAAGAGAGGACGCCCAAGGAAACTCTTAGACGAACATTGCTGAGAGCTGCAAGAAATATCAGACTCAATTAACTGGAAGAGATTGAGGGAGTTGCCCAGAACAGAGCGGCATGAACAATTGCTTTGCATACCCTACGTAACGAGAGGAATATATATATATATACTAAAATATAAAGGTCACGTGATGTAAGTGGTCTGATAGCGTACTTATTTACTCATTTATTCTCTTCATGTCTGGTTGCACACTGCGGCTTCAATAGAGAGTTCAGCAAACTGCTCTCCGGGAAAGTTCATTAAATTATTCAAATAATAGTTCTAAAATATTTTCACTATCTTCAGATTATTACACTTGGGGACATCGTCGGTGCTAGATCGTTTACGCACTGCCGATAAGATCTTTCTGTATAGGAAAGAGAGATCGGAACACACGTGGTTATTCATCGAAGTGCAATAATTAATGTCAAATCAATCAATTGATTAATTAAGCAATATAAAATAACTATTTTCATTTCATTTTATATTTACAGTTGGCTCTTAGTGTTGGCGCAACACTTGCACAATATTCAGAAGAAGACTCGCTTTGTGTGCAAGAGGTAGGTAATCATCAATTAGTAGTATGTCCCTTGCGGAACATAGCATTCATCACATCCCGTCTGAAAAGCTCTCTGTCTCTTGCAAGTTCTCCTGCCTCTTCTAGCGTCATGTTCAAGGTTTCTTTGAGGCCCTGCTGCCACCTTCGTCTTTGTCGTCCCCTGCCTCGTTTTCCAGGAACCATGCCTTCTATTACCTTTCTCTCCAGACCACTGTGACGTTTAATGTGGACAAAATATTTCATTTTTCCGGGACATGGTGTTATTTATGAGCCAATGCTCCTAGATATTCAGGTCCTGTATGACGTCTTTGTTTCTTCTCTTCTCTGTCCAGGATGTTCTAAGAACTTTTCTATAGCACCTTGTTTCAAAAGCTTCAATTTTGTTTTTTTTAATTTTTGTGTTATGGTCCACGATTGACATTCACGTGTTGCAAGGTATCTGCTACTGAAATATATAACAGAAAACAACTAGGAAACTCGCTTACTTTCTGAAACTGCTTTAACATTACACATACACATTGAAAGTAATGGCTTCTTCTTTTTTCTTCTTTATTGTATCTCACTAGAGTGTTGTTTGTGGTGAGAGTTAAGGATCTTCTGTGCGCTTTGTCTTAAAGCGCTTTGTAAGTTAGTTTCCATTGTATCTCACTAGAGTGTTGTAGGTGAAATATAAGGCGCTTCTGTGCGCTTTGTCTAAAGCGCTTTGTAAGTTGGTTTTCATTTTATCTCACTAGAGTGTTGTCAGTGAGATGTAAGGCGCTTCTGTGCGCTTTGTCTAAAGCGCTTTGTAAGTTGGTTTTCATTGTATCTCACTAGAGTGTTGTCATTGAGATGTAAGGATTTTCTTTGCACTGTCAAATGCGCTTTGTAAGTTGATTTTCATTTATTCAGAGTTGCTCTTCACTT
This sequence comes from Arion vulgaris, assembly GCA_020796225.1. Lineage (NCBI taxonomy): Eukaryota > Metazoa > Mollusca > Gastropoda > Stylommatophora > Arionidae > Arion > Arion vulgaris. The sequence continues at coordinate 27,030,913 of CM036757.1, read as the reverse complement.
TATCACACCATCTTTAGCGTGGTCTTTCTCTTTCTCTATATTCATTCTATTTTTTTCAGTGCGACTCTCTGTGGTAGACGATACCCGGGCATTCTTATCAGATGACTAAGATATTTAATATGCCACTCATACACTGAACAGAGAGATAACACATGGCAATCCACAGATCAGTCCAAGACAAGTTATATGGAGATGTACATGGACTCCGGTTGACCACTAACTAATTTAAAAGTATACAAATCGATATCTGAAAACGTGAAGAAGAAGAAGACGAATATGTTACCCTTTTATACATTGTATCTTCTTCTTCTGCGTTCTCACTAGATTGGGATTTCGGATTCTCTAATAAAGGTAGCTGTCTGCCTCAGATTATCAGCCACGCCATACAGTTTGTCTTCTGCGTTCTCACTAGATTGGGATTTCGGATTCTCTAATAAAGGTAGCTGTCTGCCTCAGATTATCAGCCACGCCATACAGTTTGTCTTCTGCGTTCTCACTAGATTGGGATTTCAGATTCTCTAATAAAGGTAGCTGTCTGCCTCAGATTATCAGCCACGCCATACAGTTTGTCTTCTGCGTTCTCACTAGATTGGGATTTCGGATTCTCTAATAAAGGTAGCTGTCTGCCTCAGATTATCAGCCACGCCATACAGTTTGTCTTCTGCGTTCTCACTAGATTGGGATTTCGGATTCTCTAATAAAGGTAGCTGTCTGCCTCAGATTATCAGCCACGCCATACAGTTTGTCTTCTGCGTTCTCACTAGATTGGGATTTCGGATTCTCTAATAAAGGTAGCTGTCTGCCTCAGATTATCAGCCACGCCATACAGTTTGTCTTCTGCGTTCTCACTAGATTGGGATTTCGGATTCTCTAATAAAGGTAGCTGTCTGCCTCAGATTATCAGCCACGCCATACAGTTTGTCTTCTGCGTTCTCACTAGATTGGGATTTCGGATTCTCTAATAAAGGTAGCTGTCTGCCTCAGATTATCAGCCACGCCATACAGTTTGTCTTCTGCGTTCTCACTAGATTGGGATTTCGGATTCTCTAATAAAGGTAGCTGTCTGCCTCAGATTATCAGCCACGCCATACAGTTTGTCTTCTGCGTTCTCACTAGATTGGGATTTCGGATTCTCTAATAAAGGTAGCTGTCTGCCTCAGATTATCAGCCACGCCATACAGTTTGTCTTCTGCGTTCTCACTAGATTGGGATTTCGGATTCTCTAATAAAGGTAGCTGTCTGCCTCAGATTATCAGCCACGCCATACAGTTTGTCTTCTGCGTTCTCACTAGATTGGGATTTCGGATTCTCTAATAAAGGTAGCTGTCTGCCTCAGATTATCAGCCACGCCATACAGTTTGTCTTCTGCGTTCTCACTAGATTGGGATTTCGGATTCTCTAATAAAGGTAGCTGTCTGCCTCAGATTATCAGCCACGCCATACAGTTTGTCTTCTGCGTTCTCACTAGATTGGGATTTCGGATTCTCTAATAAAGGTAGCTGTCTGCCTCAGATTATCAGCCACGCCATACAGTTTGTCTTCTGCGTTCTCACTAGATTGGGATTTCGGATTCTCTAATAAAGGTAGCTGTCTGCCTCAGATTATCAGCCACGCCATACAGTTTGTCTTCTGCGTTCTCACTAGATTGGGATTTCGGATTCTCTAATAAAGGTAGCTGTCTGCCTCAGATTATCAGCCACGCCATACAGTTTGTCTTCTGCGTTCTCACTAGATTGGGATTTCGGATTCTCTAATAAAGGTAGCTGTCTGCCTCAGATTATCAGCCACGCCATACAGTTTGTCTTCTGCGTTCTCACTAGATTGGGATTTCGGATTCTCTAATAAAGGTAGCTGTCTGCCTCAGATTATCAGCCACGCCATACAGTTTGTCTTCTGCGTTCTCACTAGATTGGGATTTCGGATTCTCTAATAAAGGTAGCTGTCTGCCTCAGATTATCAGCCACGCCATACAGTTTGTCTTCTGCGTTCTCACTAGATTGGGATTTCGGATTCTCTAATAAAGGTAGCTGTCTGCCTCAGATTATCAGCCACGCCATACAGTTTGTCTTCTGCGTTCTCACTAGATTGGGATTTCGGATTCTCTAATAAAGGTAGCTGTCTGCCTCAGATTATCAGCCACGCCATACAGTTTGTCTTCTGCGTTCTCACTAGATTGGGATTTCGGATTCTCTAATAAAGGTAGCTGTCTGCCTCAGATTATCAGCCACGCCATACAGTTTGTCTTCTGCGTTCTCACTAGATTGGGATTTCGGATTCTCTAATAAAGGTAGCTGTCTGCCTCAGATTATCAGCCACGCCATACAGTTTGTCTTCTGCGTTCTCACTAGATTGGGATTTCGGATTCTCTAATAAAGGTAGCTGTCTGCCTCAGATTATCAGCCACGCCATACAGTTTGTCTTCTGCGTTCTCACTAGATTGGGATTTCGGATTCTCTAATAAAGGTAGCTGTCTGCCTCAGATTATCAGCCACGCCATACAGTTTGTCTTCTGCGTTCTCACTAGATTGGGATTTCGGATTCTCTAATAAAGGTAGCTGTCTGCCTCAGATTATCAGCCACGCCATACAGTTTGTCTTCTGCGTTCTCACTAGATTGGGATTTCGGATTCTCTAATAAAGGTAGCTGTCTGCCTCAGATTATCAGCCACGCCATACAGTTTGTCTTCTGCGTTCTCACTAGATTGGGATTTCGGATTCTCTAATAAAGGTAGCTGTCTGCCTCAGATTATCAGCCACGCCATACAGTTTGTCTTCTGCGTTCTCACTAGATTGGGATTTCGGATTCTCTAATAAAGGTAGCTGTCTGCCTCAGATTATCAGCCACGCCATACAGTTTGTCTTCTGCGTTCTCACTAGATTGGGATTTCGGATTCTCTAATAAAGGTAGCTGTCTGCCTCAGATTATCAGCCACGCCATACAGTTTGTCTTCTGCGTTCTCACTAGATTGGGATTTCGGATTCTCTAATAAAGGTAGCTGTCTGCCTCAGATTATCAGCCACGCCATACAGTTTGTCTTCTGCGTTCTCACTAGATTGGGATTTCGGATTCTCTAATAAAGGTAGCTGTCTGCCTCAGATTATCAGCCACGCCATACAGTTTGTCTTCTGCGTTCTCACTAGATTGGGATTTCGGATTCTCTAATAAAGGTAGCTGTCTGCCTCAGATTATCAGCCACGCCATACAGTTTGTCTTCTGCGTTCTCACTAGATTGGGATTTCGGATTCTCTAATAAAGGTAGCTGTCTGCCTCAGATTATCAGCCACGCCATACAGTTTGTCTTCTGCGTTCTCACTAGATTGGGATTTCGGATTCTCTAATAAAGGTAGCTGTCTGCCTCAGATTATCAGCCACGCCATACAGTTTGTCTTCTGCGTTCTCACTAGATTGGGATTTCGGATTCTCTAATAAAGGTAGCTGTCTGCCTCAGATTATCAGCCACGCCATACAGTTTGTCTTCTGCGTTCTCACTAGATTGGGATTTCGGATTCTCTAATAAAGGTAGCTGTCTGCCTCAGATTATCAGCCACGCCATACAGTTTGTCTTCTGCGTTCTCACTAGATTGGGATTTCGGATTCTCTAATAAAGGTAGCTGTCTGCCTCAGATTATCAGCCACGCCATACAGTTTGTCTTCTGCGTTCTCACTAGATTGGGATTTCAGATTCTCTAATAAAGGTAGCTGTCTGCCTCAGATTATCAGCCACGCCATACAGTTTGTCTTCTGCGTTCTCACTAGATTGGGATTTCGGATTCTCTAATAAAGGTAGCTGTCTGCCTCAGATTATCAGCCACGCCATACAGTTTGTCTTCTGCGTTCTCACTAGATTGGGATTTCAGATTCTCTAATAAAGGTAGCTGTCTGCCTCAGATTATCAGCCACGCCATACAGTTTGTCTTCTGCGTTCTCACTAGATTGGGATTTCGGATTCTCTAATAAAGGTAGCTGTCTGCCTCAGATTATCAGCCACGCCATACAGTTTGTCTTCTGCGTTCTCACTAGATTGGGATTTCGGATTCTCTAATAAAGGTAGCTGTCTGCCTCAGATTATCAGCCACGCCATACAGTTTGTCTTCTGCGTTCTCACTAGATTGGGATTTCGGATTCTCTAATAAAGGTAGCTGTCTGCCTCAGATTATCAGCCACGCCATACAGTTTGTCTTCTGCGTTCTCACTAGATTGGGATTTCGGATTCTCTAATAAAGGTAGCTGTCTGCCTCAGATTATCAGCCACGCCATACAGTTTGTCTTCTGCGTTCTCACTAGATTGGGATTTCGGATTCTCTAATAAAGGTAGCTGTCTGCCTCAGATTATCAGCCACGCCATACAGTTTGTCTTCTGCGTTCTCACTAGATTGGGATTTCGGATTCTCTAATAAAGGTAGCTGTCTGCCTCAGATTATCAGCCACGCCATACAGTTTGTCTTCTGCGTTCTCACTAGATTGGGATTTCGGATTCTCTAATAAAGGTAGCTGTCTGCCTCAGATTATCAGCCACGCCATACAGTTTGTCTTCTGCGTTCTCACTAGATTGGGATTTCGGATTCTCTAATAAAGGTAGCTGTCTGCCTCAGATTATCAGCCACGCCATACAGTTTGTCTTCTGCGTTCTCACTAGATTGGGATTTCGGATTCTCTAATAAAGGTAGCTGTCTGCCTCAGATTATCAGCCACGCCATACAGTTTGTCTTCTGCGTTCTCACTAGATTGGGATTTCGGATTCTCTAATAAAGGTAGCTGTCTGCCTCAGATTATCAGCCACGCCATACAGTTTGTCTTCTGCGTTCTCACTAGATTGGGATTTCGGATTCTCTAATAAAGGTAGCTGTCTGCCTCAGATTATCAGCCACGCCATACAGTTTGTCTTCTGCGTTCTCACTAGATTGGGATTTCGGATTCTCTAATAAAGGTAGCTGTCTGCCTCAGATTATCAGCCACGCCATACAGTTTGTCTTCTGCGTTCTCACTAGATTGGGATTTCGGATTCTCTAATAAAGGTAGCTGTCTGCCTCAGATTATCAGCCACGCCATACAGTTTGTCTTCTGCGTTCTCACTAGATTGGGATTTCGGATTCTCTAATAAAGGTAGCTGTCTGCCTCAGATTATCAGCCACGCCATACAGTTTGTCTTCTGCGTTCTCACTAGATTGGGATTTCGGATTCTCTAATAAAGGTAGCTGTCTGCCTCAGATTATCAGCCACGCCATACAGTTTGTCTTCTGCGTTCTCACTAGATTGGGATTTCGGATTCTCTAATAAAGGTAGCTGTCTGCCTCAGATTATCAGCCACGCCATACAGTTTGTCTTCTGCGTTCTCACTAGATTGGGATTTCGGATTCTCTAATAAAGGTAGCTGTCTGCCTCAGATTATCAGCCACGCCATACAGTTTGTCTTCTGCGTTCTCACTAGATTGGGATTTCGGATTCTCTAATAAAGGTAGCTGTCTGCCTCAGATTATCAGCCACGCCATACAGTTTGTCTTCTGCGTTCTCACTAGATTGGGATTTCGGATTCTCTAATAAAGGTAGCTGTCTGCCTCAGATTATCAGCCACGCCATACAGTTTGTCTTGAACGCTAGTGTAAGTGGGCCATCTCTGTAGGATATAATTCCTATGATTTCTGCTTCCCTGTTTGTGCCGACCTCTTCCGCAGTAAGTTTTGGCCACCCTTGTGATGGTAGGTCTGACATTCTTACTGCGTGACTAAATCTCAGAGGCAGATTGGCGACCGTAGAATCCGTGATCCCATTCCCCATTGTGAGGGGTCGTTGCACCATGTTATGTGCCTTACGGCCTGGTGCATCCGTTTTCTGCAAGCATTTGTTTCGGGTTAGCATTCCCTAACGGACACGTGCATCTGATTTCAGCCAAACCTCCTTAGTCGCCTCTTACGACATGCGTGGCAAGTAACAGTGGTTCTATTCTTTACGCCCCAAATTTGGGTCCCGGTAACCACTCGGGCAATACATTGTATGACTGACTGCATTAGTAGTCATCTAATTTCTACATTTACAGTTTTATCTCTCATTGTTACTCATGCAACTCGCCTATTTTATCTCATTAGTTGCTGTGAGCGACCATGTTTGACATTGATAGCATAACATTAGCCAAAAAATAGTTCTAAGCGAGAGGTTTAATCCACGCAAGTTATATAATACTGGACAGATCTGCAATGACAGGGGTCAGACACCATTATTATCCAGGTTGTCCATTACTCTCTGTGGCTAAGTTGTTAAGCCTGTGCCTTGCGAGTCGAAGGTCGTTGGTTCGAATTCTGAACTCGCCGTTCTGTTCACGAGTAGATTTTTTTCCAGAGACCCTAGGATTGTTGCCGGAGCTATGGAGTTCGTGCTTTGTGCAATACTCTCTGCAGGGAACGAGTCATTTCTGCGGAGAGACACCGAGCCATATGGGTTAAAAACCGGTACAATGAAGTCAATACTTCGGCTTTGAAACCCTTTTTAAAAAACCCGTTACTCTGTGAATCATATGCGCTTTGTTTAGTTCTAAAATATTGTATAATAATAATAATTCCTCTCGTACCGTTATACGTTACATAGGACCTGCAAGTAATTTCTCCATACCGCTCTATCCTGGGAAACTCGCTCAATTTCCAAGGAACAGAGACCTATATTTTTGCCTCTCTCAGCAAAGTTCGTTTCAGGGTCTCCTTAGGTCGTCCCTCTTTCTTGAACCCTTTGCATCCCACTTCAATGCCTGCTTTGATATTCGTTGATCATGTCTCCTCAAGTTGTGTCCAACATATCTCCATTCTCTCTATCTTATAACAGTTGTCACTAGTGGTTGACCAGACATTTCTCTGATTTCACCACTTCCCCTAAATTCGTTAAAAAAATATTGTATCATTTGCACTTTATTGGATGTTAAGCCCTATAACATGCTGTAATATTGCTGTAACATACCAGATAGCTCCATTGTTTAGGCACCCAAACATCTCAACGACAGCTAAACAACAGATGCTCAACAGCATTTTCTTACCTACTCTGTGTTATCAGAACTAAACATGGACAATGAGCAAAGCGCAGTCACAAAAAATAACTACATGGTAAATGCGATACCTACGAAAAGCTACCAACAACACCAGAAAAGTCAGAGTCTCCAACATTAGCATAAGAAAGAAAGTTTGGACATAAATTGATGGATTACATTGAGAAACAATGAAGGAAGTGGTTCAGTCCTTTAATAAGAATGCAACCAAACGCCAGTGTACACAGAGTCTTATATAACAGAATACCACGAAAGAAGGTGAGAGGCAGACCACGAAAAAGATGGTTAGATGGCATAGAGGAATCCTGTCAAAAGAAAACTATCACCCAAGCTACTAGAACAGCACAAGACAAAAACAGAAAACCACGACACTGGACAACAACCTGGTAACAGTTGAAGACTTAAGAAGAAGAGAGAAGAAAAACTAGAACATATTACGCGCTATGATATTTAGTCTAGTACAATGTGTACATAATGTCATTGGTTTGTTATCTCATCAGGGATGCCCTAGCAATACAACTTGCAGAGTAGTTACTGAGTGCCCAACACCTCTCTCGTGCACTCTCAGAGCCTTGTGTATGGGTGAGTACAACATTCAGTTATCTATTATTTCTGCATTTCAAACAGTCAAGGCTGCCAAAGTCTTCACCAAGGTCACGAAAAAAGGGTACTCAAACTACCTTGTCCAAAATACGGACCTATCCAAGTCTGCGCTATATGGTTCTCAATCTCACTTATTTCTGTTGGGGTGGGTGGGGATATTTCTTAAAAACTTTAAAATTATACTTTGAAGTATTGGTGCAATTGTTTAATCATGTCGGTTCAAGATTAAGCTATATGTTTCCTGTACTTTGCATAATCTTCTTCTTTCTTTAGTCGCCACACTGTTACTAGGTTGTTGCCCCTGGTCGTAATTTTCTGGTTTTGTCTTGTGCTGCTCTAGTGGCTTTGGTGATAGTTATTTCTACTTTTGTACAAGATTCTACTACGTAATTATCCATCTTTTTCGTGGTCTTCCTCTCGCCTTCTCTCCTGGTGTTCTGTTCTAGAAGACTCTGCATATAGTGACATTTGGCTGTTTTCTTATTAAGTTTTTTCCTGATGTCTTCACTTCTAAACCGGCTCTTTTTTATCTTTGATTCGGTATATTTAATGAGAATCTGAGACTGCATAGCTATTTCTGCAGTCGATTGTTGTGTAGATCCACGTCATATTTGTGAGCTATTTATTTCAAGAAGACTAGTTAAGTTAATTGCATATCCTTTACAGGACTTTGCAAACCAACCCCAGCTTTTTTAGAGCTGTTTGTGATTTTTCTAGGCTTTATTACGTTCAGTAGTTTGCCATTGCTTTCTGAACGGGTGGTGCCATCGTCCTTTTGTAAAAATCCACCCGAAACAATTTGCAATCAAACTGTCCGCAGGGTGATTCGAACTCAGAACGTCGAGGTTAATAGACCGAGTCACCATCCCCTAAGCCCCAGACGCCACCACGACTACGATGCTTAAACTATGACAAATCAGCAACTTTCTGTGTTGAGAGAATGCATTTATAACTAATTTTATTGCACGTCTTTGGTTACAAGTGTAGTATATTTTTAGTTGCTGATGACAGTGTCATTAACAGGAAGTGATACTATTACTATAGTCTTAGCGGGAAATTATGGCGTCAGTTAACTGTAAGTAATGAGGCCTCATTAAGTGTATTTAAGACATGCGCACGAGTTGATGACGAATCATGCGGGATTTGTGTGTGTGTGTGCCTAGTGAAGTGTTTCTAAACAACGCATACAGACTTTGGATAAGCCCCGAGCTACTAGGGACATCCTTAACACAGTCATATATTCACTCTTGGTTTATCTTCAAGTATTGTACACTCAATGACCTACCATTATGAAACTGAACTAGGATGGGCTGACCTTCAAGTATGGTACACTCAATGACCTACCATTATGAAACTGAACTAGGATGGGCTGACCTTCAAGTAGTAGCATATCCCTTGCAAAAAAATCGTTTTCATCACAACCCTTCTTTCTCTCTCTTTCTCGGATCACTGCCCAGACTGATGTACCAGACCTCCCATAAATTCTATTCACGTGGAAATCTGATTCATGCAGCCTTAGCATTGGTGTCTTTTACCATTCTTCAGCACCATTTGGAGCTCTGGTGCTTATCCTTCAGTTATGTGTCCGGTTTCAGCCAGCGTTTACTCGGTTCACTCTCCGTTCTGTAGCCATCTAGTGTTTTTACGGTGTGGGATAGCTAGCCCCACGCCCAACCTCCTCAGTCGCCTCTTACGACATGCGTGCAGGTAACAGTGATTCTATTCTTTACACCTCAATTTGAGCCCCGGTAAGCACTCGGGCAACAACCTTTCTGAAAACTCTGTCTCTAGCAAGTTTTCTCCCGCCTCTTCCAGCGTCATGTTCAATGTTTCTTTGATGTCCTGCTGCCCCCTTCGTCTTGGTCGTCCCCTGCCACGTACTCCAGAAACCATGTCTTCGATTACCGTTTTCTCCAAACCACTGTGACGTTTAACGTTGCCAAAATATTTCATCTTCCGGGACATGATGTTATTAATGAGTCAATGCTCCTAGAGTTGACTCTAGAGACCTAAAGTATGATGTTATTAATGAGTCAATGCTCCTAGAGTTGACTCTAGAGACCTAAAGTATGATGTTATTTATGAGTCAATGCTCCTAGAGTTGACTCTAGAGACATAAAGTATGATGTTATTAATGAGTCAATGCTCCTAGAGTTGACTCTAGAGACCTAAAGTATGATGTTATTTATGAGTCAATGCTCCTAGAGTTGACTCTAGAGACATAAAGTATGATGTTATTTATGAGTCAATGCTCCTAGAGTTGACTCTAGAGACCTAAAGTATGATGTTATTAATGAGTCAATGCTCCTAGAGTTGACTCTAGAGACATAAAGTATCTCAGTTTAACAGCTGTGATCTTATGTATGCTTGTTCTAATGCACTTTGTAAACTCTTATTCATTTTCTTAAGGCTGTTTTTTTATGCCGTCGCTAAATCTTTGTGTGGTCTTCCTCTTGCTCTGTACTCGTTATACTTTTTCTGTGTGGCTCTCTGTGGTAGACGATACGAGGGCATTCTTGTCAGGTGTCCAAATCGTTTAATATGTTGTTCTTTTATCAAGTGCATGATTGTTTTAACATCCAGTCTTCTCTGATTTCTTCATTTATAATTTTTGCCTCTTATTGTCCCACCAAGCTCTTCTAAGACACCTCATCTCTGTTGTTATGATTTTCCGCTCATTAGCTGCTGTTATTGATCATGTTTGACACTGGTGACATAGTGTTGGCCAGAAAATCGTTGTCTCATCTTAACTCTGTTGTTATGATTTTAACTTGTTTTTGACCCTTTAAGCACATCGTTCTATTTTGCAGCTGCGTATGTATAATGAAAATTTAGCTCCTTTTGATTTAGTCCCTGTTTGTACGAAACTTTCCTTTGAGACTTTACCTGTCTGCGAAAATAATATAATGTGTTATTTTGTTCTCTTCACTAGAATCTCCCCCACGGTGGAGTCATACAGGAGTATGCTATATTGGACAACCAATACTAACTATGCGCAATGGCTCTTGGGAAGACACACAATGTGGTCCCGGATCGCCGTGTCCGAATTCAACCTACTGCAACATTGAACTTATGGACACCTATGCAACATGTTGCAGATCTGATCCAAGTATGTGACTAGACACACATTTCTTTGTTGTTATCATTGCTGTGTTTGCATTGTTGTTCTTGGTTACTTGATAGTGATGACGGCTAATTAATGAGGAGTGACATACAACTTTCTAATCTGCTCTTTGTTAGTATGTTATTCAGTTGGTTATATGCTTATCTTGTTTGTATCTGTGATATATGTGTATATTTGTAGTATACGTGCGTAGTTTTGTGTGTGTTTGTGCTATATATTTGTATTTTAGTGTGTATGTGTGATATATTTGCGTATTTTGTTATAAGTGTGTAGATGTGTGTGTAGCTGTTATATGTGTGTATTTATGTGTGATATATGTGTGTATTTGTGTGTATATTTGTTATATGTGTGTATTTCTGTTATATGTGTGTATATCTGTTATATGTGTGTATTTCTGTTATATGTGTGTATATTTGTTATATGTGTGTATTTGTGTGTATTTGTGTGTATATCTGCTATGTGTGTATTTATGTGTGCTATATGTGTGTATTTGTGTGTATATATGTGTATTTATGTGTGCTATATGTGTGTATTTCTGTTAAATGTGTGTATTTTCTCTACGTTTCTGTGTTGTGTTTGTAATTGTGTGTAATTATATGTGCTTATTTTTGTGTCTGTTCGAGTAATGTGGTTGTACTTCTGAGTGTGTTTGTGTTGGGTGTGCGTATTTTTTTTCTTTTGTATTATATGTCTATATGTGTGAGTTTTGTGTCATATGTGTTCAGCTTCGACTTAATTCAACTGGCATCATTTCTTTGTAACAGCAAACGTTGTAAAACCTGGGCAGTGTCCCGTGAGCACAGACAGCGACACCAGCTACTGCAGTGATTCGTGTAACAATGATGGTGACTGTAGACACAATTCTAAATGCTGTCAAACGGGTTGCAGACGACAATGTTTACACCCTGCGGTAGAAAATACTTGCCAGACGAAGGTAAGTTGACTTCCAACTGTTTTTCGAGTAACATTAATTTCTAATTTTTAAAGAAAAATATTGTATCTCTTAACACAGTTTCTGCATCCGGGTCAAAGCAGACTTGGGGGTTAATTTAAGGTGAAACACAGCCAGTTCATGTTTGAGCGGGTGATAATATATATATATGAGCGTCTGTGGCTTAGCGGTAGTGAACTACGAGGAAGTCAATAAGTAAGCCACAAAGTTATGTGAGATGGTAGGTAAATGTAGTTGTGTTTTCTAAAAGTGTCATTAGGTGACAGCAACATCCAACTTTATATTTCCGTTCGTCAGGTGGCACTATGTGTTTCATGCACATGCGCAGCGCATAAACAAAATGGCGACTGTACTTACGGAGAGTACAACCAAAGAGCAAGGTGCTGTTGTGCGTTTTTGTGGGCAAAAGGACTGCCTGCAAAGGACATTCATAAGGAAATGCTTCCTGTTTATGCTGACAAATGTTTGTCCCGTAAAACGGTGCATAGTTGAGTAGAAAAATTTTCTCAAGGACGCTCTAAAATTGTTGATGAAATCCGATCTGGTCGTCCTGTTGAGATTGCAACAGAAGCATCAGTGAAGCAGGTGGAGGAGATGATTAGAGGTGACAGGAGAGTAATGATAGACTCTGTGGCATCTGAGATAGGGTGCTCACATGGTTCAGCATACTGCATAATGCATGATCGATTGAAATTTAAGAAAGTGTGCTCAAGGTGGGTACCCAGACAATTGAAAGAGGAACACAAAATGAACCGATTTGCCTGTCCTTGCATCATCTCTGTCGATACGAAGATGAAGGAGAAGAGATACTGAACATTATTGTTACTGGGGATGAATCATGGGTGCATCACTACCAGCCCGAATCAAAGCGTGCTTCAATGCAGTGGAAACATCCTTCTTCGCCTTGTGTCCAAACATTCAAGGTTACGCCATCAGCAGGGAAGGTTATGTTGACGGTGTTCTGGGATTGTCAGGGAGTGCTTTTAACCAATTTCATGAAGAAAGGTGACCATGTGAATTCCGAATCGTACTGTGAAGTTCTATCGATGCTTCATGATGCAATTCGAAAAAAACGTCCAGGGTTGCTGACTAGAGGAGTATTGCTTCTTCATGACAATGCCAGACCACATACGGCTCGATCAACTCAGGAGAAAATTAACCAACTAAGGTAGGAAGTTCTGGAACATCCACCTTATAGTCCTGACTTAGCCCTAGCGATTTCCCCTCTTTGGTCCACTGAAAACCCACCTTGGCGGTAGACATTTCGCGAATGACGCCGAAGTTGAATGTGGAGTGAAACGTGGTTTAGAAAACAGAGCCCGCAGTTCTATGCAGCCGGTTTGGGAGGATTGATAAAACGAGTGGCTAAGTGCATCAATGTTGGTGGAAATTATATTGAGAAATAAAGGAACAATGTATGTATAAAAATAAACTGGTTTCAAGTTGTTATCATGTTTATTTATTTTTCTACAGCCATTTGTGGCTTACTTATTGACTTCCCCTCGTAGATCACAACCCAAGAGTATCTGGTTCAAACACCACGGCGGAAGCAAAGTTGTTCCCGTGGATTTTTATGAATGATAAAAATAGACCTCGCCGTTCAAATGGCAATGGCAAACTACTGAACGTATAAGTGGTGTCTATGAAATCAACGACTCGTTTATGTGTTTGATGGCGACGTTCTGTAAATGATACACTGTGAATTTCATTTCATCTATATATACACAATATATATCTATATATACACACACGCTTTTAACCTAGGAAGTTTTAGTTTCATCTATATATACACAATATATATATATATATACACACACGCTTTTAACCTAGGAAGTTTTAGTTTCATCTATATATACACAATATATATATTATATATACACACACGCTTTTAACCTAGGAAGTTTTAGTTTCATCTATATATACACAATATATATATTATATATACACACACGCTTTTAACCTAGGAAGTTTTATAGTTTCATCTAAATCCTTTCTGCCTTTTGTTACACATCAAAGTGTTGTCCACTTATCACAGCAAATGATGAATGTTTATAAAGCCTAATAGTTAACTAAACTAAACTTAAAATTTCAACAGTTATTGTTCGAAAGGATGACGACGTTCATTTTACACTTTAAATAGTGACTGTACACACCCTCTGAAAGCACTAAACGGTAAGAGCCCAAATAAAACAACAACAAAATTTGATCTACTGTCATGAACATGCGTGTAATCGCGGTAATGAGAGAGCAGATAGGTTTGCATCACAATCAGGTGCAGTCGGGGTATTAGAGAAAGATAACTGGGACAAAATCCAGCTGATTAACGATAAGGGAAATGAGCTGCCGTTTCTTAATTTTAAAGGGAGCAAACTGGTGTAGCTTAACTATGAAGGAACAAAATGCAGTAACTTTTGACAATATAGGGGCAAGATAGAGTTACTACCGATTTTTTTCGATCTAGAAGCACTTGAGCTTTTAGCTTTTCGGCTCGGTGCCATGAACATCGTAACACTTCGGTTCGGTGCCACGAACACCATAAATCTGGAGAACCTGTGGCTTTTCTGTCAGCCCGCGAAATTGAACCACACTCACAGGGGGCTTGTCACCCAACGCGCTACGAACACGCTGGGCAGGCGGGCTACTTACCAATAAAGTGAACAAACTACATAATCTATGTATTCTTCTCTTGAAGGAATGTTCTGTACACATAACGCTTGTCTTTTTTGCAAGCTCCTCTGGTGGTGAATACATCAAATCTCTCGTGTAGACATTTGGATGTTCTGCTCTTTTTTCCTAATCTTATTTTGCTTCACTGCGTCAGTATTCGCTGCATGAAATTATAATTAATATTGCCATATTATCATTATTATTACCACTGTTGTTATTTATTTTCAAGATTATTATTTTGGAAACTTATATCATGAATGTGAGCGTCTGTAGCTCAAGCGGTAGTGAGTTCGATCACAAACCCAAGCGTACCTGGTTCAAACCCCACGGTGGGCAAGTTTGAATCAAATTCGTTTCCGTGGGATTTTTACAAAAGGTAAAAATAGGCCTCGCCGTTCAGAAAGCAATGGCAAACTACTGAACGTATAAGTGGTGACTAGAAAATCAACGACTCGTTTACTGTAATTGATGGCTACGTCCTGTAAAGGATATGCTACATTTTTCATAGCCTGATTGTTGGCGTGACGGATTGGCATAATACATAAGCGTTCGTCTATCTACTCGGACACAAGAGGGTTGTGGGTTCAATCCCGAACTCGGCGTTCTACACGTGAGAAAAGGAATTGGCCCTCCTACCTCCTGCACACTAGGACCTAGAAATGTAGAGTGAAGTGACTTCATATCCTCAGGTATGAAAAGGCTACGGAAAACGGTATTAGTATATATCATGATTGTTACGTTTGCAATCCATACTGACATCCTCATCGCCATTGTCAGCATTACTCATACCATTCTTCTTTCAAATTTGTTCAACATTGTGTTTCCAGACTTGCCCTGAAGATACTTACTGTTTGACACCTGATATGTCACCATGTACAGGCACAGGACAATGCTATAACGTTGGAGACTGCAGTAAGTGACAGCATTTAGATCCTTTATAAGACTGTTAACCGATTTATCATAGATATATATAGTGAACGTATGTAGCTTAAGCGATAGGGAGCTCGATCACAACGCCAAGCGCACCTAGTTCAAACTCCGCGATGGGTAAGTTTTGAAGCAAATTGTTTCCGTTGGATTTTCACAAAAGTTAAAAATAGACCTCACCATTCAGAAAGCAATGGCAAACTACTGAACGTATAAGTGTGCCTAGAATATCAACGCCTCGTTTACTGTTGTTGATAGATAAGTACTGTAAAGGATATACCAAGATTTGCATTTTCATCATAGATATATAATGTTGGAGGTTCTGATATCATGGTTCATGACAGTCAGAACTGATTTACCTGCACACTGGAAAGAGAGTTGTGGAGAGACTGCACCAGGGAAAGAGAGTTGTGGAGAGACTGCACCAGGGAAAGAAAGTTGTGTAGAGACTGTACCATGGAAAGAAAATTGTGGAGAGACTGCACCAGGGAAAGATAGTTGTGAAAAGACAAGATCGCGTACGTCGGCAGGTGTGGCACTTGATTGATGATAGAAGCAAAATAAATGCATTAAGATACAGAGAGATAATAAAACAAGTAAATAAAGGGATTGATAAATATGCAGATAGATACATGAATAGACTTATAAATATATGGACATATAAATAAAGAAATGGATATACATACGCCAGTGTGTTGCTGGGGTCCACAAGGGAAGCAAAGAATAGTACCACTACGATCTACAAGGAATGTCCTAAGAGTCGACCAATGTAGAACCTAGGAAGCTACCATAGTAAATAAAAGCGTCGCAGAAATCGGATGTGCTGACCTACTTGTAGGCGCATATTTGGCACAACGTACAATCGCTCTTAGGCTCGGATCACATACAAATTACAAAGAATAGTTAACAAGGGGACGATATGGAGCATTTTGAAGAAGAATAAGATAGGTGGAACATGTGGACAGTGTGAAATAAAAAAGTTCCTATGTGATCAGAAACATTATGACACACATAATCTCCTGGGTATGCCAGGTAAGTCACGGAGAGTGAGTCGTACAAAATAATAAAGGAGAGATTTGCATACAGGTGTAACGGATGAACTGATAAGCAGTAGCGTAAGAAAGAAAATAGGCACACATTAAGGTAATGGGGAAACAAGTAAACAGGTAGGCAGGTAGACAGGGAGACAGGTAGCAGACAGGCAACTGAGAGTGTGGCATACAGGCAGAAAGCTGAGCGAAATGTATACAGACAAGTAACTGAGAGACAGATAATCAGACAGGTAACAAACAGCTAAATAGACAGATAAATAAGAGACAGGTATACAGACATGTAACCGAAAGAAATGTATACATACAGGTAACTGAAAAAAGGCTATACAGATAGGTAACTGAAAGAAAGGTATACATACACGTAACTGAAAGAAAGGTATACAGACAGGTAACTGAGAGAAATGTATACAGACAGGTAACTTGGAGTGTGACATACAGACAGAAAGCTGAAAGAATGATATACAGACAGGTAACTGAGACTGAGAGAAAGGTATACAGACAGGTAACTGTGAGAAAGATATACAGACAGGTAACTTGGAGTGTGACATACAGACAGAAAGCTGAAAGAAAGATATACAGACAGGTAACTGAGAGAAATGTATACAGACAGGTAACTAGGAGAAAGGTATACAGATATGTAACTTAGAGTGTGGTATGCAGACAGTATCAACTGTACATCTTTAGCAATACTATCAGCTGTATATCTTTAGCAATACTATCACCTGTATACCATAATTTCTTTGCAGTTCCATGTGGACCACTGTGTAGGATGGAGTGTCACCACGGTTTCGAGACAGACTCACGTGGGTGTCCGATTTGTGAGTGCAAACATCCATGCAAGAACATCTTGTCCGTTATCCATGGAGAATGTTGGAAACATTAGTAGAGCTGTGAAACTTGCATCTAAATTGATACCTTAGATATATATATCAAAGAATGACTAAGATCAAATTATATCAACATCATGGACCGCTTTGACTGGCATTAGCTATCAAAGATATTTGTCATTTATGTTACTGATATATATATATATTAACTATTACAATACGCAGATCTATTTGGCAAACCGTTTGAACAATGGCAATTTTCCGAGAAGTCACTTTACCTGTCAACATGTTTTGTTTTTGAAAAAGAAATATTTGCACTGTTAATGTGATGATTTATATGTATCTTCTTCTGTTTCTTCTTTGCGTTCGGTTTCGTATGCTCGTCTAAATCATGAGATGGGTTGCCTCTATGAAGCTGCATGTCAATTGGAGTTCTTCGAGAGTTTCCCATAGCTTGGTCTGTAAGTTTTGTTCATGAGGCCATGTTTCATTTCGTTGGTGTATGTATGATGGACATGACTGCAGGATTCTTTGAAGAATAAGATATAAATTTGTTTAAATTGAACAGCTTCCATTTCTGTAGATTGTGATTTGTGAAAAAAAATACTCTAGTGCTTCTTCTTCTTCGAACGCTCCATAACGAGCTCTTGTTAAACCACTCTTTGAGATTTGTATGTGACCTAAGCCTAAGAGCGATTGTACGTTGTTCCTGTAATGCGCCTACAAGTAGGCCAGCACGTCCGATTTCTGCGACGCTTTTTATTTACTATGGTAGCTTTCCTAGGCTTCAACCTCAGTCGCCTCTTACGACATGTCTTGTAGGTCGCAGTGGTACTATTCTTTACTCCCCTTGAGAGCCCTGGCAACATTGTTTATTCTAAAAAATACGACTTAGAATATATCTTTGTATATGTACACAAAAACAATAAAAAAAACGTGACACCAATTATTGTATTTGTTTGCTGTATAAAATCATTGGTTTATTTCTATTGTTCATTGTTTTCTATTATAATCATGGCTTGTCTCTGTGGTGAAGTGGTTATGGCGATTGCCTTGCGTGTTGAAGATTGTGGGTTTGAATCTGGATCTCTTCGTTAAATTCACATGTGCATATTTTTCCGGAGGGCCCTCAGGATTATTGCTATTGCTACGGAGTTCGTGCTTTGTGCAGGAATCTCGGCAAGTATTTTGCTATTTCTTCCAAGAGGGAGGTACTCCTATGCGGAAACCCGGTGCAATGAAGTCAATCCTTTAGACCGTCGCAGTCCAACGCGGTGCCCATGGGGTTCATGGCGCCCTACTTACTCCGCCTGCTTTACCTGTTAATCAGATTTCAAAAACACAAACTATTTTTAGCGAGTATTTTTGGGTAAGTTTTTTTAATTTCTTTTAGCACTTCCATGAACACGATCTGCCTTCTGGTGCAGTTTGGTTTTATTTTGTAAACAATATATTGCCCCTAACTCAACTTTTGATTTTTTCACTTAAGAAAACGTCGGCATCTTAACTACACTACTATCGCTATTAATATTGATATTTTTATTCTAGTAATATTAGTATTGCGTATATCACATGCTCCCAAGTGGTTACCGGGGCCAAAATTGGGGTGTATAGGATGGAACCACTGTTACCTGCCTCGCATGTCGTAAGAGGCGACTAAGGAGTGTGGGCGTGGAGCTAGCTACCAATATTGATATTTTTATTCTAGTAATATTAGTATTGCGTACATCACATGCGCCCAAGTGGTTACCGGGGCCCAAATTGGGGTGTATAGAATGGAACCACTGTTACCTGCCACACATATCGTAAGAGGCGACTAAGGAGTTTGGGCGTGGGGCTAGCTACCCCACCCCATTAAAAACACTAGATATCTACAAAAACTACAACCAAGAAAATTCATAGCTCGCCACCCGAGGAAGACGAAGGACACGCAAGGAGGAACTCATGAAGCAACCTCGTGAAATAGCATCTAGAGACGGGAGTTGGGAATGGAATGCAAGAAAATGGGGAGAGAATGGAGAGATCTGGAAAAGATAGCCTTAGATAGGCGGACTTGAAAGGCCTTGGTTGATGACCTATGCCTCCCTATGGGCGAAGGCAAAGAATACATCACATGGCGTCCGCACCTCCATAACCATCAGTCAGATACGCCCAATATACAGTCAGATACGCACCAATATACAGTCAGATACGCACCAATATACAGTCAGATACGCCCAATATACAGTCAGATACGCACCAATATACAGTCAGATACGCACCAATATACAGTCAGATACGCACCAATATACAGTCAGATACGCACCAATATACAGTCAGATACTCACCAATATACAGTCAGATACGCACCAATATACAGTCAGATACGCCCAATATACAGTCAGATACGCACCAATATACAGTCAGATACGCACCAATATACAGTCAGATACTCACCAATATACAGTCAGATACGCACCAATATACAGTCAGATACGCACCAATATATGAACAAAGTTGGACAGAACTGTTTTAGGCTATAATATAAATTAAGACTTCACTAACCATTTATTGTTTGTTATTTATTTACTACCTATGTGTAGCTTGATCAATAACTGATAAATTATCAAATGGGCAAAGTTGGAAGTAATATAAATAAATGTTGTTTCTTATGTGTTCTGACATTTTGTTGGTGTTTTCCACGGTACTCTCTCTCTCTCTCTATCTATCTATCTATCTATCTCTATCTTTCTCTCTGCGTCCTTATGTTATATGTTGTGTGTATTTTTATTTCTATGTTACATGTTGTATGTGTGTGTTTCTCTCTGTAATATTGTGTATCTCTCTGTGTCATATTCTTGTATGTTTATCTATTACTCTGTTATGTGTTGTATGTCCCTCTCTCGGTTATATTACATATGTCTTTATATGTTTTATTTTGTTTGTTTTTCACTATATTATATGTTGTATGTTTCTCTCTTTGTTAATAGGTATATGTCTCTCTACGTTAAATGCTGAATGTCTCTCTGCGTTTTTATGTTGTATGTTGGAAACGCTACAGTTACATTAAAACCATTCAAACAGCATTTCTACAATATCACACACAAACACACAAGCTATCTAAAACATACCACACAGAGATCCCACACTACACCCACTGATACACAACCACACAAAATATAAACGCAAACGATAGACACCAAAACACAAAACGCACACACGACACATAATCAACGCAAACAATGCCACATCATCTACTATACAGCACTACATTATCATAATTCCATCATTCCTTCATGAAACAATGCAAGGGATGCAACCACTTAATTACAAATGAATTATTCCATTTACTTTATATAGAAGTGTTGGCCCTGCCCAGCGTGTTCGTAGCGCAGACTGCGTGTACAGCCCTCTGTGGTGCGTTCAATTCGCGGAGCTGGCAGAAAGCCACAGGTCCCCCAGATTTAAGGTGTTCGTGGCACCGAACCGAAAGGTTACGATGTCCATGAAACCGAGCCGAAGAGCTGAAAGCTCGTTTCTGGAAAAAATGGAAGTGTTGGGCCCGCCTGCCCAGCGTGTTCGTAGCGCGTTGGACGACGGATGACAAGCCCCTGTGGTGAGCGTGCTTAATTCGCGGGATGGCAGAAAAGCCACAGGTTCTCAGCTTTACGGTGTTCGTGGCACCGAACCGAAGGGTTACGATGTCCATGGCACTAAGCCGAAGAGCTGAAAGCTCAAGTGCTTCTGGATCAAAAAATAGAAGTGTTGGCGGGGAGGGGGGAGGGGGCTGTGGAGATGTAGCGATCTTGTATATACTTGTGCTAAAGAACTTTGTAAGTTGTTATTCATTTTATTAAGGCTATTCTTTGTGCCGTTGCTTCATCTTTTGCGTGATCTTCCTCTTGCTCTGTACACGTTATACTTTTTTAGTGTGGCTTTCTGTGGTAGACGATACCATGGCAATCTTGTCAGGTGACCATAAAATACAAATGAAGTAGAAAAATGAGAAACGGTGAGACAATTTTTTTTAAAAACGAAACAAATATAGTTATCTAGTGAAACTAAAATTAAAATGAAGGATATTTGACCAACATGGCAAAAACCCTGACAATAACCTTACTTATAATGAGAGAGTATAAGTGGCCATAGACTGGACTGGATTCGAAATTATGTTTACACCGGGCAAAGACCGGTAAATGGCGGTCTCTTTCTCCTCACAGATATAGTTTATCTCATCTCATCTTTTTTTGCGATCGTTCTATCAACATAGTTCATCAAATTTTGGTGTGGTTTACGACGATAGGGGGCGTCTGTGGCCTAGGGGTTAGTGACTCGGTCTATTAACCTCGACGTTTTAAGTTCGAATCACGCTGAGGACAGTTTGGTT
The DNA here is from genome assembly GCA_020796225.1 of Arion vulgaris. Taxonomy (NCBI): domain Eukaryota; kingdom Metazoa; phylum Mollusca; class Gastropoda; order Stylommatophora; family Arionidae; genus Arion; species Arion vulgaris. Next base: position 27,009,368 of record CM036757.1, on the reverse strand, counting down.
GTAAATTGCTTCGCGTGGATTTTTACAAAAGGACGATAGCACCACCCGTTCAGAAAGCAATGGCAAACTACTGAACGTAATAATGCCTAGAAAAATCACAAACAGCGTTTACAAAGCTGGGGTTGATTCGCAAGTCCTGTAAAGGATATGTAATAAAAAAAATTGTACGCCGATAACAGGAATACGTTGCACCTCGGTTCATAGGCACTTACGCATGTAGGACTAGCGCATCAGAAAATGTTGGCACAACTTATCTCATGTACCCCACGATTTAAACACGTTTTGATTGTTTTACCATGTTGACCGATATACTGCTTTCCAAAACAAAAATGTAATAAGCACAATGTATTAAAGTGACATATTAGTATCTCCGGTGCAGTCACAATTAAATGGTAGAGTGTGTGGTGCCGGGGACCGCAAGGAAGCAAAGAATAGCACCACAAGGCATGTGGTAAAAGGCGACTGATGTAGCACCTAGAGAAGCTACCCTAGTAAATAAAAAGCGTCGCAGAAATCGGATGTGCTGGAAAACTTGTAGGCGCATAACTGGCACGAAGTACAATCGCTCTTAGACTCAGATCACATACAAATCATACAGAGTGGTTAACAATTGGTCGTTGTGGAGCGTTCGAAGAAGAAGAAGAAGACATTGTAGAGTCCTGGATGTATCATGGACAGAGAAGAGAATACGTAAATCTGTTCAGAAGAAACTGAATATCGAAGAAAATTTGGCTGATACTACAAATAAATGGAAATTTGGAAAATTTGGCTGATACTACAAATAAAAATGAAAATTTTGAAGTATTTTGGACATTATAGACACACAAAGGGTTGGAGAAGATCATTGTACAGGTGTTCAACTTAAAAGCAGCCCGTGAATGGAGCTAATCTGGCATATATGTATGGAAATGGAAGGTTCAGTTATGACGTAGTTATGGTCAATGTTATGTGATGGTGTGTAATTGTAGTGCGGGAAGGCCTGCAAGGCAGGAGGTTGACTTCTACACATTTAGGACACGTGCATCCAATTTCAGCCAAACCTCCTTAGTCGCCTCTTACGACATGCGTGGAAGGTAACAGTGGTTCTATTCTTTACGCCCCAAATTTGGGCTCCGGTAACCACTCGGGCTAAACTGATGGTTTGAACATGACAGCTGCGTAGGCGGGTCATCTAGCCTATGAGAGAGAGAAATTCCTCAGATAAAAGCAGATTTGCTTCAAGTAAAAATAATATTTATATGTATTATATGCTTAATGTTACTTGTCTATTGTCGGTTAAGAATCACTCGTCAATTTTTTTTTTGTATTGTTCACTCAAATAATAATAGATAAGATCACGTTAACATTTCATGACTTCTTTCATGCCCCTGTTGTTGACAGTATAGAATGCCATCTGTACGTCTGACCCAATTCTCACTTCAGTTAGATTATGGTTATAGAGTTAATTTATATGGACATAAGCGACATCATCAATGCTCTAAGATTTTTTTCCGATCCAGAAGCACTTGAGCTTTTAGCTCTTTGGCTCGGTGCCATGGACATCGTAACCCTTCGGTTCGGTGCCACGAACACCGTAAATCTGGGGAATCTGTGGCTTTTTCTGCCATCCCACGGAATTGAGCCTGCACACACAGAGGGATAGTCACCCGTAGTCCAACGAGCTACGAACACGTTGTGCAGACGGACAATGCTCTAAGATAAAACATACGCTATGAAGATTTCAAGGAAGAAGATAAAGCCTATTCTCTACCTCGGTTACGAAAGTTATGTATACCGATAGGTGCCGCAAGACGGGGAAAACCCTGGAGAGAAACTCCAGTAGATACATCAACCACCAAAGAACGGTAGTTCTTAGTCTAAATACATTGAAATACATACTTGGGAGGAGATCAGAGCAACCACGGACATGTATACTTCTAAATACATTGAAATACATACTTGGGAGGAGATCAGAGCAACCACGGACATGTATACTTCTAAATACATTGAAATACATACTTGGGAGGAGATCAGAGCAACCACGGACATGTATACTTCTAAATACATTGAAATACATACTTGGGAGGAGATCAGAGCAACCACGGACATGTATACTTCTAAATACATTGAAATACATACTTGGGAGGAGATCAGAGCAACCACGGACATGTATGATGTGTTTCTTCTTCGGACGCTCCATATCGTCCACTTATTAAATCACTCTTTGTGATTTGTATGTGATCTGAACCTAAGTGCGATTGTATGTTGTACCAGTAGGCGGTAGTACCTACAAGTAGGCCGGCATATCCGATTTCTGCGATGCTTTTTATTTACTAGGGTAGATTTCCTAGGTCCTAAATCAGTCACCTCTTACGACATGCCTTGTAGATCGTAGTGGCGCTTTTGGCCTCCTTGTGGGCCCCGGTCCCACACGGGCGTGTCCGATGTGCGATGAAGATGATCCTCAAATGAACAATAAACAATCACTTCAATTTGAAAACATAAAATATTTTATTTTGTTCAGATTAAAAAACTAATACTTCTTCGTTTGAGTTACATCAATCAATTATATCAACCATGATATTTAACTCAAGTGTAAAGGATCTCCACCTGTTTGGAGCGGAGACATGAAGAACAACTAAGGGGAACCCAAAAAGTTGTATTCATCAATAGATGCCAACGCAGGATACTCCATCTGCAATGGTATGACAGGATCACAAATAAGGAACTGTGGGATAGAGTGGAACAACGGCAAGTGGAACAAGCGATAAGGGGCAGATGGTGGAGATGAATAGGACTCACACTTAGGAAATCCTCTGATAGCATCACGAGACAGGCTCTTTGATTGAACCTCCAGGACAATAGAGGTAATGGAAGACCCAGGAACACCTGAAGACGGGAGTTGGAGACGGAATGCAATAAAATGGGGAGAGAGTGGGGAAATCTGGAAAAGATGGCCTTGGATAGACGGGCTTGAAAGGCCTTGGTTACGGACCTATGCCTCCATAGGGGCAAATGGTGAAAAAGACTTGTTAAACCACTCTTTGTTGAATGTCGTATGCGATTAGAGCGTGAGTTCCTACAGATCCGTAGCCAAGCAAATCCGGATTCTCCGTGTTATTTGTTATTTGGGTTTGCCTCCCTAAGTCACAGAATCAAGATAAAAAGAAATAAAAAGCCAATCTAGGGAAGTCCATCCCCACAAGCGAGCAAGAGACCAGTTAGTCTTGGAAGTCACAGTCAAAGTTTTCTGGTCTACACTATTGAGAGGTAGGGTTAGTTTGTGTGTTCTACTGGTCATAAGCACACTACCAATTTTCCCCTTTCGCCCTTTCTAAGAAAGAAAGACACTGGAACCCTGCTGGATACAGGCAGAACCATGCACAGAACACACCTTGTATACCAAATAGATACTCAAGTAGTAGCATGTCCCTTGCGGAACGTCGCATTCATCACAGCCCGTCTTAAAATCTCTCTGTGCGTTGCAAGTTCTCCGGCCTCTTCTAGCGTTATGTTCAAAGTTGATTTTATGTCCTGCTTTCACCTTCGTCTTGATCGTCCCCTGCCTCGTGTTCCAGGAACCATGCCTTCCATTACCTTTCAATCCAGACCGCTGTGGGGTTTAATGTGGCCTTTATCCATACATATAAATAGATATACTTGATAAATACATGCTATATCCGTTTGGTTTAATCCCGCTTTAGACTATATTCACAATTATGTGGTAGGTTTTAGAGCTTGTGAAGAGCCGAGTGGTTACCGGGGCCCATATTTGGGGTGTAAAGAATGGAACCACTGTTACCTGTCATGCATGTCGTAAGAGGCGCTAAGGAGGTTTGGCTGAAATCGGATGCATGTGTCCTAAACGTGTAGAAATTTATGCGTTTAGGGGCCTACCAAACCAATGTGCAACGTATACACGTTCTTGGCAAAGATCAAACATATCATAAAGAGTGATTAAAATTGGTCGTAAAGAACGAACGCAAAGAAGAAGAAGGAGAGAGCTTGCGAATATAGATTAAAGGTCACCATAATCGATGACATGTCATTCAATGTGAAACTCTTGTGTGCTACTGGCGATAGAGAAAGTTCTCCGTAGTCACTATTTATCACATTTTCGTTCACTAATTAATTATTCGTTAATTAACAAGCGTTTGAGAACTATCTGGTACCAGGGAGGGATGTCTTGTTGTGTTCCTCCAAACGCTCGTCTGTAAGGCTGGACAATGGGTACTGTCGCCCGAGTGGTTACCGGGGCCCAAATTTGGGGTGTAAAGAATGGAACCACTGTTACCTGTCATGCATGTCGTAAGAGGCGACTAAGGAGGTTTGGCTGAAATCGGATGCATGTGTCCTAAACGTGTAGAAATGTATGCGTTTAGGGGCCTACCAAACCAATGTGCAACGTATACACGTTCTTGGCAAAGATCAAACATATCATAAAGAGTGATTAAAATTGGTCGTAAAGAACGAACGCAAAGAAGAAGAAGGAGAGAGCTTGCGAATATAGATTAAAGGTCACCATAATCGATGACATGTCATTCAATGTAACTCTTGTGTGCTACTGGCGATAGAGAAAGTTCTCCGTAGTCACTATTTATCACATTTTCGTTCACTAATTAATTATTCGTTAATTAACAAAGCGTTTGAGAACTACCTGGTACAAGGGAGAGCTGTCTGGTTGTGTTCCTCCAAATGCTCGTCTGTAAGGCTGGACAATGGGTACTGTAAGAAATAAGGATTTGTAGTTCGAATCCTGTGTTTGGTAGGTTTTTTTACGGAAGCCTTTAATACCAATTCTATACTCCACATTTACAGGTTGTGACCTTGTGACGTTTACATCCTGTCCTTATCTTTAAGTAGGTGGTAGATGTGATCCGTATATAATCACGAATAAAATCTTACTTCGACCAAGCAAAAGTTAGTCCAAGCAGATAATTGATCAAGTGCTGTTACCTGAGATCTACAACATCAACAGATAAACATGATGTGGACAGTAATACTTTGTTCTCTAGTCCTGACAATGGCTCACAGTAAGATCTATAAGTTTTATTATAAATTGTATTCATTCATTTTTTTTTTTTTTGTCTAGTATTTTCAAATAGTTTATTTGAGTGAGGTGGCGTCTGTGGCTTAGGGGTTAGTGACTCGGTCTATTAACCCCGACGTTCTGAGTTCGAATCACGCTGCGGACAGTTTGTTCACGGCGTGTACAAAAGGACGACGGCACCACCCGTTCAGAAAGCAATGGCAAACTACTGAACGTAATAATGACTAGAAAATCACAAACAGCGTTAAAAGCTGGGGTTAAAAGTCATGTAAAGGATATGCAATTAACTTTAACTGTTTTATTTGAGTGTATACACCCAGTAGCAGTTTTATTTCCATATTTTATTTATTTTCCATTGTTTCTGTTGTCAGAGAATAAACTTATATCTGGATGTGAGTGAACTTGATGGTATCTTTAACATCGTTATCCAATATCGTAGAACCAATACTGGCATACGGATGCGAGTCATGGACAATGAACACACAGATCGAAAAATTTCTGAGGGCCACAGAAATGTGGTTTTACAGAAGAATGATGAGAATCCCATGGACTGCTAAAATGACTAATGTTGAGGTGTTGAATGAGGTCAAGACACAGAGAAAGCTTATCATCAATATAAGAAAAAGGTAGTCATCATTTTTCGGGCATGTGATGAGAAAGGGAGGTTTAGAACACATTGTAACAACCAGTAAAATCGAGGGTAGACGAGACAGAGGAAGACAGAGAGAGAAAATGTTGGATAGCCTGACTTCATGGCACGGTAGAGCGTTAACATCTGAGTGGATAGCAAATACCAACGACAGAGCTTTGTGGAGATCCCTGATCGCCTACGCCAGCCGGTGATGATGATGATCATTCAGTATAACAAATGGTATGACAACGGGTTCTTGAACATTGCTATTAGTACGACATGGTATCAATATGGTCTCTTTAACAACTTTATTAATACCACATGGTATCTTCTACTTTTTCGAACGTTCCATATTGACCACTTGTTAACCACTCTGTGTGATTTCTATGTGATCTGAGCCTAAGAACGAATATACTTTATGCCAGTTATGCGCCTACAAGTAGGTAAGCACAATCGATTTTGTGACGCTGTTTAATTACTAGGGTAAAAAGGGTTTAAAAGCCGAAGGATTGACTTCATTGCACCGGATCGGTCCCTCTCCGCAGAAATGCCACGCCACCTGCCGAGAGTATTGCACAAAGCACGAACTCTGTAGCTCCAGAAACAATCCTAGGGGTCTCTGGAAAACTGCACTCGTGAACAGAATGGCGCGGTCCGGACTCAAACCCACGACCTTCGACTCACAAGGCAAAAGGCTTAACCACTTAGCCACAGAAACCCCCGGGGTAGCTTCCATATGCCCCTACTTCATTCACCGTTAACAACATATCTTGTAGGTCGCAGTGTTACTATTCTTGTCTCCCTTCGAGCCCCGGCAATACAAGGGCTGGGCTATTCATCAATATACCACATGGTATGAATATGGTCTCTTTAACATTGCTATTAGTACCACAAGCTATGAATATGGTCTCTTTAACATCGTTATTAGTACAAGCTATGAATATGGTCTCTTTAACATCGTTATTAGTACAAGCTATGAATATGGTCTCTTTAACATCGTTATTAGTACCACAAGCTATGAATATGGTCTCTTTAACATCGTTATTAGTACCACAAGCTATTAATATGGTCTCTTTAACATCGTTATTAGTACCACAAGCTATGAATATGGTCTCTTTAACATCGTTATTAGTACCACAAGCTATGAATATGGTCTCTTTAACATCGTTATTAGTACCACAAGCTATGAATATGGTCTCTTTAACATTGTTATTAGTACCACAAGCTATTAATATGGTCTCTTTAACATTGCTATTAGTACCACAAGCTATGAATATGGTCTCTTTAACATCGTTATTAGTACCACAAGCTATGAATATGGTCTCTTTAACATCGTTATTAGTACCACAAGCTATGAATATGGTCTCTTTAACATTGCTATTAGTACCACAAGCTATTAATATGGTCTCTTTAACATTGCTATTAGTACCACAAGCTATGAATATGGTCTCTTTAACATTGCTATTAGTACCACAAGCTATTAATATGGTCTCTTTAACATTGCTATTAGTACCACAGCTTATGGTCTCTTTAACCCTGCCATTAGACTCACAAGCAAATATGGTCTCTTAACATTGCTATTAGTACCCTAAACTTCAATATGCCTATTACACTCGTTCATATCTGTACGCATGAATATTGTCTCTTAACATGGCTATTAGTATACCACAGCTATTAATATGGTCTCTTTAACATTGCTATTAGTACCACAAGCTATGAATATGGTCTCTTTAACATCGTTATTAGTACCACAAGCTATGAATATGGTCTCTTTAACATCGTTATTAGTACCACAAGCTATGAATATGGTCTCTTTAACATTGTTATTAGTACCACAAGCTGATTAATATGTCCCTTTAATATTGCTATTAGTACCATGTTGAATATGGTCCTTAACATCGTTATTAGTACCACAAGCTATGAATATGGTCTCTTTAACATCGTTATTAGTACCACAAGCTATGAATATGGTCTCTTTAACATCGTCATTAGTACCACAGCTATGAATATGGTCTCTTTAACATTGTTATTAGTACCACAGCTATGAATATGGTCTCTTTAACATTGTTATTAGTACCACAAGCTATTAATATGGTCTCTTTAACATCGTCATTAGTACCACAAGCTATGAATATGGTCTCTTTAACATCGTTATTAGTACCACAAGCTATGAATATGGTCTCTTTAACATCGTTATTAGTACCACAAGCTATGAATATGGTCTCTTTAACATTGTTATTAGTACCACAAGCTATGAATATGGTCTCTTTAACATTGTTATTAGTACCACAAGCTATTAATATGGTCTCTTTAACATTGTTATTAGTACAAGCTATGAATATGGTCTCTTTAACATCGTTATTAGTACAAGCTATGAATATGGTCTTCTTAATGTCTTTAGTGCCCAATATGCCACAAAGAATGATAGATGTATATTTTAACGTCGCTGTTCATCAATACCACTGGAATAAAAATAGCTTTTTTACTAATTTATTTCTTTAATAGCATCATAGAGAAATGACACAGAGATGTGGTTTTACAGAAGAATGATAGTGTGTTCGTAGCGCGTTGGACGACGGTGACAAGCCCCGTGAATGCGGTTCAATTCCGCGGGCTGGCAGAAAAGCCACAGGTTCTCCAGATTGACGGTGTTCGTGGCATCTTTCAAATGATGTCCATGACACCGAGACGATGTCCATGACACTGAGCCGAAGAGCTGAAAGCTCAAGTGCTTCTGGATCGGGGAAAAAAAACCCAGAAGAATGATGAGAATCGTATGGACTGCTAAAATGACTAATGTGGAGGTGTTGAATGAGGTCAAGACACAGAGAAGGCCTATCATCAATATAAGAAAGAGGCAGTCATCATTTTTAGAGCATGTGATGCTCCATATAGATCACTTGTTAATTACTCTGTGTGATATGTATGTGATCTGAGCCTAAGAGCTATTGTATGTTGTGCTATTTATGCACCTACAAGCAGGCCAGCGCATCCCATTTCTGCGATGATTTTTATTTACTAGTGTAGCTTCCTTAGGTCCTACATCAGTGGCTTCTTACGATATGTCTTGTAGATCGCAGTGTTACTATTCTTTGCTTACCTTGCGGTGCTGCACCACCACACGGGCGAGAAAACGGGTCAACATCAGCAGTTAGGCAAATATTAGCACTAATATTAGCAGTACAGACAATGATCAGAGAAATCACCTTCATTTTTTGTCCCTGGGCACGCAGGAGTAATGAACGAGCTGATAGATTGGCTGGCTTGGCTGCAATATCAGAAGGAGCTGCCATGGATCGAAATGACATTCTTCACGCATTGAGATAGTCTTTTCGAACAGAGAAGTTTCAGGGCTGTGAATCCCACTCGCTGACCAGATTGAGAGAGATGGGTGTCAATATTTGGGAAGCCCGAAAAGAACGACATACTAGATATGCAAAGATTGATTAATCAACATCGAACTGGCGTGTTGGGTCGCTGGACGCTGCTGGATTTGCTGAGGCGGAGATCGGAGCACCTATGGACATGTCCGGAGTGCTATGACGATAGTCCTCATATAACTGATAACTGATAGCAGTAATAGTAACTTTATGTATTTTTCTATACAGGTCAGATCCTGACTCAAGACAGGCAGCTCATTGGTACTTGTGATGAGGAGTGTAGCAACAATATTCTCATTCGAGCTCTAGGTTCTGGGTCTTGTCCAGTTGGCTACGTATGCAAATCCAATGGGTGTGGTCATTCTTGCCAAAAGGAGACCCGTGAGTTAACATCAACTACTTACTTTCATGCAGAATTCTTAAGATTTCAAAACGAATAATTTTAAGAATTAACGTTCGCTATTTAATAACATAAAGAGAGGAGTGAGACAAGGATGCATTCTGTCACCAAGCCTATTTAACACAGAGAAAATCTTCAAACAACTAGAGGGAGTGCCAGGACTCAAGATCAATGGGAAAATAATAAATTACTTAAGATATGCAGATGACACAGTATTGGTAGCAGAAAGCATTGCAGCCAACCTTCGATATGGAGACGGCACCTGATAATGATGATGATTTAATAATTAGGAATATAAAAGTTAATAATTAAGTAATATAAAAGTTAATAATTAATTAATATAAAAGTTAATAATTAAGTAATATAAAAGTTAATAATTAATTAATATAAAAGTTAATAATTAAGTAATATAAAAGTTAATAATTAATTAATATAAAAGTTAATAATTAAGTAATATAAAAGTTAATAATTAATTAATATAAAAGTTAATAATTAATTAATATAAAAGTTAATAATTAAGTAATATAAAAGTTAATAATTAAGTAATATAAAAGTAAATGAAACCTTTTGTTACCTCGAGGTATATTGAGTAATACGGTGTTAAGTCCATATTTTTCCTTGACACGATGGGTGGTGTGGTCAAGATCACGCCGGCTGCTGTTACGTCCAAATACTTTTTCTGGTACTCAATTGAGGGCGAGTCGATCTGAGAGCCGTTACGGTCAAAAAACTAGTCCACGTCCAATGTGGAATGGAACCCGGACCACGTGCCTAAGAAGCGAGTTCACTAACTCTTCTTCTTCTTTGCGTTCGTTCTTTACGACCAATTTTAATCACTCTTTGTGATATGATTTGATCTTTGCCAAGAACGTGTATACGTTGCACATTGGTTTGGTAGGCCCCTAAACGCATAGACTTCTACACGTTTAGGACATGTGCATCCGATTTCAGCCAAACCTCCTTAGTCGCCTCTTACGACATGCGTGGCAGGTAACAGTGGTTCTATTCTTTACACCCCAAATTTGGGCCCCGGTAACCGCTCGGGCGAGTTCACTAACAATTACTGCGGCTCTCCCTATTTAAGAATTAACGTCAGTTATTTCTTTTCAGACAGTATTTTACGTTCTAAAGAATATTGTTCATCATCATCATCGTCATCATCAAATAGCCTGTCCTGAGCAGAACTTTGACACCCTAACAATACTTCGGAATTCGGAAGGAGATATTCTGGCAAAGAGAAGAAGAGGAAGACCACGGAGAAGATGGATTCAGGATGTTACTGATGATTTGAGAATGAAAAAGGCAGAGGTGGGACATCTTGCCTATGAGAAAGAGAAATTCCGAAGGACTGTTAGGATGGCAAAGTTTTTCTCAGGACAAGCTATTTAATGATAATCGTTACGTTTCCAACATTAACAATTGTAAGAATAAATGGCCATTATACATTTTCAGGCAGTATCTTTTACGTTTACAAAATAAAGATTCTCTCTCTCTCTTTCTCTCTCTCTCTTTCTCTCTCTCGATCGTTCTTTATCAGCCATATTGATCATTCTTATTGTGATATATAAACAGCCTTGGCCAAGAACGTTTGTTTTACGTCACATCTTCAGTATCATTTGGAGCTCTAGTGCTTGTCCTTTGGCGACGTGTCCGATTTCAACCAACGTTTACTGGGTTCGCTCTCCGTCAGCCTTTGGCTGTCCCCAACCAACCTTCAAGGCAACAGGTTGTTATTTTCTTTTAGGGTAGTGACACTTAGATGACCTACCCTCCCGGGCTGTTGAGCGTCATCTGCCTAGTAAATAAAGATTTGAATAGATTCTTAGTAACCGCAATGGATGTTGAGACGTCTGCGTAATGTCAGAATAAAAAACACTGTGAATTCTGGTAACTTGACTTTCGTGAGACTAAAGATGAAAAATCGCTATGATCTCCGTTGTAGTGACGCCTACTCAAGAGTTATATATGTCTGCTAGGATGGAAACAATTCCTTCATTTTCAACATGTCTTCGAGGTTTTAAGATAATCGCTGTAAAGTCATGTCGGGAGTTCTGTCTATTTCGGAGTATTGCACTCAGCTCCACATTTAGCCCAACAGAACTCTGTGATTTAAAATAAAGCTTTGAAAATGTATCCGATTCAAACTATTCACTGGGGAAATATTCTAGTGAACCCGGAAGTACAAACTGTCTGACATAGAGATTAGAATGCAAACCCGTGTTATCTTAAGGATCAACACAAATAAATAAAAAATCGGATGATAAGGGAAAAAACAGGTACCCATCAACAGTTTTGTTTATCATCCGCCTGCGTCGTGCCGGTGTCCGCAAGGGAAGCAAAAAATAGTACCTCTGCGACCTACAAGGCATGTCGTAAGAGACGACTGATGTAGGACCTAGGAAAGCTACCCTAGTAAATAAAAAGCATTGCAAAGATCGGATGTGCTGGCCTACTTGTAGACGCATAACTGGCACAACGTACAATCGCTCTTAGGCTCAGATCACATACAAAGCACACAGCGGCGTTAACTTCATGGCACGGTAGAGCGTCATCATCTGAGATGATAGCAAACACCAAAGACAGGGATTTGTGGAGATCCATGATCGTCTGCACCAGCCGGCACGGCACCTCTACTTCTTTCTTCTTTGCGTTCGTCCTTTACGACCAATTTTAATCACACTTTGTGGTATGTTTGATCTTTGCCCAAGAATGTGTATACGTTGCACATTGGTTTAGTAGGCCCCTAAACGCATATACTTCTACATGTTTAGGACACGTGCATCCGATTTCAGCTAAACCTCCTTAGTCGCCTCTTACGACATGCATGGTAGGTAATAGTGGTTCTATTCTTTACACCCCAAATTTGGGCCCGGTAACCACTCGGGCGGAACGGCACCTGATGATGATGAGATAATTAATGTCATGAACATGTTGATGTTAGCTAATATGACCCGCTCTATTTTCTTCCAACTGTATTTCCGCCAGGCGCAGTCTTTGGTATATGTGTTGAACTATGTGATGACGGATGTGCTGACGGCTATGAATGCCGTTCTAATGGATGTGGTCATACGTGCCAGTAAGTAACGTAATATGTCTCTATCTTGTTGATTATACTTTAAATCTTTCTATTCCATTTGCAAGCTTTTTTTTGTATGTTTGCCAGCAATGAATTGAGGTGTAGTCATGGCGCCTAATTTGGCACCTCTGTCTGATTTTTGAGAAAGAATTGCTTTTCTTATCACCAGTGTCCCTCGCCATTCAGAACAACCTTACTCCGGCATCAGATGTTCTTGTAATTTAGATTCTCAAGTAGCACGAGTGGTTACCGGGGCCCAAACTGGGGTGTAAAGAATAGAACCACTGTTATCTGCCACACATGTCGTAAGAGGCGACTGAGGAGGTTGGACGTGGAGCTAGCTATCCCACACAGTAAAAAAAGCTAGATGGCTACAGAACGGAGAGCGAACCGAGTAAACGCTGGCTGAAACCGGACACATCCCGAAGGATAAGCACCAGAGCTCCAAATGGTGCTGAAGATGTGACGTAAATCACACTAATGCTAAGGCTGCATGAATCAGATTTCCACATGAATAGAATTTATGGGGACATCTGGTACATCGGTCTGGGCGGTGATCGCGAGAGAGATATCCCCAAATAAAGGATCAGGATCTCCTATATTCTAACCACATACACAACTTACAGAGAATTTTAGTCCAGCTGGCCCCGAAGCCCGGAATTTCCACAGCACATAGCCACTAGAGCATTATAAACTGTGCTATCGTGAACTGCTTTGGTGAAATGCATCGTGTGTTAATACAAGAAGTGATCTGATATAAGTTACAAGGGCCTCTAATGCAAAGCGGTTAAACCGTTTGTCTCGCGTATTGAATCTGGGCCGCACAATTAAATTCAAGAGTACATTTTTGGCCTAAGATTCCTAGGAATGTTGCAATAGCTAGGGAGTTCATAGTTTTGAGCAATACTCTTTATAGAGCAGTCTGGTGAATCATCTCCATCCCTCTCATCCTGTGGAATTGTGTCCTAGTACCACCTATAACAATATTAACGATGAAATAAAAAAAAAGAGGAGTTGGAAGTTGTTGGGACATACATTAAGAATGCAGAAGATCAAACACCCACATGGGACATTGAAATGGAATTCCGCCTGTGTGGTGACGGGACACCCAAGGGAAGCAAAGAATAGTACCACTGCAACCTAAATTGCATGTCGTAATAGGCCACTGATGTAGGACGTAGGAAGCAACCCTAGTAAATAAAAAGCATCGCAGAAATCGGATGTGCTGGCCAACTTGCAGGCGCGTTACTGGCACAATGTACAATCGCTCTTAGACTCAAATCACATACAATGCGAATGGAGTGGTTAACATGTGGTCGATATGGAGAGTTCGAAGAACAAGAAGAAGAACTGGAATTCGGGAGGCAAGAGGGTAAGGGACAACCTAGACAGTCGTGAGACAACTATAGACAGAGAAAGAGAAGCGGCGGAAAAGACTTGGAATAAATTAAGCTGACTTGCTCGACAGAGCTGGTTGGAAGATATTTGTTGAAGCCTTATGCTTCAAATGAAGTTGAGAGAAGGTAGAAGTAAATTGATTGAGTGATTGATTGATTGATTGGTTGATTGATTGATTGATAGGACTTCGGTGATTAACCATGCCTGCTTCGATCTATTCCTTCTCTCTTCTTCTTCTTTGCGTTCGTTCTTTACGACCAATTTTAATCACTCTTGTGATATGTTTGATCTTTGCCAACAACGTGCCGTGTGCTCAATGTACTCGTAATTAGTATTCCCTAGCCATACAGGCAGATTTTCTTCGACTTCAGAGGTACTCATGTTATCGTCCTGAGTAAGACCAGGGACTCGAACAAATGCCGGACAGTAGGTTCGAACCCGAGCTATGAGGCGTCTCACAGCTAGCAGGCAGAGCTACTATCAACTACTCTAGGCAGTCCCGGTAGGCCCTAAATACATTGACTTGTACAGGTTTAGGACATGTGCATCCGATTTCAACCAAACCTCTCTAGTCGACTCTTACGACATGCATGGCAGGTAACAATGGTTCTGTTCTTTACACCCCAAATTTGGGCCCCGGTAACCACTCGGGCGATCTATTCCTTAAACAGGACGATATCAGCTGCAGTGCACGAACTCCGTAGCACGGCGAGGGTCCCGATGTAATTTTTTAAAATGGTGAACCTTGTTTTGTAGGAATTTTATTTTGAATCTTTTTAATGAATTTTGCCCGGGCAGTGGCTTTCCAGCCTGCTGTTCTCGATTTTAAACTGCCAATGATTCTTTTACGTGCTCAAATTGAACATGTAACCTACGTTTTATCGTCCGTCTCCGATAGGACTAGGAACTCGATCTCACCTACACCGAGATCAGGGATCTCTGGAAAAATATTCAGATGCCTCTATGAGGGATCGGACCTGGTACCTTTAGCACGAGAGAAGAAGAAGAGAGAAGAAGAGAGAAGAGAAAGACCACTTACCTCCAAAGCAAGTGCACTAACCACTACGCTGTCGAAGCTCTCATATTTTCTTCCCACTATTTTATTTCACACATACCATTTTCATTTTTTGTATGTACCAGATGAGCATTAACATTGTTATCTGTTATCTCTTCCTCAGACCTGTGTTACCATAAATCACAGACCTTGATTCGGACCAGACAGTGCAAGATAGTTGGGCAGAATTACGATATGTTTCCACAACATCACACACTGCTTCGTTCTTAGTGAATAAAACATAATTATTATAATATCCACCAATAATAGCAAGTGTTATTTTGTTTATAGTCATCAGCATCTTCTTTTTTTGTCATCACACTGCTACCGGGTTGTTGCCCAGTGTCTTGGTTTTCTGTTTTTGTCTTGCGCTTTTCTGGTGGCTTGGGTGATTGTTATTTTTGCTCTTTGACAGGATTCTGCTATGCCATCTAACCATCTTTTCATGGTCTTCCTCTCACCTTCTTTCCTGATGTTCTGTTGTAGAAGACTTTGTATACTGTGGAGTTTGGATGCATTCTTATTAAGTGGCCAAACCACTTCATTCTCTGTTTCTCAATGTAGTTCAAGCAAGGTTCTGTGTCAACTTTCTTTCTTATGCTGGTGTTGGTGACTGTCTTTTCTGGTGTTGTTGGTAACTTTTCACAGGCAGTGCATTTCACATGTAGTTATTTTTTGTAACTGCGCTTTGATCATCGATATTAAACATATTAGTGAGAGAGAAAGCGAAAATAAAGGATTAAGCATGAATATAAGAAAAACAGGTTATGGTTGTCTCCGAGAAACAAGAAACACCAATATGTAACATCAAAATAAATAACACAACACTGAAACAAGTCCATCGATTCAAGTATCTGAGAACATTCCTGACATCAGATCTTTCTTTTTCTTTCTTTTCTTCAATCCTGTTGTGCCTCACAGCGTCAGGTCTAGAAGGGATTTATAAAACGGGCCCTTATGTGCGCTTCGTAGATAGTGTCTTTCGTCGCCTCTGTTATCTCTGAGGTCAATTTTTTGCGTTGCCGGCCTTTTGCTTTGCACCCATTGTATCGGAGCAGCATTGCTCTTTGAGGTGCACTGTCTGTGTAAAATAGAGATTAGGAGTAGAATTGCTCAAAAGAAAGCATATTTTATGAAAATGAAAAACACTATGCGTGAACTCACTACCAATGACACTGCGAAAACGAATATATTCAGTGCTATATTGATCAAATACTTCTGTATGGCAGCGAATCATGGACAATGAATAAACAATCAATACGATCATTGGAAGCCGCAGAGATGTGGTTTTACAGAAGAATGTTGAAAATTCCATGGACAACGAAGAAAACAAATGAGGAGGTTTTAAATCCGGCCTGCACACAAAGAAACCGTATCAAAAGACTAAGAATTAGACAATCAAGGTTCTTCGGGCATATAATGCGAAGAGAAGGTTTAGAACATTTTGGTGACATCAGGTAAAATTCAGGGAACGAGAGATCGTGGAAAACAAAGGGAGAAGATATTGGATGGGCTTTCGTCATGGTTCAACACAAGATCGAAATCAGAACTGATTACATGCACCAAGCAGAGAGAGTTGTGGAGAGACATGATCGCCTATGCCGGCATGCATGACACTTGACTGATTGATAATTAAACAAATCTTCACATTATTACGATAGCTTCTATCTTGTTTTTATTACGATATTATCTCTTAGTTACTACTACAGAGTATGTTGACTTATGATGGGAAAAAATCTGGACAACTGGTTAAAATGTTTCTGCATGCAGGGGTCCCATCAGAGCTCAGCACCATTTCAGCTAGATATAAGTGTCAGCGCTGTGTTGGAGACTCTATGTCGAAGTGGTTACGACGTTTGCTTGACGATAATGAAAAAGGACACAATGAAAGATCATTTGCAGTTTCCCACAATCTGAGAACATTGTTTACTATTGTAAGACAGAGATAATTCATTCCTGTCCATTTTCATAAATAGAAACTTATGGGAGTCCGCTGTAGCAAACTATATTTAAAAAAGGGTGTGCGGTAATGTAGAGTCTGGGAACCACTGCCCGGGACAAAGAATAAGAGAAATAAATACATCCGACAAGACCTGAACATTGGGTAACATTGGCGCTGCTCATAAACAATGTTTAAGAAAGTGAAATATTTGGTCACTTTAAACGTCACAGTGCTATACGAAAACAATAACGAAGGGCATGGTTTCTAGCTCTTTCCACGCCCATTTATTTCCTCAATTTTTAAGCAGTTAATTCAAGGGAAGTAAAAAAAAAAAAAAAAATTACGATCCCAACTACTTATCAATAAATAAACATATATATATTATTATATACTAAATTGAAGTAAACTGGACAACCTAACAGAATAACAAGGTTAAAAAGTACTATAAGTAAAACAGAAGAAGTAAAACTAGAAAGACTTCTTATAAGGAAGCAACTCTATGGCGCAGTGTGCGGCTTAAAGCGTGCAACGGACTTCCGCCATGGCGCAGTGTGCGGCTTAAAGCGTGGAAAGAGCTAGAAGACTAGGCAAGGTGACGACCAAGACGATGGTGTCGACAGGACATTAATGATGAAACCATGAGCGTGACAATGGAGCAGGCTTGAGAACTGGATAGAGATCTAAAGGTTTTTAGGTGGACTGTGATGACATTGGCGTTCAGCAAAAGAGCATGCTAAAAAAATTTGGATGTTAAATTAACTATACGCTTTTTTCGATCCAGAAGCACTTGAGCTTTTCAGCTCTTCGGCTCGGTGCCATGGACATCGTAACCCTTCGGTTCGGTGCCACGAACACCGTAAATCTGGGGAATCTGTGGCTTTTTCTGCCATCCTGTGGAATTGAGCCCGCACACACAGAGGGATAGTCACCCGTAGTCCAACTCGCTACGAACACGCTGGGCAGACGGGCAAACTATATGCTTCATTACTATATAGCACGACGATAACGTCGTGGCTAGTGTACTCGCTTCTTGTGTTGTCCTTGTGGTGCCGGGGCCCGCAAGGGAAGCAAAGAATAGTACCACTGCAACCTAAAATGCATGTCGTAAGAGGCGACAGATGTAGGTCCTAGGGATGCAACCCCAGTAAATAAAAAGCAGCGCAGAAATCGGATGTGCTGCCTACTTGTTGGCGCATAACTGGCACAACCTAAATCGCTCTTAGGCTCAGATCACATACAAATCACACAGAGTGGTTGACAAGTGGTCGATATGGAGTGTTCGAAGAAGAAGAAGAAGCTTCTTGTGTGCGTTGTCTGTGGTTACATTCCACAGTAGTATATTTTTTTCTGACTGTAGCGGCACTGAGGTTGACCCAGATTCATTTGGGTACCAAAGAAACACTGATAGGTAAAGTCTGCCGACGTGATGTTGACCACATTACCATCATGTGTTTATGGTCAAAGGTAAAAATACAGACCTATCGCCTTATTTCATAAAATAGTTCACGGTAAATAACATGTTTCTTTACCTGTTGTACTTGCGTATGGCAGATGTATGTGGATATCAAGGATCGGCTACGTCGGTGAAAAGTTGTGGGAAAGAAAAAGACAACAACATAATTGGGAAGGAAACACTAAGTTGTAGATCAGTGCCATCCAGTGTGTTTTTATATTGGGACGCATCTGACTAACTCCTTCCTTTCTTTCGTTCGCTTGAAATATTGCCTATATATTCAATGTTGTCTCTTGTATAAACTTCACTGTCTTGTGTATCTCACACGGAGGTCCGTGTAGTTTTCTGTCGAATATCTGACTAATGACAGTAGAGGCGTGGGTGCCGTGTGGAAGTTGCAATATTAAATACTAACAACACTAATAACAATTAAAAAAAAATGAAAATCTAATCCTGACTCAACGCTTAATTTTAAAAATATTTTGCTTACGAAAATAACGGAAACATACTGTTAATGTTACTCAAGAAAGCTTTTTTAAAAAAAATAAACTTCTTTTTAGAATTAAAGTCGGCGGAGTAAAATATGGCGCCGGTGATGTATCAAATAGGCGACATAGAATCCGTAGCACCGCGCTGGACGGCACGGATGTCGATAATTAACAGCATCAGTGGCGGCTCGTGATCATTTTTGTTGGTGGGGCCAGATATTTTTTCAGGATAAATCATGGTTTTTGGTTGCTATATTTTAATTTATAAAATAATAAACACACGTTATACATTATTTTGATGGGGCCCGGCCCCACTGGCCCTTAATGACGAGCCGCCACTGAACAGCATACATCATCAAGCAATGACAAGAGACATGAAGTGTTAAAGTTTCAATACAATCGACCAATGTGTATATGATCCAATCACTATGATTGTATGCGTACAATCTGACAATTATAATAACCGTCCATCGCAAGCGACGATGAAACAGCCTCAGACGTGTGTTGCTTCATCTCTCTGGTGTGTGCGGTGGTGACTGTAGAGTCCAATCCTATAACACAGTCCCCTACTACAGGTCGGGGCATACGTGATCAAGGTTAGACATGTGGGTGTTGTGTGTTCCGTCATTTCGCGCAGCTCGTTTTCTCGGTGCCTCAACGGTACGATGATTCTCAGCTATGCGGGTTCCTCTTGTGTTGTTACAGCGTCACATTTGCCGATCTTGCGCCAGGGATTCCCAGCACGTGGTGTCTATATCAGACAATATGCAACATATAAAATCAGACAATATGTCGCCCATGTGGTTACCGGCGCCCAAATTTGGGGTGTAAAGAATAGAACCACTGTTACCTGCTGCGCATGTCATAAGAGGCGACTAAGGAGGATAGCCTGAAATCGGATGCATGTGTCCTAAACGTGTAGAAATCTATGTATTAAGGGGCCTGCCAAACCAATGTGCAACGTATACACATTCTTGGCAAAGATCAAACATATCAAAAAGAATGATTACAATTGTTCGTAAAGAACGAACGCAAAGAAGAAAAAGAAGACAATATGCAACATATAAAATCCAATTTCACTTTCCTTTTAAATTGATAGTTATTTCAGACCATTGTCGAGGACTAAGTTATCTTTGTAATTTATTCCGCTCACGAGTTGCCGGAACTCGCAAGGGGATCAAAGAATAGTAACGTTCCGACCTACCAAGCATGTCATAAGAGGCGACTAAGTTAAGGGCATAGGAAGCTACCTAATAAATGAAAAGCGTTGCAGAAATAGGATGTCTTGGCCTACCTGTAAGTGTATAACTAGCACAACGTGCAATCGCTCGTATGCTCAGGTCACTAAAAACCGCAAAGAGTGGTTTAACACGTTGTTGGTATGGAGCGTTCAATGAAGAATTAATTTATTCACAATGTTCACAGTGCCAATATATACTATTTAAAATTATAGGCATCATCGCTTGAAGAGCATTTTAAGTATAGATGTGATTTGAGCTGTCGAAATGTACTAATTATTGTTAGGCTTGCGATACAAGTCTACAATCAATCTGACGATTAGGTATCATCTGCACATCGATGGACGACTGTAATATATATCCAGCACCTCTCTATCATGTCATGTGCAATGTGGTGCATTCAACCAAACTGTTCTTTGTCCATCTCTTAATGTTACCATCTTAATATTTTGTTTTCTTCTTGCCCACTCAAACTAAGCCTTTCTCTCCCGTTAATCTCTGTGGCTGAGTCGTTAAGTTATTGCATGTCGGGGGTTCGAATCCGAAATGTTCACGTGTGCATTTTTTTCTCCAGATATCATTATCATTGTTGCCGGAGCTACAGTGTTCGGGCAATACTCTCGGCAGATGACGTGCCAGTTCTGCGGAGAGGGACTGAGTCATATGGGGTAAAACCCGGTGAAATGAAGTCAGTCTTTCGCCTTTCCCATCGAGTATGGTTTTCAGTAGTACCGTCCGCCTTTATCTGACTTGTCACCCACGGAAGAGGCTCCCTGAACTATAATCACAAGCCCACCAAGATCAATAAGTGATATTTTTAGAGCCATAACCGCACTAGAAGTTGGAGAATACTGCAGTGATGACCAATGACTCTACCTGGGTAGGAGTCTCCGCAGCACTAAACATAGCTCTACACGTCTAGAGCTGTTAGAGAATTCTAGGTTTTCAAGAAAGCTCAGGTACTTCCCCCATTGCACTATAGGAAAAAGAGTGAAAATTTATCATTCCTGGAGTTGGAAGAAGAAGAAGATTTGACACTTTTTTTTATCTTCATAAAATTTCTTCATTTGTAAATAAATGCATAACTTTGTTTTTAACAAAACTGCACTTTTTTCTTCCTGTGTCTGTGTTCATTGTCTGTTTCAGCATAACAAGAAGGCGTCATATATATATATATTGAAAGAGAGAGAGAGAGTTACTGGTGTCTGGTCTTATTATTTGAATTGTACTATTTATCTCTGAAGTTGAATATTCTATCTCCTGTTGTTCGTTTGCTTGATAAAGGCCTTGTTGGTCGAAACGTTGATGTATATTGTCATTGTTTTTGTAATTTGTAAAACTACAGTGAATATAAAGCATGAGTATAAAGAAAACAGAGGTTATGGTTGTCTCCAAGAAACAAGAAAACCAACATGTAATATCAAAATAAATAACACAACACTGACACAAGTCCATCGATTCAAGTATCTGGGAACATTCCTAACATCAGATGGAAGATGTACGACAGAGATTAGGAGTAGAATAGCTCAAACGAAAGCATCTTTTATGAAAATGAAAAACACACTATGAGTGAACTCACTAACAATGACATTGCGAAAACGAGTACTCCAGTGCTATATTGAACCAATACTTATGTATGGCAGCGAATCATGGACAATGAACAAACAATCAATAATAATGTTCGTCAATCAAATATGATTATAACCACATAGTTACTTCATCCAACAAACAAAGTGTAATATCAGTCAATGGACACGTAGGTGACTTGTCAGTCCGATGCGTGCCTTGAAGATGAAGGATGAATCAGTGACTAGCGCAGCAAGTTTGATTAAAGTGAGGAAGAGTTGCGCTAAGCGTCGACCTCACTCTCTCTCCTGTTTCCAACAAGATCCAGTGGCAAGACAAGTCGAGACGACTGGTGGAGGATTCAGGTGCAGTGGATGACCAGGGTGTACTACGTGCCTCACCGTGCTCAGTACGCTCCACAGCGCTTTGCTGGTACTCGCCGTTGTGTCCCCTTTAAGCCACAGAAGTGGTTTCTTCCGCACCCTCTGTCGAGTCCAGTCTTTACATGCAAGGTAGGCAAGACCTATTTCACCGATTGGTTGTTAACCATCCGGCTTCCCTCAGCCTGGTTTGGTTGGCCTGTCAAATCCAATGCCCATATGATGGCTACTGCCGCATGCTGACAGCTGCTATGAGCAACAGGTGAGAGCTGAATGACAGGTTTGGTCCAATGTTCAGAAATCTGCCCTTAAACGGGCATGACAGCTTCGTTACAGAGGTACTACCAATCCATGGCACACCATAACATTTTGGCTTCCTTACTATGCGCCTTGAAGTAGGGGTCATCACACTAGTGTGCTGACCCACTTAGACGCGATGCGGCTTGTAGGCACGCGCTGAACATACTGACCAAAGGTCAGGTCAGCGCGACCTGACTCGCCTTGCGGCAGATCGACACGGACTAGAGGCTAGAAAACATAGCCGCCATCTTACCGGCCTGCCGCTGGTGTAACTTTTTACACGAGTAGTGCACTGTAGCAACCTACGTTGCCACTGAAAAGCTCCACTAGAAAACACAACACTGTACAGAAAATAATGTCCAACTGAACAAGAACTTCGGTCCAGCGAATAGTAATCACAGTGAAAAACAGTTCAAACACTATCCGTGAAGAGATACACATCCGCCATGTTGTAAACAATCAATACAATCATTGGAAGCCACAGAGATGTGGTTTTACAGAAGAATGTTGAAAATTCCATGGACAGCAAAGAAAACAAATGTGGAGGTGTTAAATCCGGCCTGCACACAAAGAAACCTTATCAAAAGAATAAGAATCCGACATTCAAGGTTCTTCGGGCATATAATGCGAAGAGAAGGTTTAGAACATATGTGGTGACTACAGGTAAAATTCAGGAAGAAGAGATCGTGGAAGACAGGGGAGAAGATGTTGGATGGCCTGACATCATGGTGCGACAAAATATCGACGTCAGAACTGATTACATGAACAAAGCAAAGAGAGTTGTGGAGAGACATGATCGCCTACGCCGGCAGGCACGGCACTTGATTGATTGAAAACTACAGTATTTTGTGATTACGTGTTTCGCCAATATTCTATCTGGCATATACAAAAATAACTCGTTGATTCTATGAAGATGTCACTTCCGCCCTACGCCATTTTCTATTAATGAGGCAGACACTTGTAATACTAGTGCGGCCAGTGTCAATGAGTTAAATAAGACAAGACATTTTGATAAAATACTCGAAGTTATTCGATATTGTGTAAGTGTAATCCATTAAAGTTGTTACAAGGTTTAGTGTTTATGTTCTTTATAAGACATTCCAGTTATTTGTTGTCTGTGAAGTGGTCTGGTTAAAATAAAAACGCAATAATAATTGGCAGCCATCACCACCATGATTTTTATTGTCATCGTCATGTAGATCCATTCATTTGTCAGTCAAATGTTTGTTGGCGAGGGAGGATGACTAAATTGACGTTCTAGTCTAGGGATACGTAGTTCAATCAGCAAACTGGTGTTTATAAAGACCAGTTGATTACTATAACGCAGGAAATAGCACAAATTTTGATGACGGCCCAAAAACCTGACTTTCAGTCAGTTCCCTGAAGTTTCACTTTTCAAAACTTGTTACTAGTTCAGTTGTAACTGAGTTGTCAAGGAAGACTCCCGCGTTCAACGTTGGACATAAAGGACTTAAAAGAAAATCAAAATAGGAACATGGAATGTAAGAACAATGATGAATGATGAGGGGAAAAATCATATAGTTGCGGATGAAATAGAAAGATTAAAAATATGTTATCAATTGATATATTATGACTCTGAGCATACCCCATAGTTGTAGTCAGATGTCATTTTAATATAATACATACACTCACACAAAATGGAATGTTCAATTCATACTCTAGATAGAGGAGAAAACACGGAAGGAATGAAGTAGCTATATACCTACAATAACAAACATCTCATACACTTCTAGGATACAAAAAACCCTTTCAATAACAATCCCATAAATGAAAATCATTATTAGTGTAAGACTTTAAAGAAAATTGAGAAACATTACACTTGTACAAATAATGAAATATATGCACCAACAACAGAAGACATAGAGGGATTTTATAACATATATTCTCCAGGAAAAAGTAAGCAAAATGGACATGTTAGTAATAATGAGAAATTTCAATGCTAAAGTTGGGCGGCAAAGATAGAAACTGATAACATTTTGTGCTGAAAAAGTCTGGTAATAGCGAACTCAATGTTCCAGCAACATCTTCGAAGATTATTTACCTGAAAGTCACCGGACAGAAGACAAAAAATTGATGTGGAGAACAAATATAACAACTGCCAAAATTCTACCTAGTGCAGATTGTGGAAGTGATCACGAACTATTAATGGTGATGCTAGAATTTAAACTTAAAAAATTAGAGAAACTAAAACCAGTACATTTTGACATTAAAAAAGTACCAGGAAATATGGACTAGAAGTAAAGAACAGATAATATGAAATACTGATGACAATCGAGGAAGAGATGGCACCATATGAGTTTGCCACACATGCTAGAGATATCCTATTGTCATCAGCCAAAGATATGGGGACACAGTAAATACAGAAAGAATGGGTGGATTGTAAATGATACCCTAGAAGTTAATACACCAGCAAAGGGGAGAAAAAGTCACAGGAAATAGCAAAGAAAGAAAATCTCAAAATAGAAAATGAAATTTAAAAAAGGATGGCCAAAGCATGCCCATGCCATTATTCATTATATTATGTTTTAAAAATTGCTTATGTAATTGAAATTTGAAAATTATGTGCATATAATTTATTATGGCATGCACGATTGCAACTTTTACAATTAATGCTCAATGTATATTTTATTTCAGATTAAGTGTCGCTGTTTTTTAAACTCCAGTCTGTCAGCTGCATAGATTGTGATTATCAGACGTCACAATGGCAACGATGACAGATATTAAGCCAGAATGGATGAATGCATTGAAAGCCCTAGAAGATCAGAACAAATCGAAAGATTTTTCTGGCATACCAGAATGGAGCAATGCAATGAAGGCATTAGAACAAATAAAGTCAGCAAATTCACCAAGCAAGAAAGATAAAAAGAACAAGGGGAATGGAGAACAGAAGGATGACAGTAAGAGTTCACAAGAGGAGGTAAAAAATGCTACTACTGAGTTACCAAGTAATCAACTCAACCATTCTCTGCCGTCAGATGCTCATGCTCCTCCAGCGCCACCACCTCCACCACAATTTGACCATGCTCCACATCCACCTCAAGGTCCTGTCCCACATCCACCTCAAGGTCCTGTCCCACATCCACCTCAAGGTCCTGTCCCACATCCACCTCAAGGTCCATACGCAGGATATGGCTTTCCCCCACATGGAATGGGATATGCCCCCCAAAATATGTACCCACAGTATGGGTACCCGTAAGTATATTTTAATCTGAACATAAAGTTAATATTAATCTAAACTAATGTTGCCTTTAGACACTAACTTTTAACTACAGAATTGAAAAACATTTGTCTAGAACACACAAGCTGATTAGTTTTGAACTATTAGTAACATTTTGCATATCTTCCACAATTCACATATATATCGAAAGCTTTAAAAAAAATGATTGCTAGACCTGATGAATCCTTTGCTGAATCAATAATACTTTGCAGGATGAAATATACTAAAGAACAAACTTGTCTTCATGTGTGACTGCATGCAAGAACACACAAGCTGATTAGTTTTGAACTATTAGTAACATTTTGCATATCTTCCATACTTCTCTATCTTCCACACTTCACATATATATCGAAAGCTTTAAAAAAAAATTTGCTAGACCTGATGAATAATACTTTGCAGGATGAAATATACTAAAGAACAAACTTGTCTTCATGTGTGACTGCATGCAAGTTCTGCAGGTCACACAAAGTGAACCACAAGATTCTATTGAGAGAGCTGACATTCCAACCAAATAAGCTATCAGAATGAAACCAAATCATTCTCTTTTGGATACCGACTCAAGGAGAGAGGGGACATGCTTGCTAAGGATGGAAAAAAGAAGATACAGCCCAAACATCCAGTGTCACCACCAGAAATCAAAGAAAAAACGGTAGTGTAGGCAAACTCCCAAAAGACCCCATCAACAGAAAATTGCACGCAACAATCTTTCAATGCAGATTAGTCCACTCTCAGCTCAACCACCACATGCATGGAATGAAGCCTGCACTGTGTGCATGTCATAATGAAATACAGACTCCAGAGTATATCCTGCAGTCCCATCCATCATATCTACACCAGAGAAACAAAACATGGCCTGAACAAAGCTTCGGGAGAACAGAGTAGGCTATGTGAAACCCTAGCTGAACTCCCAACTGACATGCAGCTTCATAGAAGCAACACACATCTCATAATTTAGACTGAGCATGGGAAACTGATTGCAAAGAAGAATACTTTTTTCCAACGTGATATCTGTTCTCTTTCTTGAGTTGCATTATTTCTTGCACCATGGGTATATCTGAGGTTGCTACATTCTGTAATCATCACTACTGTAATTTACTGTAGATTGCTGCTGTCAGTATCTTATGCTCTTACACACACAAAGAGGTGAGTTTCCTCAAAGAATCCAGTGGCAAACGTTTGCATGTAAAACTCTATGATTTGTATGAATTTCTATTGCTGAGTATCCACACCTGTTACGACTGACATGTTCCATCTTCAGTGGTGAAAGTTATTTAGGTCTTCCTGTCCATTATATTCACACCCTTGCATTGCCCTCAAGACATAAAAGGTTTGAGTAAACTTATCTTAGCTATTTTAGTTAAGATGTTTTCCCTGATCAAGTCTTAGATACCCCGATCAGGACGTATTTACGTATTGGTGGGCCCAGCATCAAGTGCACCTATTGAAGGGCTGCTCTGCCATAGGCTTCTATAAAGATTGCTCACCCATACCCCAGTAGACTCAGGGTGTCTGGTTTTTCTGCACCAGGCATTCACCAAAACTGTAGAAACAGGAAGTACCCGATACAATAATTGAGCTACTCCAGAAATGGTTCTCTTGAATGCAGGCATTATAATTATTTAGATATCTAGCAACCTTTGCTTCCCAAATTCACAGTATGAGTAAATCCCCATATTGTTTTCTCTGGCCTAGTAGTAATTACAGGAGCTAGCAATCAGCTATTATAAAAGTTTCTAGCCTGTATGCAGTTAGATGAGAATCACTATATGTTTTTGGGGGGTTGCTGGTAAGGATAGTTGTCCTGGTAAACACTTGTTAGCAATTTGTAACTCACCAAGTTTATAAAGATTATCATTTTTGTGAACTCTACAATATGCTGTGAAAATGATTTTCTTGATAAATTAACTACAATTTTAAAGTAGTTTAAATTTAATACTCTATGTAACTTGGTACTTAAAGTGACCCACGGTTGCAGTAGATACACATTTTGTTACTGTTGGAAGTTCTTGTGAATTAATTTCCTTCCTTCCTTTGCGTTTGTTCTTTACGACCAATTTTAATAACTCTTTGCGATATGTTTAATCTTTGCCAAGAATGTGTATACGTTGCACATTGGTTCGATAGGCTCCTAAACGCAGACTTCTACACGTTTAGGACATGTGCATCCGATTTCAGCCAAACCTCCTTAGTCGTCTCTTACGACATGTGTGGCAGGTAACAGTGGTTCTATTCTTTACACAAATTTGGGCCCGTAACCACTCGGCGAATTAATGTACTAATTTACCATTATCATGCATTGAAAAATTATAGTTGCAAATGTAGAGTTATCAGAGGACTATCACCAGAACACTCCGAACATGTCAATAGGTGCTCCTATCTCCGCCTCAACAAATCCAGCAGCGGCTAAACACGCCAGTTCAATGTTGATTAATCTTCTTCTTCCAACGTTTTCAGACATCGATTTGTATACTTTTAAAGTAGTTAGTGGTCAACTGGAGTCCATGTACATCTCCGTATAGCTTGTCTTGGACTGATATGGGGATTGGCCATGTGTTTTTCTCTGTTCCATGTACGTTGGACATTCTTGCAGTATGTGTGTCTCTGTCATCTTGCTGGTGCCACATGTACATATGTCAGATGGGCCTATTTTATACTTGTTAAACAGATGGTACCTCAGTCTATTGTGCCCTGTTCGTAGACGAAAAATGACAACCTGTTCCACTCTACTTAGTTGGTGGTAAGCATCGTCCTTTTCATGCCCTGGGTGATCTCTCAGCCATTTGTTCTTGTAGGCCATTTTTATCCGTACTTTTGCTTCCTCATATGTCATACTGGTGTCTGTCTGTGGTAGCCTGCTTTTGCCAATATGTCTGCAATCTCATTTCCAGGTATTCCGTAGTGAGATGGTATCCACTGTATTACCACTCTAGAGAAGATGTTGCATACTTGGTGTAGTGATGCTTGCAGTTCCTTCAAGTTGTTATCGTCTTCATTTTTTAGAGCAGTAATTACTGACAGGGCATCAGTAAGAAATACCAGGTTTTCATTTACATGTTCCTCTGACACTATGGCTTCTGCTGCCGCTTTTAGGGCCTCTGCTCTGTAATTGCTGGAGAACCTTCCTGTCGCTAATTTTAGCTTCCTGAGTTTCATGTCACTGAGCACTATGAGGGCTCCTCCTCCTCCATTTTCAGTTGCATTTGCTGCAGACCCATCTGTGTATACATGGGTCCACCTGCTTTTAGGAAAGTGTTCCTTTAGGTACTCGGTGGCCAGGAGTTTTCTTTCTTCACTTGTTTGTTGGTTTTTTTCCTACTATCCCTGTGATGTTCTCATTCAGCTCTGGGAATTTTGTATCTTTCCATATCTGTCTTGTGTTGGTGTATTTTAGTGGTTTGGGGGTAACTTCAGCACATGATGGTTGTTTGCTCATCATCATCTTGGTTGTCGCTGCAAAGTTGGTTCGTTTTAGTCTGCCCCTTCCTAGCCCATTCATTCTGTGGTACATTGGGTGATCTTCTAGTCTCTTGAACTTTTCTGCTTGTTTTTGTGCTCTGCTGTCTCTTATATCCTCCATTGGTTGTAGGTCGGTGGTCTTCTCCATTTCCTGTATTGGAGTAGATCTCATTCCCCTGTAATAATTCTCATAGCTTGGTTCTGAACACGGTTGATTTTATTGAAGTTGGATTGGGCTACAGTTGCCCATGCAGAGATTCCATAGTCCAGTGTCGGCAGTAACATATCCCATATAAAGCTTCTTTAAAACATTATCTGCCCCCCAGGTTGTGCCAGCTAGTTTTTTCATGATTGCCATCCTGGATTTTGCTCGGTTTTGTTTTTTTCAATCTGAGCATGCCATGTCATGCGCTGGTTGAAGGTGATTCCAAGGTATGTGGGGTTTTTCTCTGGGAGCAATATATGTTGATTAATCAATCTCATTTGCATATTTGACATGTCGTTATTTTTGGGCTGCACAAATATTGACACCGTTTTCTCTGGTCAGTGAGTGGGACTATCAACCCTGAAACTCTTCTGTTCTTAAAGACTCAGTGCGTTAAGAATGTCATTTCAGTCCATTGCAGCTCCCTCTGATATCGTAGCCATGCCAGCCAAGCTGTTCATTACTCCTGACCCTTGCATTTCCAGGGACAAAAATTGTGATCTCTTTGATCCTTTTCTTTACCAGTACCTCCACCCATTTCGTCTCACCATTCCTGTTTCGACTTTACAAATCATACTCATAAAGTCACTGAGTTTAAAAACATGAGCGAAGTCATGAGATGCCAACCACTTAACCACCTCTGTAACCGCCTGTACCTCCATTGTCAAGCTAGAATTGTTTTTTTTTTAGTTGTTTCATGTGTACATCTATATTTCTGTCCATTCCCAATGGAACATAGGGATGCAACTTATGAGTAATATTTTTATATTAATTTTTCAGTTCAGTGTTGGTACTGGACCTATATAGTGCTGAAATTGTTTCTAACACTGTCAGTTTTTCGTTGCAGTTTCTATAATAGCTCAATATGTATAGATTTGTCTAATATTTTCCCAGACAACACTGGAATATTGTCCAATAGGACACAAATTTGTACAGATGGGTTACTGATAAGATTTCAGTAGCTTGAAACTCCACTTTATATGACCACATCTAGTGAGTTATACTGTAGCATATTGTCAGATCTGACTGGAATGCAATCAGAGCTCACTCATATCATTCATATGTACATGCTTATGTATTAAATCACTTGTGTCCTTCTTGTACAACATACATTCAGAGACTACATATTAAATATGATGGTCTTTTATATATATATGTATATGATGATTATATTGTTGATGCCAGGTTGTTTGTTTTGTCTATTGCAGGTACAATTATGGTGGTTATATGGGGGGTGGACCATATGGAGTGCCACCACCACCATGGGTAAACATTTTTATTTGAATCAGTTATATCTTCTTCTTTGAATGCTTCATGTCGACCACTTGTAAACCACCCTGTGTGATTTGTGATCTGAACCTAAGAGAGATTTATCTTGTGCCAGTTATGCCTACAAGTAGACCAGCACATCCAATTTTGTGCTGCCTTTTATTTACTAGGGTAGCTTCCCCAGGTCCTACATCAGTCGCCTCTTATGACATACCTTGTAGGTCGCAGTGGTACCCTTACAAATGTGGTTCACCCACAGTGGATCAAACGCATGACCAAAGATGGCAGTAGAAGCATTAAAACATTTATATTTCATCCAAATGGTTATCTCATTCGGTTTTAATATCACTATCAGAATAATGTCTAAATCTAATTTGCTTTTGTAACCATTGCACTTAAGCTCATCATCTTGTTCTGCTGTTATTCATTTGGAATACTAATTTCATGAATTTTCATCACATCATTTTATTATGAAAGCACTTTTAAAAAACTCATGTAATTTTTGCAACATTGTATTTTGGCGTGTTGGTGCTACACAATTTATCTTTTCTTGAACAAAAGTTCTTGGTTTATTTGTCTAGTTTTTTCTGTGTGGTTATATTGCTTTTAGCATAGTATCTGTTAAAGATTTCTGCTGTGTTGGTTTTTTTTAATGGTTTATCTAAAATTCATATTTGGTTCATTCACCTGTTCTTAGTGTTTTGGTTTATCTTTTCTATCAAGGCAGTGGGGTTTCCAAACTTGAAATTCCTAATTTAAAACTTATGTTTTCACACTTATGTGCCCTCTTCTTTTTTTTCTCATTTTGTTTCTTGCCTAATTATTTAGTTTGCTAGGTTCTTTTTTTCATCCTCCTGTCTTTTCTTCAACCTCTTAGTAATTTTTCTATCTTTGGACCAAAAGGAACTGAACCACTTTGGTATTGTTTCGCTGACTATCTCTAGTATGGTCTTTGTGATGTTGCTATATTGAGTCTCAATTGCGTCTGCTAGATTTATGTTGCTCAATCTGCTGGCAGAAAATGTAGCTTATCACTTCCAGTTACTAATTGTAGTAGGTCTTTTTATTTTGTCTGTCTATAGTGTCTTTCTATTGCTACTAGTTTTTGAAGTTGTGTCGTAATATTTATATCACTTCTAGTTAAGACCTTGCTCAAGACCATTGCAATTGACTTAACATCACTGTATATGCCCACATTGTGAAACAGCAAAGAACTGTTATAGTGAGTAGGTAGTACGCTACCAAAACAAATAGATGGATTGACACCCTTGCTATCAACTTTGATTATGTATTATATTGTTTGTGAAGTTCACACATTCTAATTACAGGTGTAATGTTTTATTTTTATAGATGAACTCATATGGTCCAGGTCCTGGAAACTTTGGTGGAGGTCCTAGAGGACCAATGGGACCACATCAGGGTCCATATGGTGGCCCAGGAATGGGTCCTCCACCTGACCATTCAAATTTTCGAGGACCACCATCTCAAAGATTCTCATTTGGGGATGGCCCTCTGGGTCCTCCTCCAAATATGGAGCATGGACGAAATAGCCCATCAGAAGGTGGGGCACCAGACTTTCCAGGCCAGGGTTCTCATTTCAACAACAGAAACAATAAACGTAAGTACTGTCACTAACTTATTGTCCAGTCTAAAATGTTAGCATATTTTTTTCCATAAATGTTTATTTGATGTCCTGATTACTGTACATTGGATCAATTTACTTCTTATTAAAGACATTAGCTTAACGCGTAAGCGTTCACCAGTCAATTCAAACATAAGAGGTTTGCTCATACAGAGAAAATCTGCAGTAGACTGAAAGATAAAATCTGGATATAATTATGGAAAAGACTTCCTCAAAAACCTAAGCAGAACAGACCAGGTTCGACTACGTACCGGACACTGCAAACTCTTATATAGACTAGGAAGAAGTCAAACAGCTCTCTGACATTGTCAGCAGGCGAAACAGACACCGGAGCATGTCCTGCTAGACTGTCCTCTCCTACGTGAGCTGAGAAGAAACATGTGGTTCACAGTAAATTAAGCACATGACCAGAGATCACTGAAGAAGAAAACATAGAGGGTTGTGGGTTCAATCCCACATTCAATGTTGCACATGTGAGAGCAGGGATTAAACCTCCTGCACACCAGGGTCTCCACCACTCTTGTCTTCGCAGAATCTTGGGAATCTTTTGGCCAGTAAAATATCCAATAACCAACTACTCCAAGACACAAGACAAGAGGCAATGAATGACATACTCAAGAGAAGATGGAAATGGCTCCGACATGTTATGAGAATGAGACAAGAAATGCCTGCAAGGATAGCCTCACTTGGACACCAGAGGAAGAGAAGAAAGGCAGACCACGGACAACATGGCGCATGATGGAAGAGAACTGACACCGATCTCTGACGGGGATCTCGCTGAAGGTTACACGGACAGGAGAGCATGGAAAGTCCTTTCTGAAGCCCCATGTGTCACTAGGCATGACGGGATTAAGTAAAAGATCACCAGGGTCTAGAAATATGAAGTGATGCACTTTATACCCTTAGGTATAAAATGCTACTGACATTACAAAACAATAGGCATCATCTCTTTTGTTGATCCAGATGATCTCTTGTCCATTTGTTCTTGTAGTATATTGACCTAAACCAATAGATGTAATTTTTTGGTGAGTTATGACACTTTAAATAGCTCATTAATATTGTGAATATATTTGTCACTTTTTATAATTTGACCAGAATCTCCAGGAGCTGGTGGCATCAGGTTCCAGTTACCAAAACGCAAAAATCTAAATGCTAACAGTAATGCTGTGGACAATCCTCTGAGAGCACCTCCCAATAAATTTATGCGTGCTGGCCCCACTTCACCCATGCAGAATTCATCTGACAGTATGACACAGAAAAATACACCATTGAAGGACAACAGGAATGATCCACATTCAGGACCTGGGTAAGATTGATTCATATATAGTCACTTTTCTGTTTACGGGACACAGTCCTATACCAACAAATGAACATCATGAGTCAGGTGTGATGTCCTTCACTATGACCAATCAGATCTTGCTTTATGCTTCAGTATAACACAATAGATGGGGTACTGTAAAGTAGTGTTTGTACAAATTTGTTTCCTGGACAATATTCTTGCACTGTGTGGTTGAAAGAAGCCAAGATGATACTGACTAGACCTGACGATAGAGTAGGTTTCTGACCAACACCCATGGTAAAGGCACAGTGGGGCAGGACATGATGATCCTCTTGTCTATTACATTTTGACATGTCTAGAGTATAATAGAACTTGGCATGGTCAACAGACCATGGTGGTGGGGAATGGGTGACTATCCCCAGTGCAAGGGCAGCTCAATTCTGATTAGTGCCTGTGGTGTGCAAAAATATATTAACACCCACATTTCTATTTCACGTTTAATAGCTGTCATAGTTTTTTCTAACAAACTGCTTCCTGCTTGAAGATT
Organism: Arion vulgaris; assembly: GCA_020796225.1. Taxonomy (NCBI): domain Eukaryota; kingdom Metazoa; phylum Mollusca; class Gastropoda; order Stylommatophora; family Arionidae; genus Arion; species Arion vulgaris. The sequence goes on along the minus strand of CM036757.1, from coordinate 26,975,397 downwards.
TTTTGAAAAGCAGCTCCAAATAAATGGATACACTGACCTTAAGCTGCAAAACATAGTGTAACGTAATATGTCACGGCAATCATAATAACTAAACAAAGTGGTCCCAATCAAGAAAACGTGCTGAGTTGATAAATGAGCCATGTACATCCTACGGATACACCCAATAACACTGGGGGGTCACCTATCTCTCTGCTGTTGCTCCTTAGTTCTAGGGAAAATGCAGCTGACCAAAATTCTTTTCTCACCTATATCTTCTATCTAGTTGCACATCACCTTTCGTACTTAAAGTAAGATTGCACAAAAGCAATTCTATACTATTGCTGTGATAGTTGATGTATTTACGGTAATGCTTTGTAGAATGGTGCCGGGATACCAATATGTGGAATTATCTGTTGTCAGTGCTCTTGCTATTTCTTTTCACACAATTCAGTTATTGAGTGACTCCCATAAGCCACTGGGAGCGCCACTGTGTATTTCTTTTAGATCTATTTTAAAGAAAATTCATTTACTTACAAAATGGTATATTACTCATAAAAATTGGTTGATAAGTAGGGAAACTGTAGCTGAATTTGTACATGCACCTGCAATTTATTGGACATAAATTCAATTTATCCACAGCCTGTTTTTTTTCAATTCAGTAGCCAATCAGTTATGTCTCGATAAATTAATCATTAATTGTTTCTATACTTTTCCAGTTCTACTGATCTTGGCGGAGACTGGCCCCAATCTCTGAAGTAAGTCACTTATTCATATATTTAAAAATCCGGGCATTTCTAGAAAATGTAAATTCCTAGGTAACATAGTATGTGCTATTTTGGGAATATTTTTTGATGCATCAAAATAGAAAATGAATTAATCTAGCTAGTTATGAAATCCTTGTTCATGTGAAAACTTGTTACATCTTTTTAGTATTATTTTATATGTGATCCTGTTATTGAATTTTAAAGTGGTAACATTTGTGTAAGAAATTTAATGTTATTTTAGAATAATTAGTTTGTCATTCGTGATGTATCCATGGTTCATCAACATCAAATAGCTTGTCCTGAGCAGAACTTTGCCACCCCAACTGTCCTCCTGAATTTCTCTCTCATAGGCCAGATGTCCTGCCTCTGCAGCCATCATGTTCAAACCATCAGTTACATCCTGAATCCATCTTCTCTGTTGTCTTCCTCTTCTTTTCTTTGCCAGTATGCCTCCTTCCGTCCATGATGGTCTTCTCCAGCCTTTCATGTTTTTATATGTCCAAAATACTTCAATTTTCTCTTTCTTATTTGTAGCATCAGCCAGTTTTTTTTTGAGTTCTTTCTGGATATCTGCTCTGCTGGATAATCCATGGTTACAGTTATAAAAGCATTTGTTTATTCTTAAACCAGAACAGGTGAATTGCACATGAAAAATAACTTGGTTTCTTTTAAATGATTTGTGTCCATTAAAAAAAAAAGTCCTTGCTCACTATTTCATTTGTATGCTTAGTTTAGTTCAGTATATGTGAATTTTGTTTTCTTTGCATGCTTTCATAAATCGTGTGTGCTGAATACTGCTGTACAAATTGGTGGAGAAAAGAAAGTATGACATTTTTTATAATTATGGTTGAAACTCACTTAAATTTGCAGGGATTATGTGCAACGAGCATTTGCAGCAGTAGTGAATGAGAGTCATAAAGATCAGGTTGAGAAAGTACTGAAAGAAAAACTGACTAAAATCTTCAACTCACCAGGGGTCAAATTTAGTGAAATGGGAGAATGAACCATTACCAACGTAAGTATGACTAAAAAAATTATATACCTTTTTTTTTCTCTCCGTCACCTTTCGACTCCCAACAGACGGAACACAGGTCTTTAACAAACTTCTTCCAATGTTACATTTTTCTTTCTAATTTCATACAAATTTGGGGGGTTGAAGTGGTTAACATGTTTTGCTGTGTATCCTTAAGGTTATATGTTTGAATCCGAACCGCGTTGTTCAGTTCACTTGCATGTGCATTTATTTGACATACCGCTTAGATTGTTACTGGAGCTATAGAGTTAGGCTTTGTGCAATGCTCTTGGCATGTTGCATGCCATTTCTGCACATTGGTACTGAGTCATATGGGGAAACCTGGGGCAATGAAGCCAATCCTTTGGGTTCTTCTTTTCTCTGGACACAAAGAAAACATTTCAGTGATTGATATGCTTTGTGGTGTCTTGTAAAGCAGCAGAAAAATCTCTCCATCGTGCTTGTTTGAAAGGTTGCTATACTTTTCAGGGAACCCCATGACTGACTTAATTTATCATCTCCGCTAGTCTGCTTGTGATTGGTTTGCTCGTTCGTCTTCTCTCCGGGATCCAATGCATGGTAGTCTCTAGATCACTCTTTAGTACATGTCCTATCCAGCTCAAATTTCAACCTTTGATCCCTGTGTCCTTTTCCTCCTGACTGCACATGTTGAGCAATTCTTGGTTGCTGATTTTTGTCTGACCAAAACATTTTCTTAGGCAGGTTCTCCACTATGAAAGCTGACAGTTTAAGTATTCTTTTCTGTTCTCCAATATACAGACTCATGCAAAGTAGTGAATGTACCTCTATTTATTTATTTATCCTCTTATTGGTATTGCTATGATCCTTCTCTGCTGTTACTATGCTTCCCAACTTGGTAAATATATCTGTTCACAAAAATTGGTTAACAAGTGATTATTGTTGTCACAGATGAAGAAAAAAATATATTTAATTACAAATATTATCAGTGTTATAACATCTGAATACAGACAGGAAAGATTAGCATCCTGCAGGTTGTTATCATGCTTGTTTAGTCACCTGTGCAACTCATTTTCTAACATTGTCTATTGTCTGTTTGTTCACTCTCAGACAATATCATTTACTATTGTAGATACAAATAGATAGTTGACCGAACTTCATTCTCTTTATGTGGTTTCTACAGTTTTGCTGGTGTTGTACTTATCATTGTTTTCTTCTAGTAATGTTGATTACTTTCCTAAACTAACTATTGTCATCCCAAATTACATTAAGTGTAAACATCGTTTTAATAGATGAATTTTGTGTTTCATTTTACAGCGAAGATATTAATCTTGGTAGTGGGGATGCTCAGAACAATTTACCACCTGCATTTGGTCAAGGAGCACATGGTCCGAGATTCCAAGCACGGGGTAGAGGTAATTTGGGCGTTAGACAGCTAGGAGCCCCACAAAGACCACTATACTCCAGAGACAGAGTTCCAACTTACAGAAGGTCAAGAAGTCCTTCATTTTCCAGCTCCTCACGTTCTTGGTCACGGTCCAGATCTAGGTCACGGTCACGCACTATCTCACCAGAGAGACCTAGAAGAAAGTTTATACGCAGCAGGTAATTTACTTTTTATTTAGGTTTGGACTAAGTAATGTTAAATCTTTTCATATTCTCTTTCCTCACCCCTTCCTCCATATTCAATACAGCATCCTTGTGTACTGCTGGCCTTAAATTATAGGTCATTCCAGAGAAGGGACGGATGCTAAAGTAAATCTGATTCCTTATATTAAATTTGGTGGCATCTGTGACCTAGGGGTAGTGACTCGGTCTATTAACCCCGACGTTCTGAGTTCGAATCACGCTGCGGACAGTTTGGTTGCAAATTGTTTGCGTGGATTTTAACAAAGGACGATGGCACCACCGTTCAGAAAGTAATGGCAAACTACTGAACGTAATAATACCTAGAAAAATTACAAACATCGTTAAAAGCTGGGGTTGATTCGCAAAGTCCTGTAAAGGATATGCAATTAACTTTATATTAAATTTGGTCTCACATTTGAGTCTAAACTATTGAGAATCATAACAACATGTTAGTAATCATAAATATTATGTTCTATCCTCAACTTTTACATTCAATTTTTTTTTATAACTGTTCCTGATTACACAAGTTGTTTCTTTCTGCAATTGCATGTCACATTTTGTTATTTCGTGTTAATTAATATTACTTCACTGTCTATTATGTTTTGTCCGATACTGTTAGTGTAATATTGTAAGCAAAAGTATATTTATACTACAATCTCTGTTAGGGCACAGTTAAGGAGGTTTTTATAATGTAGTCTGCAGATAGTGATTTAAATTTCAACCATCAGCAGAAATGGAACGTGGTAATGGGGATACAGAATACCTTATACAGTCATCGTTTAGTGCATTTATAACATACTATGAGGTTTTAGCAGCGAGTTAGAGGCAATCTGAATGTAAAACAACTAGGTGTCACACTGAGAACACTATACTTTCAGCAGATTCTCACCATGACAAAGAATAGCATATCACGGCAAGTGATTTATTGTTCAATGATAGATGATTATTGTTGAATGATGCTAAGCTCCCATTATTCCTTGATTTTGTGCTTCAAATGAAGATGACATCCTTGTGTACTGCTGGCCTTAAATTATAGGTCATTCCAGAGAAGGGATGGATGCTATAGTAAATGTGGTTCCTTTAATTAAATTTGGTCTCTCAGTAGAGTCTAGATTTTTAGGAATTATAACATTGTCTCTCCCATCTTTGCACTTCTATTTACCTTTTTGCGCTCAGTGTTTGAATCAAATTTTATTGTGTTTGGACACTTCAATTATATTAGTCAATCTCGATATATATCTTGCATGAATTCTAAAGCTAAAATTTGGTATATGGGTATATAACATTAGACAATTTAAATATGAGGTGGTCTCTGGCAAAGTGGTTGCCCGCGCTTGAAAGTTGTGTTTCAAATACACCTAGTCACAAGTGCAATTTTTTTATGAGATCCTCTAGAATTGTTGCTATACTTACAGATTTTGTGCTTTGTAACTTACCCTCTGCAAATGGGGTGCCATTTCTTCTGACAGCAACGGATCCACATGGGGTAATCCGGTGCAATGTCAATGCTAGACTCACAACTTCCTTATTTTCTACTTCAAATTAACACAGCATCCTTGTGTACTGCTGGCCTTAAATTATAGGTCATTCCAGAGAAGGGATGGATGCTATAGTAAATCTGGTTCCTTAAATTAAGTTTGGTCTCACATTTGAGTCTAGATTATTGGGAACCATAACATTGTTTCTCCCATCTTTACACTTTCATTTACCTTTTTGTGCTCATTGTTTGAATCAAATTTTGTTATCAGTTAATATTGATATATATGTATGTTACATAGATTTTTAAGATAAAATGTGGTATAGAGATAAATTATATAAGACAATTTAAATAAGGGGTCTCTATGCAAAGGGGTGGATGCGCTTGTCTTCGCTCTGAAAGTTGGGTGTTTAAACCCACACACATGTGCAATTTTTGTAAAAATAAGATCACTAGAATAACACCTCGCACGCACATGTTGTGCCATTTCTTCCGATGGACAGATCTATATGGGGAATTTCGGTGCAATGTCAATGCTAGACTCACAACTTCTTATTTTCTGCTTCAAACTAACACAGCATCCTACGTTGATATATATGAATGTTAAATGATGCTAGACTAACATCTTATTTTCTGCTTTAAATGAACACAGCATCCTTGTGTACTGCTGGCCTTAAATTATAGGTCATTCCAGAGAAGGGACGGATGCTATAGTAAATCTGGTTCCTTAAATTGAGTTTAGTCTCACATTTGAGTCTAGAGTATTGGGAACCATAACATTGTCTCTCCCATCTTTGCACTTCTATTGATATTTTTGTGATCGTTGTTTGAATCAAATTTTATTGTATTGGGCATTTCAGTTGTACTAGTCAATAAATATGTTACTTAAATTTTAAAGATACAATTTGTTATAGAGGTATTATACATAAGACAATTTCAATAGGAGGTCTCTATGACAAAGTGGTGAAGATAGTTGCATGTCATTCTGAGAGTTGGGTGTTAATATCAAACCTAGTCCCAAGTGCAATTTTTTATTAGATCCCTAGGATTGTTGCTGCAGCTACGGATTTTGTGCAACCCCCTCGGCAGATGGGGCGGCATTTCTTCCGACAGCAACGGATCCACATGGGGAAATCTGGTGCAATGTCAATGCTAGACTCACAACTTCCTTATTTTCTACTTCAAATTAACACAGCATCCTTGTGTACTGCTGGCCTTAAATTATAGGTCATTCCAGAGAAGGGACGGATGCTATAGTAAATCTGGTTCCTTAAATTAAGTTTGGTCTCACATTTGAGTCTAGATTATTGGGAACCATAACATTGCTTCTCCCATCTTTACACTTTCATTTACCTTTTTGTGCTCATTGTTTGAATCAAATTTTGTTATCAGTTTTAATATTGATATATATGTATGTTACATAAATTCTAAAGATAAAATGTGGTATAGAGATAAATTATATAAGACAATTTAAATAGGGGATCTCTATACAAAGTAGTTGAGGCGCTTGTCTGTCGTTCTGAAAGTTGGGTGTTTAAACCCACACACAGGTGCAATTTTTTTTTTATAAGATCACTAGAATAATACCCTCGACACGCACATGTTGTGCCATTTCTTCCGATTGGCAGATCTATATGGGGAATTTCGGTGCAATGTCAACGCTAGACTCACAACTTCTTATTTTCTGCTTCAAACTAACACAGCATCCTACGTTGATATATATGAATGTTAAATGATGCTAGACTAACATCTTATTTTCTGCTTCAAATGAACACAACCTCCTTGTGTACTGCTGGCCTTAAATTATAGGTCATTCCAGACAAGGGACGGATGCTATAGTAAATCTGGTTCCTTAAATTGAGTTTGGTCTCACATTTGAGTCTAGATTATTGAGAACCATAACATTGTCCCTGCTATTCTATACTCTACTTTTACACACTTTTTCGTAGTACAAGTTATTTATATTGCATGTCTATATTTTTATTTCGTAGTTAGTTTATATCACTTTGTTGACTATTACGGTTTATCTGATACTGTTAATATAATATCGAAGAAGAAAAAAGTGTTTTGTACTGCGGTCTTTGTTAGGCGGACTAAAAGATTTTTGCCAAGGGAGGAAAAAGGGTAATTGAGTCTTTATTGTTGTCCTGTTGTATGCCGGTCAAGATTAAAATTTCATCATGCAGAGAAAATTGAACTTTGTCATTGTGATACACAGTGCTGTGTGATCATCATTTAGTCCATATATGACATACTACGAGATATCAGCATTGAGGTCTGCATTTTATAAATATTTAACAACCAAGGATCATGAGACCATTGTATTTCCATTTGACTTGCACCATCTCAAAAGAGAAGAAAACATCACAAAGTAATTTACAGTTTAATAAAATAGATAATTGCTGCTAAGCTTCCATTATTCCTTATTTTCGACTTCAAATTAACACAGCATCCTTGTGTACTGCTGGCCTTAAATTATAGGTCATTCCAGAGAAGGGATGGATGCTAGATGTGATATTTGATCGAGAGATATTTTATGTGAGACAGTCTAACACATCTTTTTCACTCATTTACTGATACCAATGTCCTAACTCTAGTCTAAACAGAGAGACAGAATAACAGTCATCACATAAATTGATTTGCTGTTGCGAAATAGATGATTAATTTTTAACTGATGCTAAGTTTCAATTATTCCATATTTTCTACTTCAAATTAACACAGCATCCTTGTGTAGTGCTGGCCTTAAAATATAGGTCATTCCAGAGAAGGGACGGATGCTATAGTAAATCTGGTTCCTTAAATTAAGTTTGGTCTCACATTTGAGTCTAGAGTATTGGGAACCATAACATTGTACCTTCTGTTCTATTCTCTATTTTTATCACTTTTCCGTATTACACGTTATTTCTTTTTCATTTTGCATGTCCCATTTTTATTTCATATTGTCACTTCACTGGCCGTTATAGTTTATATGATACTGTGATTGTAATATTGTAAGAAAAAATGTTATACTGCAATATTTGTTAGAGCACGGCTGAGATTTTTGTCAAGGCCAAAAGTGCCATGTACTCATCTTTTAGTCCATTTATGTCACACTATAAGGTTTCAGCATCGAAGTAGAGGTGTTCTGAATATTAGGCAACCAGTATTCACACTGAGACCGCTATACTTGTAGACTCTTAACAGAGAGGCAAAGATTAGCATATCATGGCAAGTCATTTACTATCCAATAATAGATGATTAATATTAAGTGATGCTATGCTCCCAGTATTCCTTATTTTCTGCTTCAAATGAACACAGCCTCCTTGTGTACTGCTGGCCTTAAATTATAGGTCATTCCAGAGAAGGGACGGATGCTATAGTAAGTCTGGTTCCTTAAATTCAGTTTGGTCTCACATTTGAATCTAAACTATTGGAAACCATTACATTATCTCTCCCATCTTTGCACTTCTATTTATATTTTGTGATCTGTTTGAATCAAATTTTATTGTATTAGACATTTCAGTTGTATTAGTCAATATAGAACTCAATTCCACTGCTACTTGATTTCTAACCCTAGTTGATTATTATAATTTTTCAACATGCTAGTTATTTGTTAATTTACGTTTTAGCATTTAAAAATATATATAAATGTTAAATGATGCTAGACTTACAACTTCCTTATTTTATGATTCAAATGAACACAGCCTCCTTGTGTACTGCTGGCCTTAAATTATAGGTCATTCCAGAGAAGGGACGGATGCTATAGTAAATCTGGTTCCTTAAATTAAGTTTGGTCTCACATTTGAGTCTAGATTATTGGGAACCATAACATTGCTTCTCCCATCTTTGCACTTCATTTACCTTTTTGCTCATTGTTTGAATCAAATTTGTATCAGTTTTAATATTGATATATATTATGTTACATAAATTTAAAGATAAATGTGTATAGAGATAAATTATATAAGACAATTTAAATAGGGGATCTCTATACAAAGTAGTTGAGGCGCTTGTCTGTCGCTCTGAAAGTTGGGTGTTTAAACCCACACACAGGTGCAATTTTTTTTTTATAAGATCACTAGAATAATACCCTCGACACGCACATGTGCCATTTCTTCCGATTGGCAGATCTATATGGGGAATTTCGTGCAATGTCAACGCTAGACTCGAACTTATTTTCTGCTTCAACAAACAGCATCCTACGTTGATATATATGAATGTTAAATGATGCTAGACTAACATCTTATTTTCTGCTTCAAATGAACACAGCCTCCTTGTGTACTGCTGGCCTTAAATTATAAGTCATTCCAGAGAAGGGACGGATGCAAGTAAATCTGGTTCCTTAAATTAAGTTTGGTCTCACATTTGAGTCTAGAGTATTGGGGGAACCATAACATTGTACCTTCTGTTCTATTCTCTATTTTTTACTTTTCCGTATTAACGTTATTTCTTTTCATTTTGCATGTCCATTTTTATTTCATATTGTCACTTCACTGCTTATAGTTTATGATACTGTGATTGTAATATTGTAAGAAAAAATGTTATACTGCAATATTTGTTAGAGCACGGCTGAGATTTTTGTCAAGGCCAAAAGTGCCATGTACTCATCTTTTAGTCCATTTATGTCACACTATAAGGTTTCAGCATCGAAGTAGAGGTGTTCTGAATATTAGGCAACCAGTATTCACACTGAGACCGCTATACTTGTAGACTCTTAACAGAGAGGCAAAGATTAGCATATCATGGCAAGTGATTTACTATCCAATAATAGATGATTAATATTAGTGATGCTATGCTCCCAGTATTCTTATTTTCTGCTTCAAATGAAACAGCCTCCTTGTGTACTGCTGGCCTTAAATTATAGGTCATTCAGAGAAGGACGATGCTATAGTAAATCTGGTTCCTTAAATTAGTTTGGTCTACATTTGAGTCTAGATTATTAGAACCATAACATTGTCCTGCTATTCTATACTCTACTTTTTCGAGTCAGTTATTTAATTGCATGTCTATATTTTATTTCAAGTTGTTATATCACTTTGTTGACTATTACGGTTTATCTGATACTGTTAATATAATATCAAGAAGAAAATGTGTTTTGTACTGCGGTCTTTGTTATGGACTAAAAGATTTTTGCCAAGGAGGAAAAAGTAATTGAGTCTTTATTGTTGTCCTGTTGTATGCGGCAAGATTAAAATTTCATCATGCAGAGAAAATTGAACTTTGTCATTGTGATACGTGTGTGTGATCATCATTTAGTCCATATATGACATACTACGAGATATCAGCATTGAGGTCTGCATTTTATAAATATTTAACAACCAGGATCATGAGACCATTGTATTTCCATTTGACTTCACATCTCAAAGAGAAGAAACATCACAAAGTAATTTACAGTTTAATAAAATAGATAATTGCTGCTAAGCTTCCATTATTCCTTATTTTATTCAAATTAACACAGCATCCTGTGTCTGCTGGCCTTAAATTATAGGTCATTCCAGAGAAGGGAGGATGCTAGATGTGATATTTGATCAGAGATATTTTATGTAGACAGTCTAAACATCTTTTTCACTCATTTACTGATACCAATGTCCTAACTCTAGTCTAAACAGAGAGAGAATAACAATCACAATAAATTGATTTGCTGTTGCGAAATAGATGATTAATTTTTAACTGATGCTAAGTTTCAATTATTCCATATTTTCTACTTCAAATTAACACAGCATCCTTGTGTAGTGCTGGCCTTAAATATAGGTCATTCCAGAGAAGGGACGATGCTATAGTAAATCTGGTTCCTTAATTAAGTTTGGTCTCACTTGGAGTCTAGAGTATTGGGAACCATAACATTGTACCTTCTGTTCTATTCTCTATTTTTATCACTTTTCCGTATTACACGTTATTTCTTTTTCATTTTGCATGTCCCATTTTTATTTCATATTGTCACTTCACTGGCCGTTATAGTTTATATGATACTGTGATTGTAATATTGTAAGAAAAAATGTTATACTGCAATATTTGTTAACAGCTGAGATTTTTGTCAAGGCCAAAAGTGCCATGTACTCATCTTTTAGTCCATTTATGTCACACTATAAGGTTTCAGCATCGAAGTAGAGGTGTTCTGAATATTAGGCAACCAGTATTCACACTGAGACGCTATACTTGTAGACTCTTAACAGAGAGCAAAGATTAGCATATCATGGCAAGTCATTACTATCCAAAAAGATGATTAATTAAGTGATGCTTTCAGTATTCCTTATTTTCTGCTTCAAATGAACACAGCCTCCTTGTGTACTGCTGGCCTTAAATTATAGGTCATTCCAGAGAAGGGACGGATGCTATAGTAAGTCTGGTTCCTAAATTCAGTTTGGTCTCACATTTGAATCTAAACTTTGGAAACCATTACATTATCTCTCCATCTTTGACTTCTATTTATATTTTTGTGATCGTTGTTTGAATCAAATTTTATTGTATTAGACATTTCAGTTGTATTAGTCAATATAGAACCAAATTTCACTGCCTACGATACTGATTCTAACCCTAGTTGATTATTATAATTTTTCAACATGCTAGTTATTTGTTAATTTACGTTTTAGCATTTAAAAATATATATAAATGTTAAATGATGCTAGACTTACAACTTCCTTATTTTATGATTCAAATGAACACAGCCTCCTTGTGTACTGCTGGCCTTAAATTATAGGTCATTCCAGAGAAGGGACGGATGCTATAGTAAATCTGGTTCCTTAAATTAAGTTTGGTCTCACATTTGAGTCTAGATTATTGGGAACATAACATTGCTTCTCCCATCTTTTGCACTTTCATTTACTTTTTGTGCCATTGTTTGAATCAAATTTTGTTATCAGTTTTAATATTGATATATATGTATGTTACATAAATTCTAAAGATAAAATGTGGTATAGAGATAAATTATATAAGACAATTTAAATAGGGGATCTCTATACAAAGTAGTTGAGGCGCTTGTCTGTCGCTCTGAAAGTTGGGTGTTTAAACCCACACACAGGTGCAATTTTTTTTATAAGATCACTAGAATAATACCTCGACACGCATGTGCCATTTCTTCCGATTGAGATCTATATGGGAATTTGGTGCAATGTCAACGCTAGACTGCAACTTCTTATTTTCTGCTTCAAACTAACACAGCATCTCGTTGATAATATGAATGTTAAATGATGCTAGACTAACATCTTATTTTCTGCTTCAAATGAACACAGCCTCCTTGTGTACTGCTGGCCTTAAATTATAAGTCATTCCAGAGAAGGGACGGATGCTATAGTAAATCTGGTTCCTTAAATTAAGTTTGGTCTCACATTTGAGTCTAGAGTATTGGGAACCATAACATTGTACCTTCTGTTCTATTCTCTATTTTTATCACTTTTCCGTATTACACGTTATTTCTTTTTCATTTGCATGTCCCATTTTTTTCATATTGTCACTTCACTGGCGTTATAGTTTATGATACTGTGATTTAATATTGTAAGAAAAATGTTATACTAATATTTATTGAGCACGGTGAGATTTTGTCAAGGCCAAAAGTGCCATGTACTCATCTTTTAGTCCATTTATGTCACACTATAAGGTTTCAGCATCGAAGTAGAGGTGTTCTGAATATTAGGCAACCAGTATTCACACTGAGACCGCTATACTTGTAGACTCTTAACAGAGAGGCAAAGATTAGCATATCATGGCAAGTGATTTACTATCCAATAATAGATGATTAATATTAAGTGATGCTATGCTCCCAGTATTCCTTATTTTCTGCTTCAAATGAACACAGCCTCCTTGTGTACTGCTGGCCTTAAATTATAGGTCATTCCAGAGAAGGGACGGATGCTATAGTAAATCTGGTTCCTTAAATTAAGTTTGGTCTCACATTTGAGTCTAGATTATTGAGAACCATAACATTGTCCCTGCTATTCTATACTCTACTTTTTCGTAGTGCAAGTTATTTATATTGCATGTCTATATTTTTATTTCGTAGTTAGTTTATATCACTTTGTTGACTATTACGGTTTATCTGATACTGTTAATATAATATCAAGAAGAAAAATGTGTTTGTACTGCGTCTTTGTTAGGCGGGACTAAAAGATTTTTGCCAAGGGAGGAAAAAGGGTAATTGAGTCTTTATTGTTGTCCTGTTGTATGCCGGTCAAGATTAAAATTTCATCATGCAGAGAAAATTGAACTTTGTCATTGTGATACACAGTGCTGTGTGATCATCATTTAGTCCATATATGACATACTACGAGATATCAGCATTGAGGTCTGCATTTTATAAATATTTAACAACCAAGGATCATGAGACCATTGTATTTCCATTTGACTTGCACCATCTCAAAAGAGAAGAAAACATCACAAAGTAATTTACAGTTTAATAAAATAGATAATTGCTGCTAAGCTTCCATTATTCTTATTTTCACTTCAAATTAACACAGCATCCTTGTGTACTGCTGGCCTTAAATTATAGGTCATTCCAGAGAAGGGATGGATGCTAGATGTGATATTTGATCGAGATATTTTATTGAGACAGTCTAACACATCTTTTTCACTCATTTACTGATACCAATGTCCTAACTCTAGTCTAAACAGAGAGACAGAATAACAATCATCACATAAATTGATTTGCTGTTGCGAAATAGATGATTAATTTTTAACTGATGCTAAGTTTCAATTATTCCATATTTTCTACTTCAAATTAACACAGCATCCTTGTGTAGTGCTGGCCTTAAAATATAGGTCATTCCAGAGAAGGGACGGATGCTATAGTAAATCTGGTTCCTTCAATTGAGTTTGGTCTCACGCTTGAGTCTAGATTATTGGGAACCATAACATTACTTTTTCATTACAGAAACACACGGTTTGTTGTTTATATGTAATCTTATCAGTCTATTTACTATTTTCATATGTTTTTTGTTGTATGTTTCAGTAATAGTCGCAGCCCTTCCACCGGATCAAGCAGGTCCAGTCCAATTAGAAGTAAATTTGGTCGAAACAGGGGCAGAGGTTCTAAAACACCCAGGGGAAGAGATAGAGGCGGTAAAATTACTTCCAGGATGGAAGGAAAGACATTGTCTCTCAGCACAAACAAAAAGAATCAAAAAAAGACTCCACAGAATAAAGGGTGAGTCTGTGTGTCTTCTGTGAGATTTGTTTTTAAATAATTGTGAATCTTGGTGTGTAATGCTTTGAGGATTTTGAAAAGGCATAGTTCTTGGTGTTCAATCCTTTACTTTATATTGCTTTAATCCTAAACTTGATATCAAATTATAGCTGGGACAGCTAGCATGTGCATACACTGATCCACTATCACCCTTGAGTTGCACAATGTACTAACTTTTGCTGGTTGTCATGTTAGTACCACTTGTCAAATAATGTGCATACTTTTTTGTGCTCCCATTTTCTCTACTTGAAAAGCATTACACCATTGTAATTTTTATTGCAATGTTGAGGTGTACTAGTGTTTGCCCCTTACTGTTGTGCATCTTCTGCGATCAGTTTTCTATGCTCAAATATCTAAATAGAGATGAGATACCTCTATGTATTGCTCTTCGGTTTAATCTTCTGGGTCCAGGTTTGAGACCGTAGGTTATTGGAGAAGGAACATGTTTATTTGAAGGAAGTGTTTTATTAGTCAGTTGTGCATGTGCACTGTTCAGTTTGGCGAGATGAGCTTACAGTGTTCTGTGCAAAATCTATAGATGTTGGTTTGTTTGGTTTTGTTTAACTTTAGGATGCAGTCTTGTAAATAAGTGTTGCCTATTATAAGACTCCTTGCACATTTGTATTTCCCTTTGCTTCAATCTGTGATATTCTTTTATTAATACGCAACACACTGGCGAATGTGTGCGCCTTCAAATAAACCATTTATCTTCTACATGCTAACAAATCAATCATTTATCTTATCGGTGCCTTCACATCAATCATTTATCTCATGTGCCTTCAAGGTTGTAAAAGAGTTATAAAACATCCCCCTCTTGTGAAAAACTGCTCATGACATTGCAGCCTTGGCCACGGCAGGTCAGCCTTTTTCTGGAATTTGAAAGTAAAATCTGGAATCCCATCTAGAAAAAAATTGCCAGGTGATCCATCAGCCTGGATTTGGAAGTATTATAAACTCCTGTCTGACACACGTAACATGAGTGCAAACACATAGTCCATTGAGGAATTCATATGAGTTGTCATCCTTAGGAGCTCTCCACAAATGCAGGCTTAAAATATATATATATACACACACACTCTGGTGTCACGTCCTGCATAGTGCCACCTCTTAATTGTGCATAACCTGGCAAGTTTATGCCAAAATCTCAGCTTGTTCCTCCTGAGCTATGTGTGTAGTACTGTATTCTGCATGCCACCATATATGTAACTGCATCACTGTGTTATAGTTACACACCTTCCCAAAATTTGCCAGATAACTAGAATTTGGCTTTTCCCACAAAGTTCAGTATTGGGCTGCTTTAGGGTTTTGGTTAGTTGTCATACTTTTAAATTCACCCAAACATAGGTGTGAATCTCTTTATATCTTCTAATTTATCCATTCACAATAAATTAAGGGCCTCTTTGCATCTTATTATGAGCATATACTTACAAAGTGTAGTCTTTTTGATGTCATGTATATAAATGTAATCAGATGCGATACCCCATTTCAAATAAAGTGATAAATACAGAATTGTGAAAGAGAACGGGACAGACATATTCTAACTGGATGTTAAAAGGGTGATGGATTGGATTCATAATCAGGAAACAACCAAATATCATAACCAAACAAGTACTTGACTGGAACTCACAGGGAAAGACAAGTGGAAAGCTAAAAAATATGAGACAAAGTCGTGTAATAGCCTAATGGTAGCCTAATTTTCAGAGATAAAGAAGACAGTCCAGAATAGACTTTGGTGAAGAGTTTCTGTTGTTGCCCAATGTGCCATGGAAACAAGGTTTGTAGTATAATGCAGCAAGTTGTTACTACTTGCAATTAATTACGCTTAGATTAATGGTACGCCCGAGTGGTTACCGGGACACATTTGGGGTGTACAGAATAGAACCACTGTTACCTGCCACATGTCGTAAGAGGCGACTGGGAAGTTTGGCTGAAATCGGATGCATGTGGAAGTCTATGCGTTTAGGGGCCTACCAAACCAATGTGCAACGTATACATATTCTTGGCAAAGATCAAACATATCACAAAGAGTGATTAAAATTAGTCGTAAAGAACGAACGCAAAAAAAAGATTAATAAATTGGTTAATAGAACAAAGTTGCTTGTAAATTAAACACAATATGTGTCTCATGCTCTATTTTCATATATTAACCTTTTGAACCCTCCCTCCCGATATTACGGTAGTAGCATTAGTACATGTATACCCAGGGTGCCTACATATCGTGATGAGAACCCCTCCTCGTTATTTGTTGGTGTTCAGCGATAATTTGTGTACTAGTGTGACGTCAAACACAGGAAATGCTTCCTTTAAAGGTTGATCTTCTGCGTTCTCACTAGATTCAGATTCTCTAATAAAGGCAGCCGTCTGTCTCAGATTATCAGCCACGCCATACAGTTTGTCTTGGACACTAGTGTAAGTGGGCCACCTCTTTCTTCTCAAGTCTGCATACTGGAGGCAGTTCTGTAGGATATAATTCCTATGATTTCTGCTTCCCGTTTGTGCCGACCTCTTCCTGCAGTAAGTTTTGGCCACCTCGTGATGGTGGGTCTGATTTCTTACCGCGTCTAAATCTCAGAGGCAGATTGGCGACCGTAGAATCCGTTATCACATTCCTCATTGTGATGGGTCGTTGCACCATGTTATGCGCCTTACTGCCTGGTGCATCCGTTTTCTGCAAGCATTTGTTTCGGGTTAGCATTCCTAGCGGACACATGCATCCGATTTCAACAAAACCTCCTTAGTCGCCTCTTACGACATGCGTGGCAGGTAACAGTGGTTCTATTCTTTACATCCCAAATTTGAAAGGTTGATCTAAATGGCGGTTTGCATCGTGATTTGATACATAGTGATTTGATATTTGTTTATTAATTTTAAAAGGCGAAAGACACGCTGAAAATTTCAGAAATGGTCACTTGAAAAGGATAACCACAGAGCAAGCTGTTGAACTTCTTTTAAATGATTCTGAAGATGAATTAGACTTAGAATATGATTATTCTGATAACGAAATCGAAAGTGAGTCGGATGATCATTTAGAAAAAGAATTATTTGAACTGACTGATGTTCAAATATAACAAACATGTCAGTGACTTTCCAAACATGGATTACAAAGACAGACCCATCAAGAAAGTGAAGACAAAATTTTGGTGCAATATTCTGTTAAAGTTTCCTGTGTCTAAAGGAAGGATCTACATGTTGGGAAGACTGGTATAGTAAGCAGGAATACTGGAGATGATGGGGTAAGTCAATAAAAAATTATAGGACAGTTAAATCTGCCAAGCTATCTTGTTTTTCAAACAATTCTGATATGTGCTGTTTTTGCTCAGGAGCCCAGGGAAGAGGGTTTTTAAGGTATAGGTGGTCAGGGTTCACAGGGTTAATTCTACTTTTTTTTCTCACAACATAGGGGATTAAACTTCACCATTGATGATGATGATCCTATGAAGAAAGTCCGCATGGAACTGAGAGCAGCTCGTTTTGCTGGTCAGCTGCACAAGCCAAGGCAGAAAATCTCCTTGACCATCAATGATTCTGTACATTCTGTGAGTTTTACCATTATTACTAAACATGCTATTTTTGTGTGATGCTGATTAATGTTATGCATAAGCGTTCAACAATAACACAATAGAGTTCATTTTGACATTCCACAAGTGAGGAAAGCAATTAGCCATACTGCCTAGAAATGTGAAGTGACATACACTTTATACCCTAATGTCTGAGATGGTTGTGAAATTATTATTTTTAAATATAAGCTGACAAATAGATTGTCAATTATTTATACTATACATTATCTGAAGAAAGTTTTGTTACTTATTACTTTAATATTGGCCTGATCATTAAATATATCAATTTGTATTTTCTTATTCCTGTATTTCCTCAGAATTCTCGAGAGGATGATATTGACCTAGAGGAGTTCACTGTATTTGGGAACATGCCAGGATTTAGAGAAACCTTATCTTCGTCTCACTGGAGTTGGTTCCCCTTTTTATGCTTATTTAGTGTTCTGTTTGTAGCTTTGTCTTGTTTACCATCATTTGATCTAGTGCTATTGTCAGACTATATTGTATTTTGATATACATAGACTTTGAAAAGACAAAAAGAAATGCATTTTTAGAAGTGATTAATATTTCTGAAATATTCACTTGAATTGTATTGATAGTATATTCCTCATGTCAAATACAAATCCTTCATGGATATATTTGTATACAAGCTTATATAGTTATTCAACTGCTTTCAAATATCTTGGTAGGGTTATCATCCATAAATAAGGAGCTGGATATGATATTAAAAGCAGACTTAAGCATTTCATAACCCTTCAGACTTTAGAAATCGGCCCAATATTTCAACAGGACTAAGATTAATATATACTGCAGCTCCAGCAATGTTATAAATTTTACTATACAGATCGGAATTCTGGAGAATGACAGGACAAGATATGTCCATACAACTTGTCTGTGAAATATCTTATATGTGTGCTCTGACCAAGAACTGCTTATACAGTGTCCAGAAGATCAGACCAGTGATGTGCATGGAGACTAACTCTGTCATGAAAACTGCAATGAAGAGAGTAAATGAAAATTGCAGAAAACCCAGAAAGGCAGCAGTAGAACAGGAACTGAAAGAAAATGTTTTAAGACCATAGGTACTCTGTACTCTCAGAGCGACCCATCCACAGTTTGAACCCAAGAAAAACACTGGAAGTAAAGGCAGTTAGTGTGATTTGCCCATTGTGTGTTGTTGGTATATGTAAATACATTCTAACACTGCATTCCCACTATACCACTTGGTGGTAAAGTAGCTTCTCCACATTACTTATATATAGATATTGTGTGTAAAAGCATCCTTGTGTACTGTCAGCCTTCATTAATAGGTTCTCAGAGAAGGGATGGATGCTAAATAAATATGGTCTCATAAACTGCAGCTTAAACTCTTGTTAGTTTATGCTATGTTGGAAACCTTACAATTTTCATTACATGACCACATTGTTTCTTGTGTTTGACATCATTTAGCTTATCATACCAGTTTGAGTAAAAGAAAATGTGACAATGTTTTTTTAACAGGCCCCAGATGCTAAGCAGATTCGACCCCCAGCAGTGCTGAAGAAGTCATTGGCAAGCGTACAGCAGAAGTGGCAGACTAACCTTGATTACCGATACGCCTGTGAACAGCTTAAATCTATTAGACAGGATCTCACTGTGAGTCCATAAGTATTGCACCCTTTGCAAAAGGTTGTATAGTTAATCATAGGTAGTTAAACAGTCAGATCAATAGAAGTTAGTTCTGGTTGCATGTTTTGGTTACTCAAAATTTTGTATAAACCAGGGTATATTTTTTATTTATTTTATTTTAACCCTTTGCTGCTACATACTTTCTGAAGGCTGAGCTAAAAATAGCTACTCTTTGTTTCTAGGTCAAAAACGTAAATGTACGCCTATAGCAGTGACAGTAGCAATGTATAACTTGTTAACACGTCTTTAGCCCACAGAGGAGAGATAATGACAGACGTGTTAATGCGTCTTTAGAAATGAATGGGAAAACATATATATACGTCCTTAGCAGCTAAGGGGTTAAGAGATATTTGGTAAAATGTTGTAGATATTATAGTAAAAAGAATTAGGCAAACATCGACTACCTTGCTGCAAGATAGTAGTTTTCAGCTTCATAAAACAAGCTACCGTGACCATCCATAAGGTGCTTTACTTGCTGTTTTGCCTATACAAGATTTTTGAACTTCCAGAACTATAGATTTCAATGAATAAAGTACCAGTGCCTTCCACCCACTACCCGTTTAGTGATGACTTATGAGTATATTTTGTCTTGCTATGAAACACTTAAAGCTCCTCCTGGTATTTCTTTTCACCATTATCAAATGTTGTTACCATAATCGAATGTTGTTTGTGGAACAATATGAACTTGCTGATTGATTGCAGTTAGATTGTCTATATCTTAATACTAAGAGCTTTTCTACCTCACAATTACATTTTCTTATAATCTTTTTATGGCTCAAAATTATAACAGGATAAAATATGTTTAAGCTCAAAACAGATAGAAGACCAAGAATGCATTTTGCACCATCTGACATAAACAAAAACACATTCAATTGCGATTCGTATTGTCAAATTGTGATAAAAACTTGTTACTTTTGGTATCTAAAATTGTGAATTTATTACTCACTTATAATAGCCACCTAAGATTTAGCTGTCAAAACTGTGCGAGTGTCACACAATTTTCCTGTGCTTAAATTGAAATCTTGTTATTTTGTGTCCAAGTTTGAAGGTTCTCTATCTTTATTATTCTTATACTATCCAGGTTCAGGGCATTAGGGATAACTTGACAGTTCGGGTGTATGAGACACATGCAAGAATAGCCATGGAAAAGGTAAGTCTTGGCTGTTGAATAAGTTGAAGTTTCCTTTGTGTTGCAATATTTGAATAGTAAAATACTTATTACTATTAACATCTGTAGCTTAAGCAGCAATGAGCTCGATCACAACCCAAGCACACCTGGCTCAAACTCCGCGGTGAACACATTTGGAAACAAATTAGTTCCTGTGGATTTTTATGAACGATAAAATTAAACTTCAGCGTTCAGAAAGCAATGACAAACTAACGTATAAGTAGTGCCTAGAAAGTCGATACCTCATTGACTGTAATTGGTGGCTACATCCTTTAAGGGATATGCCATGAATTTCATTTCAATATATTTATACCAATGAGATTTGTGTGTACGTATCAGTACATATTTATTTAAAGTTTTTTTTAAAGATGACCATAATAAAATCAGGCAATTGAAATATATAAAAATAATTATCAATTAAGTATGTGAAATATATATAATAATAATAATTCCTCTCATGCCGTATATCGTTACATAGGGCCTGCAATTAATTTCTCCATACTGCTCTATCCTGGGCAACTGCTCAATCTCCTCCATGGAACTGAGACCGATATTTCCTGCCTCTCTCAACAAAGTTCGCTTCAGGGTCTCCTTAGGTCGACCTCTCTTTCTTGAACCCTTTGCATCCCACTTCAATGCCTGCTTTGATATTCATTGATCATTTCTCCTCAAGGTATGCCCGACATATCTCCATCTTCTCTTTCTTATAACAGTTGTCACTAGTGGTTGACCAGACATGTCTCTGATTTCATCACTTCTCCTGAATTCTTCCATTTTATATTCATTATTTTTCGCAGACATCTATTTTCAAATGCATTCAACTTGCTTTCTATATCTTTAGTCATTTTCCAACTCTCGCTAGCATATGTTAGGATTGATACAACATTTGAATTGAAAATTCGTAATTTAGTTTTAATACTATATAACTTGCAGTTCCATATTTTATTTAGACTTTTAAAAGCTGATGTTGCTTTGCCAATTGTATCAATTCGTATCATAATTTCTTTTTAACATTTCCTGTGCAATCAAAATTGCTACCTAAATAGGTGAACTGCTCTGTTATTTTTATCATTTTAGATTCCAGTGTGATATCTGCATTCCTTGCCATAGGTGTCTTCATTATATTTGGTTTTTTTCATAGCTTATCTGCAGTCCAACTTTTGATGCTATAGATGACAAGTTGTCTGTTTCTTATATATAAGAAAAAGACAATCTTGGCTATATATATATATATTATATATAAAGTGTTGAAAATCATAGAGGAAAATGAAGTCAGCTGAAAGTAATCAGCACAAATAGTGATGGGAACATCTAGATATGTATACATAAGTCTAGATTGTGTGATTGTCACAAGTGATATATAAGATACCGCCGAGTGGTTACCGGGCCCAAATTTGGGGTGTAAAGAATAGAACCACTGTTACCTGCCACGCATGTCGTAAGAGGCGACTAAGGAGGTTTGGCTGAAATCGGATGCATTTGTCCTAAACATGTAGAAGTCTATGCGTTTAGGGGCCTACCAAACCAATGTGCAACGTATACACGTTCTGGCAAAGATCAAACATATCACAAGAGTGATTACAATTGGTCGTAAAGAACGAACGCAAAGAAGAAGAAGCTATATAAGATACATAAGTCAAACAGCTCTGCCATTGTCAGCAGGCGTAACATACACCGGAGCGTGTTCTACAAGACTGTCTTTTCCTGGGTGAGCTGAGAAGCAACATGTGCCACACCCATTCGGCTTAAAAACTAAGCTTGGGGAACCTGACATACCTGAAGCTAACTGCCCAGTGTGCTGTCCACATTAAACTAAGCGCATGACCACAAATCGCTGAAGAAGATATAGAATAAAGAGGACCTGCGACAGCCAAATGTTATTTGATCATATTAATTCACAGATTATGATAAATAACAGTATGGCATAACGCAATAATGAAAAGATTCTAAATCAATGTGAAAATGTATGTGGGAAAGTCTCTTTTATCTGTAGAAAACAACATGAATTGTTTATGTCTATAGGGAGATCATGAGGAATTCAATCAGTGTCAAACGCAACTGAAGCTTCTGTACCATGAGGGACTCAAGGGTAACCAGTTAGAGTTCAAAGCTTACAGAATCTTATATTATATTTACACATCAAATACCTTAGGTAAGTGCTCATCATATATACTGTGATCACAACAGACTGAATATTCATTATGTTAAAGAAAGCATTGGTTGTCAAGATCTCTAAAAGAGCTTCGCCTGCAGTGACAGCCATATCAGTCTACTTTGCTTTATGTACACTAGGTATCTACGTGTGTATGTGAGATAAAGTGTGTAATCCTATGGATAAAATGTAGGTCATATGTTCAAAGTGAACACATTAAAGGTGGTCTCTGTGGTTAAGCCCTTGCGAGTCGTGGGTTCAAATCTGAACTGGCTTTGAAGGCAGTAGTAATCCAGACTTGCCGGAGCTACAAAGACCATGCAGAGATGAACTGTGCATATTGAGTAAAACCCGGTGCATTGAAGTCAATCCTTTGTCATGAAACCCCCATTTTAAAAAAATAAAGAACTTTTTTCGGTTGATAATTGGAAATAAATGATGTTGATCCCTAATAGCTTCGTTGCCTCATTGGTGTTCACATACACTTTGCTTTTTGATGTTGAATATGAGCACATCAGCATTAAAAAGAATGGACAAGACTAATTAGTTTTTCAAAAATACACATACTGTTTATGTGGTGAAAATTCAGTGTAGAAGTTTCACGAATTGCTGCGCTCTGTCCGTTCTCAGAATGGAAAATTCTTGTGATACTTCTTTTTTCACTGGAACAAGGCCTCATATATTACATCATGATTCTGTTTGCTGCAGTTTTTTACACCTCTTAGTCCATTACCTCCATTTTTATCACAACTTTTTTGTGGGCTGCGCTTGTTATGATGTAGCCTGTTACTAGGACCACAAGTTGGAGAATCACTAGCGATTCAGTTTTTTTGTGTTATTGTCCACTATTTCTGTGTTGTCACAAGAAAAATGTATGTCCTTCGAATTGTTTCCTTGCCTGTTTTATGCTACATGTTGTTCATACTGATTACCCTCTGAATTTCCATAACCAGTCTCGTGATTTTCTGTAGTCTTCATTATTGATAATTGACCGCCTGTGTGGTGCCGGGGCCCGCAAGGGAAGCAAAGAATAGTACCACTGCGACCTACAATGCATGTTGTTAGAGGCGACTGATGTAGGCCCTAGGGATGCTTCCCTAGTAAATAAAAAGCAGCACAGAAATCGGATGTGCTGGCCTACTTGTGGCGCATAACTGGCACAACGTACAATTACTCTTATCACACAGAGTGATTGACAAGTGGTCTGTTTGGAGCGTTTGAAGAATTGATAATTGACAGCCGCCCGAGTGGTTACCGGGCCCAAATTTGGGGGTGTAAAGAATAGAACCACTGTTACCTGCCATGCATGTCGTAAGAGCGACTAAGGAGGTTTGGCTGAAATCGGATGCACATGTCCTAAACGTGTAGAAGTCTATGTGTTTAGGGGCCTACCAAACCAATTTGCAATGTATACACGTTCTTGACAAAGATCAAACATGTCACAGAGAGTGATTAAAATTGGTCGTAAAGAACGAACGCAAAGAAGAAAGAAGAAGATAATTGACAGCGCTAAGATATTCAGAATTATAAAATAATTCTAACATAAAATAAATGCTGTTTCCGTGTTGATATCATCACTATTATCTTCATCTATTTCAGACTTAACAACAGCTTTAGCTTCATTGTCACCGGAATGTAGAAAGGAGGAATGCATAAGACACGCACTTGAAGTGCGGATAGCTTGGGCTTTAAATAATTATCACAGGTTTTTCAAATTATATGAGACTGCTCCAAAAATGTCTGGTTACCTAATGGACTGGTTCATCGAACGTGTTCGCAAGAGCGCACTTAAGCTCATTATAAAAGCGTACGTATACCTCACTATGTCTTGGGCAGTATTTCTTCTTTTTGTTTCTTTGACTGTCCTCTGTATTTTTCCTGTTACTTTGTTCTTTATTAGACTTTGTTCTTCTATATCTGTTGGGGTTTTTTTTAGTCAGGTGAGTAAATAATATAAATAGTTAGTACTGCCAATTACAATTGTTTATTAATTTACTACGCACATGTACATACACACTCAAGAATACCATTATGTTGCTTTATTGAGAACTCTCTTTCAGGTATCACTGTAAGTATACCCACTTTATTTTAAATAATTTGTGATTACAACCTTATTTTTATTAAAGGTAATTTAGTCCTAAGATTTTCTTTAAAACAATATGCTTATTTTTAAATCACTTATTTATTACTCATTTGCCAAAATGTTATTTATGGTTGGTTAACTGTCAATCAATCAAGTGCCATGCCTGTCGGGAGTAGGCGATCATGTCTCTCTACAACTCTCTCTCCTTGATGTAATCAGTTCTGGCGTTGATATTTTGTCAGACCATCTGTCTTCCACGATCTCTCCTTCCCTGAATTTTACCTGTTGTCACCAAATGTTCTAAACCTCTTCGCATTATGCCAGAAAACATTGATTATCGGATTCTTATTCTTTTGATACGGTTTCTTTATGTGCAGGCCTGTTTTAAAACCTCAGCATTTGTTTCCTTCGCTTTCCCTGGAATTTTCAGCATTCTTCTGTAAAACCACATCTGTGTGGCTTCCAATGATTTTTTTTATTACTGCTTGTTCATTGTCTATGATACTCTGCCATACATAAGTACTGGTTCAATATACCACTTGGGTACTCATTGCCGCAGTGTCATTGGTAGTGAATTCACGCATAATGTGTTTTTCATTTTCTTAACTGTAAATAAGGTTTTTTAATAAAGACTATCTGGTTCAAAACATAAACTTTTCATTTCAATGTATGTCACATTAACGCACTACTTATTTTTTCTATTTCATTATATTTGTGCGACACCCGCCTTGGCTGCCATTGGATGTGTTCACCGGTTTATCCTTGCTGTCTGTTCTCCTTGTGTGTTTGCTTAATTATCGGTATGTCGCAAATATTAGGTACCGACCAACGTACAATAGAGTTCGTCCAAAAGGAGCTGGCCTACACAGATCGGACTAAATGTATGGAGTTTCTTCAAGAAAAGGGGGTGACGTTTATTGACAATAACACCAAATTGGACTGCAAAACAAGTATGGCAGTTGTTCCGTCATTGTAGTGTTTCCATAGACACCTTAGCAACTGTATTCTCATTGTCAGCTGAGTCGTCGCATCTTTTCTCTCATTTTGTTAGGGGTTTAATGTGGCGTTGGGTTAGCTTCGCTCACATATCCAAGAACTGTTTGTAATCACCTGGAAGTCATCGTTGTGCAGGGCATCCATTCTTCACCACTGCATCACTCGTCACCCCCTTTGGATTCATTCGTGGTTCTTCATATGAGTGTGGGACTTCCTACTAATCTCAGACATATATCGGTAAAATTTGAATATGTTAGTGCCATATTAAAGATGTTGATATAGAAAAATATACCATTTGCCTTTGATGGTGTAAGCTAATCATCTTCGCGACAGATATTCTGTGGAGGGGGGAATAAATCAGTTACTTCAGAAAATAATATATAATTGAAGGACTCGACGGCCATATTTCAGAATAAGTTATCGTGTTAGTAGGAAGTCCATTTGACTTTATGAACTGTTTCTACATATTCAAGGACATTGATATCTACAGTGTTTCAAATCATAGGCAGTATTAAAAGAAAAATCTATAGGAACATATTCAAGTCACCCCCATCCCTTCTTTACGTTAGCCCAATCTCCAGTTCCTGGCCCAGTCAAGACTTGAGTATTGTTTCTTAGTTTCTCTCCGCTCATTTTCGTGTTAGATATAGGCAGATTTTTTTTGGTTAAGAATATCATTGAGATTTGGGAGTTGCTTCTACTGATAACAACATACCTGACCTTATGAAGAAAGAGTTTAACTACATTTACCAGTGACCTGGAGCCATGCAGGATGCTCTAATCTAGCCACAAGGGAATCATCATTAAAGATCACCATCTTGGAGGAATACAGATCTGCTTCACTGATTACCTTGACGTGTAGGATTTTACAGATTGTTGTATAGAGTCATGTCACTATCTTCGGTATAGTGAGTCCTGCTTCCTTGGATCTCATTGGCTCAGTATACATCAAGTTGTGATGAAGTAAATGAAATTTCAACATCCACAAAGTAATGTACCTAGAAAATGTGGATTGATTTGCCAGGTTATCACAACATTTCAAGCCAGAAGAAGGATTATAGCTACTGCTTCACCAAACTGAGGATGGAATTCATCACATCCCCTATCAACTTTCGGGCTGATATCTTCACTACAGAATTCTGGATCTCCAGACAGTTGCTGATGCCCAGTTTGTGGTCCACAGTAAATTAAGCTCATGACCAGAGATCGCTGAAGAAGAATAATAATTCTGGAACAGAGTTATTGTTGAAATAAAATTTTAAAGATGAAATATATCTCATTTGTTATACTGTCAAGTTCCAGCTCATATGATTATGATACTACAGTGCTGGTGCTGCAATCCGGAAAAGAAAATCTGCAAACTTTTTTTGCAATAACAAATATACAAATATGGATTGGATGTTTCTACACAATATATCCGGGAACGAAATATAACACAGTTTATTTATTGCACAACTACAGTACCATTATTGAAGAGGTATCCATCCTGTCATCATTTATTGAGGAGGTACCATGTTGCCATTTAATACTTTATAGCACACTTATGTTGAGGAAGAATATAAATTTACAGCTCCCAGAAAATGCATTTATGGTCAGATATCCCAGAAGAAGAAGATACAGCAGTTGCCAGTTTTAATAATTTTGCCAGACGTCCCACAGTTCAGATTAATAATATAATGCAGTTAGCAAATTGGAATACATTACATTTATTTTGTCAAGACAGCCCAAAGGAAGAAGATACAGCAGATGTGGATACACATTACCAGAAAAAACATTGCAGTTGCCAGATTGGAATACAATGCTGTTTTGGTAAGATATCTCACTAGAGGAATCCTCAGTAGCCATTTTGGAGTTCCTGATGTATAGAGATAGAATATTCTGCATTAGCCGCCAGATTGGAGGGCTGTGCATTTTTAGTCAGATTTAAGTAGAATGCAGTGTTGGTCATCCATCTGTATTGGGATAGCACATATGAAGAATATCATAGATTTCACACTTTACAGAAAAGAAAATATTCTGCGGTTGCCATATAGAAGTACATTTTGGATTTGGTTCATTAGCACAGATTGAGAATATACTGCATTTGCCAGATTGGAATACAATGTATTTTTTGGGTCTAATGCCACACTTCACGGAGGAAGGATATATTGCATTTGCCATGATGGAATAGATTACATTTTTTGGTCTAATTTCACAGTTGCCAGGATCGAATAGAATACATTTTTTTATCTAAAATCACAGTTGCCAGTTTGGAATAGAATACATTTTTAATCTAAACACACTTCATAGTTGCCAGGATGGAATAGAATACATTTTTTTTTTATCAATGTCACTCTTTGCAGAAGAAAAATATATTGCAGGTTGGTACACAATGTAGCTTTGATCATTATCAAGCATCACAGAGGAAGAATATTCTGCAATCACCAAATTGAAATACAGTGCGAATTTGATCTGATAGAACAGATGAAGAATATTATGAAGTATCCAGATTGGGAGAAAAAATGCATTTTATTCTCAGATACTACACAGCGCAGAGGAAGAATATAATGCAGTGGCCATATTGCATAGAGGAATACATTGCATTTTTGTTAGGAGATCCTAGAGTGGGAAGATAATATATTCCATAGTTGTCATGATGAAGTACAATGCACTATTGATCACAAGTCAAGAGTTATTCACACTATCTCTGAATAATACACTACTAGTATGGACGAATTGATCATAAATTATATTTGCTGAGATATTTCCAGACAGAAAGGACTAACTTATTGGATAAAATTGATCTCATCTTTGCCATATATATCAGACACAGTCTCCAGGTATGTTAGTATAGCACGAATTGAGGAAATCTTCATCCACCTGTCCAAAAGAGGTGTAGATTAACTACAATACCACCTTATGGTTGTTCCACTGTACGTGCCTTCATTATATACAGTCTTGAGGAGGAGCATCCAATTGTGATCCACTATCAGAAATCAAGATGCCCGTCATTGCTGTGGAATTCAATTGCTATCTATACTAGCAATCACATTTAATTAGCTGACCAATTCTTGTCTCCTATTCTTCCGGTCCATCCTAAGTCCCATCCCTATTAATGCCTGATTCCCTCATAAATCATACATCATCTATCTGATCCTCATAATGCCATACCTTCCCAATGCCTGATTCCTCAAATCATGCCTCATATCTCCCAATAATGTGATCCCTCATAAATCACTTCGCACATCCCTACCTCAAGATATTCCCCATGCTATATCAGATAGAGCTTTGGTATCCCATCTAAGCAGATTCCAGTCAACTGAAAAATGGTGTCTTCTCACCTCTGAAGTCGCCGAAGGCCGGTCTGCATGGTGAGGGACACCAGTCAAATGGTAAAGCAGACTTTCACACACAAATCAGAAGTACCATACCAGGCATCATGGCTAACGCCCAAATTCACAGTGGCCGAACAAAGAAGAATGGTGTCTTCTCAAATTTTACAAAAGCCTCCAAGAATTAATCAACATGAACAAGTCTACAGTATCAAAGATAATACGTTTTACTGCATTCAAACAAGCATTCTTTATGAAGCACTCCCAGTCTCTTTGATTGTTGCTATTTTGATTTTTTTGGTTAGTGATAAAAGTTGGGTTTCATAGCCTTTTGTTTAGTGACGTGGAAAGTGGTATTAGTCTTTGAAGACACTACAAGAACTGAATTCTTCAAGAGATGTATAAGATCTCCAGTCTACATACCATCTGCAATCAACAGGTACCCTGTGATCAATCACAGATCTTCTTGGAGGAATAGCTAGCAAGTATCTGGTTGCCTTTGTCTGTCATAATCTATATATGTCTATTAATCCATTACCATGTTCTCTTTCAGGACTCAAGGATGTTATATAGATGGTATCTTATCACCAATTGACTTTTCTTTCTTTTAAACACCATTCAGAAACAAATAATAGTTATTTATATCTAATGTTGTGTTAAGTTTTCCTATTTGATTTGTTTGTTTACCATTGTTTAGTAATTACAGAGTTATTCATGATTTTGAATCACATTTTGCATGTTGTCTCATAACAATCACACATTATTCAGCATCACATTCTATGAAGATATCTTAAGATTGATATGCTGGATTTTGTAGATAGTCCTGTTAATAGGTTTCAATCTCAGTCTTCGTTAGAAATGTTCAGATTCTGGTTGATTCACGTTGCTTTTCTTATATGTGTGTGTATATGAAGGTATTGTTATATGTGAATTTATGAAAAACTGATTTGGCCGTCACATGTACCAGCGCGACAAGCTCTTTGCAGATACCGACAAGTTGAAGTGGACCACTAATTTCTTTGAACATGTTCAAGTTGACATCTGAGATGGAACAAATAAGAAATACACACACAATTTCTTTTCAAATATAGTAGTTTAGAAGTATGAAAATTGTTTTCGTTCGTTCTTATCAACCAGTTCACACGCAGTTTGGGTGTGGTATACGTGGTCATGTGCCTCGTCTCCGATGCATACAGCTGGATAGAATTTACTTTTGTATTGAACAATCTCAACTGAATTTCCCAAGAATGTTGTCGAGTTCCGTAGTAGATTACAAGCTAGAAAAGATTACAATATATAAGCACAAATCACCTGAATGGGTGTAATTTTTTTTCTTCTTGTGTTCGCCTGATGTAAATTCGTGCTCCTAGTAGGGCGCTTCTGACTTATCTTTTTTGCTTGAATGTCTGCTTTCCTTATTATCAGTGTCCCTCACTATACAAGCGTGCCCTTCTCCAACTTCAGGAGTATATGGGGTGTAGGGATTTTCAGCCTTTGAGGTTCACTGATGCAGATGTCATCCGCCTTCATTCATCTCTTTTCTTAGTCTTCTCTTCCAAATTGTTGCCCTCTGGTATCTTTAGGTATACTTCTGTGTTATTGTTTTCTTGGTCTCTCCCTTTTATCCGTTTTGGTTTTTTTTAAATACAATTTTAGGCTCTCTGCCAATCGTTCAATATTCTCTAGCCATTGTATTCTCTATTAAGTTTCATGATGCTGGTAATTAATGGAGTATTCAACAAATTATAAATATCCTTATTGTTCCTCATTCTCCACTAACTTCATTCTTGTTGGGCCCAAAAATTTGCATCGTTTTCATACGCTGTTTTCAAAGGTCTGTAATAATGTTTCATCCTGTTTTGTTGTGCTCCAGGTTTCAGATCCATGTAGAAGCAATTGTTCCTGTCACAGGACAGACACTTGGAATTTAGCAGGTGGTTACAGTTTGGAATATCTTCATTGCACTCCGGACATGTCCATAGGTCATCCGATCTCCGCAATATCTCCAACAGCTTCCAGCGACTCACCATATCAGTTCTATTTTGATTGATGGGCCTAGTCATTTACCTATTGTGCTTTTCTTTTTTTATGGACACTTCAATCCCAGCTCTTGCAATCTAGTAATTGACATGGATTGGTTTCAATGAAAATCTTCTTTATGGTCACACAATGTCAGCTCTTTAGCAGGTGTTGTGGGGCAAAGTATAATTTATTTCCTGATTACATTCTAGGCTTTTATTTCTTGTCTTGTTGGAGCTGTGGAAATTTGTGCCCAAGTACTTATATATTTCTGTTCTTATGTATTCATTTTCATTTCCCTATCTTGTTATATTTCTGTAACCACTCTGTGTGATTTGTATGTGATCTGAGCCTAAGAGCAGTTGTGCAAGTTATGCGCCTACAAGTAGGCCAGCACATACTATTTCTGCGAAGCTTTTATTTACTAGGTAGCTTCCTAGCCTCTACATCGCTTGCCTTTTAGGTAGCAGTGGTACTATTCTTTGCTTCCTTGCAGACCCCGGCACCACATAGGCAATTATTGTAGTAACAGGTATCACCAGTTCCAATGTGTACAGCACTTAAAAGAAGGTATGGTTAATTTAATTGCAGACATTTCCTCATATTTTAGGTAAGGATATCTATATCATCCCTTACTTACCCAGATCTCTATTGATTTGTTAGCATGCATGATTCAATTTTGTATTAATTTCACAAACTTTTGTTATATGTAATAATTAATAACAAAATTTAGCATACATATGTATATTCGATTGACCTCTTCATCATTCATTATGGCACACATTCATTGTATGTATATATATCTATTCTATCCTGCTGTGATAGAGATCCCTGTTATTTATGTATACGTTAATTTTCAATTGTTTTTTCTTTCAGGCGTTTTTAACTTGTGAAATAACTGTAAAGTTCTGTACATAAATTTGTCATTCAATTAAAGTTTACAATAGATTATCCATTTGTTGTTATATGTTTTAGTTGTGTGTGCTAGTGTGTTTTAAAAGCCTGTTTGTTTAATTGTATGTGATTTGAGACTCCCATGTACTGCTGAAATGACGTGTTGAGTGAGATCAAGACAAAGAAAAGCTTATCAATATAAGAAAGAGGCAGTCATCATTTTTCGGACATTTGATGAGGAAGGGAGGTTTAGAACAAATAGTGACAACCGGTAAAATGTTGGATAGCCTGACATCATGGCAATGAAGAGTATCAACATCTGAGATGATAGCAAGCACCAGTCTGCACGGTACCTGCTGATATGTATAACATTGTGTGTGTGTATATATATATATATATATATCTACAGACACAACACTTAATGACCACATGAAAAAAATTCAACCACAACACATGTAGTGATCTTGTATGTGCTTGTTCTAAGACACTTTGTAAATTGTTATTCATTTTAATTACGGCTGTTCTTGGTGTTTATTGCGAATGTGGTCTATTCCCAGGAGGAAGATGTAGTTGGCTGTCCACTCTTGCGGTTAAGCGTAGGGATGGGAGCTTTAATTTGCGTTCTATGGCCAGATGAGTCGCCCTTGTGTTATATCCGTGTTTATGTAGTGTGGTCTTGATATTGTCTTTCCATCTTTTTCTTGGTCTTCCCTTAGTACCAGATCTCTTTATTGTAGGCTGTTATTGTTGGTTGGTTGTATTTCATTCTCATTAAATGTCCAAACCACTGCATTGGTTTATGTAAAGGGATGTGTGTGCTTCTGTGTCGTGTATGTGGATATGATGATCGATCATTCTTCATAATGTATTTGGTCGCATGTTTTCTGGGGTGTCGAATATTCCCTCCTGTAATCAAGGATGTATATAGTCACTTAACTGCTTACACAGTAGTGTAGACATCAAATTCATGCATATACATACAGAGACTTACTCTTACACACATAGATGCACCGTCTCTCTCACAAGCACACACATATCAAAACAATGACAGGGTTGCACACACATTTACGCCCTCTCTCGCATGTAAGCAGACGCATATTCTTCTTCTTTGAACGCTCCATATCGACCACTGATTTGTATGTGCTCTGAGCCTAAGAGTGATTGTAAGTTGTGCCAGTTATGCGCCTACAAGTAGACCAGAACATCCGATTTCTGCTATGCTTTTTATTTACTAGCGTAGCTTCCCTAGTTCCTACATCCATCAGTCGCCTCTTATGACATGCCTTGTAGATCGCAGCACCACATGGGCACACATAAACACGCTGTCAAGAAACCATACACACACATACTCTCATGCGCATGCATTCTTTAATGTACACACGCCCTCCTGCCCAGCGAGTTCGTAGCGCGTTGGACTGCGGGTGACTAGCCCTCTGTGAGTACGGGTTCAATTCCACGGGCTGACAGAAAAGCCACAGGTTCCCCAGATTCACGGTGTTCGTGGCACCGAAGGGTTACGATGTCCATGGCACCGAGTCGAAGAACTGAAAGCTCAAGTGCTTCTGAATCGAAAAAAAAAAATGTGCACACAGGGAGTCTCTGGTTAAGACAATGCGAGTCGTGGGTTCACGGGTGCATTTTTCCAGAGACCCCTAGGATTGTTGCCGGAGTTTGTGCAATACTTTTGGCAGATGTCGCGCCATTTCTACGGAGAGGGACCGAGCGATATGGGGTTACGCCCGGTGCGATGAAGTCAATCCTTCGGCTTTAAACTATGAAAACAAACGCACATGGACGCTCATTAAACCACTCATGCTCACACACATCACATATACATAAATCCCTTGCTTACACACACTCATTCTCACGCATACCTTCTCTCACACATACTTTCTCCCATGCATACTTACGCTTTTGTGTAGACAGTAATAATTTGAAAAATAACGTAAACGTCGACAGGTATATGATATACCACCGCAGCACTTAATCCAATCATTTTTTTGCAATGTTTTTCTTAGGTAACATAGCTGCAAATCAAATAAAAAAATGTATGACAACTTTGATTGACAGAAGGTATAATATATTAAATTATAAATTAGAAAGAGATGGGTGGGGAATCGCTAGCGATGGATAGGACATACATTGAGAAGACAGGCACTGTTTTGGAACCCGCATGGAAAGAGGAGTAAGGGAAGGCCTAGACAGACCTGAAGAAGATAGGTAAAACATGGAAAGAATTGGAAGGGATGGCAAGAGAAAGGAAGAGCTAGAAGAAGTTTGTTGCAGACCTGTGCTCCGTTGGGAACTGAAAGATGAAGAAGACAGACAAACAAGGTGGGCAAGAAAGAAAAGAACAGACAAAGCAGGCAGGAAGAAAAAAAACCCGATAGGTTGAGCATGAAAAAAAAAACACTTGCTGTCCAAGAAAGACAAAAAATACGGCGGGCAGAAACGAAAGAAACAGGCAAGGAAAAAACCAACATGGTGGGCAAGAAAAAAAAAACTAGGCGGTCATGAAAGAATAAAACAGACTAGGCGGGCTATAAATTTGTTTTTAATCAATAGTGGGCAAGAAATTAATATTAAAAAAACAGACTAGCGAGCATGAAAAATAAACATACCAAAAAAAAAGAAATACAAAATAGGCGTTAAAGAAAGAAAAAAACAGACACGACAGGCAAGAAATAAAAAATCGGACAAGGAAGAAAAAAACCCGAGACAGCAGGAAAGAAAGAGAAAACAGACAGCTGGATATTGATTGTTAAATTCTTCTTTTGTCTCTCTCTCCTTTTTGGCGTAGCAAGTTTAACAGATAATCGGTTTCCGAGATAATGCACGCTTGGTCGCTTGATATGCTCGCTCAACGCTATTTAGTTTATGATGTACATAGCATTGAGAATGTATGTCGTTTAGACTTTTGTCTGTATGCTCAAAGCCATTTGTGTATGCTGTACATAGATAGCATTGAGTGTCTTTTGATTTTCTACTCACATCGGACAGGTTAAAGTTCAACTCTTCTAGAATTTGAGGATGATGGAGCTCGTTGTGATATTCACTGCTACAGCAGCAACGATACGGTTCACTGTAATCATTCATCGCCACCAAATCGCTAGTTAAACATGATGAGTTCTACTACTCTCTAGGCTGTATTCAACTGTTCAAGGACAGATAATCATCACATCCTGAATCGATTTTCCTTAATGGTTGTCAATTTGTCAGAAAGTTAGACATATTGGGTATCTATTCTCAGATCTAGTCAGTATGATTCTGGTTTCGTTCAACCACAGAAGTATACAACCCGGAGCTTAGTTAGTTAGTTTGTTCCTTTCGTGCCAAAGGCGGCACATAGGGCAGAGGTTTTAGATCTCCATGTGATACGGTTCTTTGCTAGCAGTTGGAGATCTTGTATGGTTTTACATCCCAATAGTTTACTTTCTTGTTGAATGGTTCTTCGAAGAGTGGTCTTTGGTCTTCCACGTTTTTTTTTCCCAACTAGTGACCACATAAGGACTTGTCGATTTAGTCTCTTTTCGCCTGCTCTAAGAACATGACCTAAATATTTCCACCTTCGTTTCCTTATAATATTTGATACGGAGCACGACAGTATAAATACACTAAACAGAAAAGCACAGACCGCAGTCTTCAGACTTAGAACGGGACACTGCAGTCCCGGAACACACCTCCATAGAATGGGTCTCAGAGACTCTGCTGCCTGCACCTGTGTATCACCAAAGCAGTCCCAAGAGCACATCCTGCAAGACTGCCCCAACCCGAGCAATGTGTGGAAATCTGGCTAACAAAAGCAACCCTACAAAACAAATTATGGGGGACCGGTGAAGACCTCAAGCGCACCACCCTATCTATAACACATACCAGAGTAGCCATATAGCAGAAGTTGACGCAGAAGAAGAAGTACACATGGTTTCTAGTAATGGTTATTGGTTATTGGTTACTAAACTGACGTAATTGCACTCCGGGCGGACCCATAGGTGCTCAGTCTCCCGCAACAGATATCGAAGAGTATGCATACTGATGGTTCCTGTGGCTCGCTGATTAAACACACCTCTCACTCTGCCTCTCAGGCATCCAGTTCGACTTGAACAACGGGTAACTCCAAACTGCTTAAATCGCTTGATCGATTCAACATCGATTTTAGTGTCCTCATCCAATAGAGAGTCGCGAAGAGACCGAAGAATATCCCCTTATCCATCTTCAACTCCCCAACAATCGATGCTGTTGATGCAAGCCTGTCCGCTCTCTCATTACCGTAAACACCCGCATGCCCAGGACAGTATATCCACGTAAGCCGCTGGAGGTTAGAAACTTCTATAGACGACATCCACTCATACCGAAACCTGCCCTTCTGGATCTTGTGAAGCATCGACTGAGAGTCAGAGACAACAACTGCCCCAGTAAATGAAGTCGCAGAAATCCAATGGAGGGCAGCAGTAACGGCCTCAGCCTCCATCCTCATACTAGAAGTAGTTGTCCTGTATGCCCCACTTCGCTCTACAACAACCCTACCATGCGCATAAGCCAAGAAACCCCAGCCGGATTTCTCACCACGTTGAACCGACCCATCAGTATATACAACAACATCATCATCCCTTGCATTATCTTCTATCAGCTGCTTAACTGCGAGATCAGCCTTCATGTTGCCCCAATCTCTACATTCTCTTCCAAGAGTAATGATAATGTTTCTAGTAAGATTTTAAAACTGAAAACTCCACATTATCGTATCACATTTATGCTGTAGAATTGTGTCATATCTGAATGATCATGTGAAGTTATCAGAACCGATTCATTCTTACATATTGATCGAAAAGTAATAGTAATTATTTTAACATTATGAAATCTTCTTCTTCTTTGCGTCCGTTCTTTACGACCAATTTTAATCACTCTTTGTGATATGTTAGATCTTTGCCAAGAACGTGTATACGTTGCACATTGCTTTGTAGGCCCCTAAACGCATAGACTTCTACACGTTTAGGACATGTGCATCCGATTTCAGCCAAACTTCCTCAGTCGCCTCTTACGACATGCATGGCAGGTAACAGTGGTTCTATTCTTTACACCCCAAATTTGAGCCCGGTAACCACTCGGGCAAATTATGAAATTACTTACGAAGTTTGAATATGCCAAATCCTCCATCAAATTAAGTGCAACGAAACAAAGCATTAATTTACAGACAAAGCCTCTTGTCATGTTTCGTTTTGATTGTCCTAAGTTTGAACTTTCAAAAACTGGTAACTGTATGTATTTGTAGAACAGAAACAACATGAATGTTTAATGAAGGGTACATAGACAATATTTTAAAATCAACAGTATTAAAAATCGTCACAGACATGCGCTAGTGTGGTGCCGGGGACCGCAATGGAAGCAAATAACAGTATAACTGCAACCTACAATGCATGTCGTAAGGGGTGACTGATTGCCCTATGGATGCTGCCCTAGTAAATAAAAAGCAGCGCAAAAATAGGATGTACTGGCCTACTTGTAGACGCATAACTGGCGCAATATACAATCGCTCTTAGGCTC
Organism: Arion vulgaris; assembly: GCA_020796225.1. Taxonomy (NCBI): domain Eukaryota; kingdom Metazoa; phylum Mollusca; class Gastropoda; order Stylommatophora; family Arionidae; genus Arion; species Arion vulgaris. Next base: position 26,938,023 of record CM036757.1, on the reverse strand, counting down.
AGATCACATACAAATCACACAGAGTGGTTGACAGGTGGTCGACATAGAGCCACTTCTCTTCAACCAACGTTTCTTCAATTATATAGTGCTATAAATTAGATTGTCTGGTCAACCACTAGTAACAGCTGTTATAAGAGATGAAGATATGTTGGACACACCTTGAGAAGAAATGATCAAGGAATATCAAAGCAGGCATTGAAGTGGAATGCAAATTGTTCTTCTTCTTCTTCTTTGCGTTCGTTCTTTATGACCAATTTGAATCACTCTTTGCGATATATTTATCTTTGCCAAGAATGTGTATACGTTGCACATTGGTTTGGTAGGCCCCTAAACGCATAGACTTCTACACGTTTAGGACACATGCATCCGATTTCAGCCAAACCTCCTTAGTCGCCTCTTACGACATGCATGGCAGGTAACAGCGGTTCTATTCTTTACACCCCAAATTTGGGCCCCGGTAACCACTCGGGCGGCAAATTGTTCAAGAGAGGAAGGACGACCTAAGGAGACCCTGAAACGAACATTGCTGAAAGAGACGAGAAATATCGGTCTCAGTCCCATAGAGGAGATTGAGCGAGTTGCCCAGGCTAGAGCGGTATGGAGAAATTGTTTGCAGGCCCTATGTAACGTATAACGGTACGAGAATAATAATTATTATAAGCATTGTTTTTTGGCTCCTTTGACGTGAAAATGGTGACAAAAGGGAATCTTTCATAATATTTAGTCATTTCAGTGATAATGATACTTCTTCTTCGAATGCTCCATATCAACCACTTGTTATACCAATCTTTGTGATTTGTATGTGATCTGAGCCTAAGAGCGATTGTAGGTGTGCCAGTTATGCGCCTACAAGTAGGACAGCACATCCAATTTCTGCAAAACTTTTTATTTACTAGGGTAGCTTCCTCAGTCGCATTTTACGACATGTCTTGTATGTCGCAGTGTTACTATTCTTTACTCTCCTTGAACCTCGGCAACACACAGACACTTTTGAGTAAATGATGACTTATGTTGTAGCATGTAAAGCACGGTGACTTATGTTGTATGTAGCATGTAAAGCACGGTGACTTATGTTGTATGTAGCATGTAAAGCACGATGACTTATGTTATAGCATGTAAAGCACGGTGACTTATGTTGTATGTAGCATGTAAAGCACGGTGACTTATGTTGTAGCATGTAAAGCACGGTGACTTATGTTGTAGCATGTAAAGCACGGTGACTTACAACCGCCAAGAATAAAAAAACGCATTTTGAAACATGATTGAATGTCGCTGTACGCCACTTCTTGATCTCCTAAATGTACAAGAAAGTAACACGCAATCACAAACATGTAGTTTTACAGATTACAAAAACAATGACAAAATACAGCAACGTTTCGACCAACAAGGCCTTTATCAAGCAAGTAACACAAATATTATGTGCACAAATAATGTAGAGAAAAAAACCAAAACCAAAACTCACGCTTCACACGGCACAAGTGGGTAATATACAAAGTGTGTAAAGATATATGTTTGCCAGGTAAGAGAACCGGTGGTTTATATAAGACTGGTGTCTAATTTATGTTAATTGATGACTGCAGACGTCACACTGTAATCAATTCAACTTATATAGACAATAAATCGATAGAATATACATAAATACACACAATAAAACTTTAAGAAAGGACATGATTTATTCTTCTTCGAACGCTCCATATCGATCACTTGTCAACCACTCTGTGTGAGTTGTATGTGATCTGAGACTAAGAGCGATTGTACTTACTTACTTACTTAATCCGTCATGCCTAGTGACACATGGGGCTTCAGAAAGGACTTTCCATGCTCTCCTGTCCCGTGCAACCTTCAGCGCAGAGCCCCACGTCAGAGATGCGGTGTCCAGTTCCTCTTCCATCATGCGCCTCCATGTTGTCCGTGGTCTGCCTTTCTTTCTTTTTCCCTCTGGTGTCCAAGTGAGGGCTATCCTTGCAGGCATTTCTTGTCTCATTCTCATAACATGTCCGAGCCATTTCCATCTTTTCTTTTTGAGTATGTAATTCATTGTCTCTTGTCTTGTGTCTTGGAGTAGTTGGTTATTGGATATTTTTACTGGCCAAAAGATTCCCAAGATTCTGCAAGACAAGAGTGGTGGAAAACTGACAGCCTGCTAGTATCTCCTTTGGTCATCCTCCAACACTTCGATCCGTAGAGCAAAACTGGCAAAACAATGCTTTTATAGAGTTTAAGCTTTGTGGTCCTATTGTAGATTTTGGACTTCCATACTGGTTTCATTCTGGCAAAAGCGGTTCTGGCCTTACTTAGGCGTGATTTTATATCTTCCTCTGTGCCACCATTTAGTGTCAGTACGCTAAAGAGCGATTGTACGTTGTGCCAGTTATGCGCCTACAAGTAGGCCAGCACATCCGATTTCTCCGCTGCTTTTTATTTACTAGGGTCGCCGAGTGGTTACCGGGGCCCATATTTGGAGTGTAAAGAATAGAACCACTGTTACCTGCCACACATGTCGTAAGAATCGACTAAGGAGGTTTGGCTGAAATCGGATGCACATGTCCTAAACGTGTAGAAGTCTATGCGTTTAGGGGCCTACCAAACCAATGTGCAACGTATACACGTTCTTGACAAAGATCAAACATATCACAAAGAGTGATTAAAATTGGTCGTAAAGAACGAACGCGAAGATGATTTACTAGGGTAGCATCCCTAGTGCCTAGATCAGTCGCCTCTTATGACATGCATTGTAGGTTGCAGTGGTACTATTCTTTGCTTTCCTTACCGGCCCCCGGCAAGGACATGACTAAATCAATAACAGATTGTAAATCAAATGTTGGTTGTTTTATGTTTATATTTATTTTCTTTTTTCTTTTCTCTAATACTGATTTGCCTCACATCGTCAGGATAAGAAGAGATTTATAGAACGAGCTTTTGTGTGTACTTTATACATATTTTAACACTCATCTGTCATTGGTGGTCTGGCTTTACAGTAATTAGTTTCGTCACAATACCTTCAAAACTCCGTAGAAAATCTAACCCAACTTAAGCGAATTCGAAACTAGAGTTCACCAAGTGTTACTTGGGAGCTTCTTCTTCTTCTTAGAACGCTCCATATCAATCACTTGTCAATCATTCTGTGTGGTTTGTATGTAATCTGAGCCTAAGAGCGATTATACGTTGTGCCAGTTACGCGCCTACACGTAGGCCAGCACATCCGATTTCAGCCCTGCGTTTTATTTACTAGGGTAGCATCCCAAGATCCTACATCAGTAGCCTCTTACGACATCTATTACAGTTTGAAGTGGTACTATTTTTGCTTCCTTGAGGACCTCGGCACCACACTGGCAGCCGTTGAGCAAAGAATAGTAACACTGTGACCTACAAGGCATGTCGTAAGAGATGACTGAGGTATCGGCATATAGTCTATAGATGCTACCCTAAATAAAAAGCGTTGCGGAAACCGGATGTGCCGGCATACTTGTAGGCGTATAACTGGCACAAAGTACAAACGCTCGTACAAATCACAAATAGTGGTCAAACAAGGGGTCAATATGAAGCGTGCGAAGAAGAATAGCGGCTGAACGAAAAAAAAACCTCTTCAATAATTTTTTCGTTTTAGACCAGCAGTTCGTTTGCGTTCGTTCTTTACGACTAATTTAATCACTCGTTGTGATATGTTTGACCTTAGCCAAGAACAACTATACGTTGCGCCCCCGCTCATATGTACCTACACGTGTAGGGCAGGCGTACACGGAAATATTGGCATACGGGAAATGTTTGAGTCTGTCTGAGACTAGCAATTTAATCTGTAAATGGTACTGTTTGGTACTTGTACCCATTGTTTCTCTTGGTATACCGATAGCTTGGCTGACATGTGGACTAAAATTCCCATTAAAGAAAGGAAGCATACTTCTTCTTCTTCGAACTTATGGTTATCGGAGGCTACAATAATTATTTATCATCGGCCGTAGTAGTTTATACAAGAGACAACATTGAATATATAGACACTATTTCAAGCGAACGAAAGGAAGGAGGATCGGCGCTAGTACAAAACTGCGCAAAAGTTATACTAAAAAAATCTCCTTTTAATTATATCTTGTGCCTTTCAACAATGGTATTTTGATCTTTATGAACAGTTATGCTTTTTTATGGCTCTGCCTTTTTCGTCGGCTTCTTCTAAATTTTTTTTTTACCACATGCGAGAAGAGAGTGGCATTGTTTGTTGGCAAACCCAGAAACCACACGAACAGTGAATTACGCTATTAGGCAAAATGCCTATTTTTAGACGAACGATAATGATGTTTGTTACCCATAATGCAAGCGTTTAAATTGTCCTTCATAAGGAAGCGGAAGTTGTTGAAAAACGTCATACTTTTATTTCATGCAAGAGGACAGCCATATTGCTTGAAGAGATTAACGCGCACAAAAGTATTACACGTACTGCTATTGTCATGATTGTGGATTTGTGGATTTGGTAAGTAGTGCTGTAGATTAAATATAATGCGTTTCATTTATTAGTATCTCATTATAGTTAAAGATTCTTTTGGAATTGTGAATGAAACTCGCATCTTGGCATCGTCATTTATTTATCTTATCATAATCAATTCAATGATTTAAATAATAATTTAATATTTATTGAATTGATTCACTTTGAAGTTTGATTCAGATAACAATCCTAACATTTAGTAACATTACTTACTAACAATCTGATCAACAAATAAACACTGTACAGGTATTAAGAGTTTCCGAAAAAACAAATAGACAAACACAGAATTCGAACCACTTATGACTTAGTACTTACCCTTATTTCTTACAACACCCATCGCCTAGCAATACGTACGTCACTTACGAAGTTACGAGCGTCCTTACGAACACAACCTGACCTGATCGAGTGTCAACACTAGACGTGATAGAAAAACCAAGTGGACCTATTATGTAAACTAAATGTTTTTAAACATTTAATTTTTATTATGGATGGATGGGCCGACCGATGTGGCAAGCTTTGACTTTGTGTTGTTATTCAACAACTGTTATATTCATTTAATCATTATAATTATATTGCACTTTCCCACGTTTCACTTTCTGTTCGAGAAACATTTAGATAGATTGAATTGAGTAGCAGAAAAATTTATTTATAACTAACCGACTGACACAACAAAGTATATAATATAAATAAAAAATTCCGTCACCTTTTCAAACCTTTGGCCAACTTTGGGGATGACTTCAGGACTTTACATTTACTGATAAAAGGATGCGTAAAGATAGTAATAATACTCTTTAGTCTTTTTGTACTTTGAAAGGCATATGTTTAAAAGTTTTATGATCAATGAATGATGGTACCAAACTGCGTCCAGCTAATAAATTTCTGCATTATACCTCCCCTCATCAAACACTTCAAACGGTAAAACAGCTAGTGGATAAATCTGTCTGCATACTACATATATTTGATATCATTTATACTCCTAGATGGTTGATATGTTGTACGCATCACATACATAGCATGTGGAGTTAGTGATCAAGCTATTTTCCAGTAATGACATATTTTTTACAGAGAATTTTCATATTCAAGAGGATGTTTAGGATATATTTATATGTTCAAAAGAAATCAAGGGATTAATATTTCTAAAATATTGGTGGTCAAAGTAGTAATGTTGTTCATCTGAACCGTTTGTGTATTAAATTATTAATAATGTCACAGATATTTGCATACTACTTACTGTGATTAAAAATGAAGTACAGAGTTGTTGATTAAACAGAGACATTGATATTTTGGACACAAGAAACACAAAGCTACTGAAATTAAATGTCTAGCGCAAATTTGTCAAGACAGCAATATGATTGGGCAGGAAAGATTATGACGTGTAAAAAGAACTGTTTAGCAGATTGTTTTGGTTGTTAGATCGGGCAGTTTTTATTTTAGCAGAAGAATTTGGAGTTAGGAGCTTGAGACGACGAATGAACATTAATATTCCCAAAACTGTGATCTCAAGACAGAAGAAACCCAGAATTGGAAAACAAGCTCTAAAACAGGTCTACCAGTTGAAATAACTAGGTGCTGCAATAGAATATTAGCTAATCGAAATGCAACAGCTGGGAGACTGTTCCCCAGAGCCAGAGAAGTTGATTGGATTCCTCTAGTGTAACAAAAAATCTAGAAAAATCACTGTAGATATCAAGAAGCTAAGAACAAAGTCAAATGGAAAGTATTATTTCTTCTTTGCTTTCTTTGCATGATTTACTCAGAGCTCTAATGTTTTTATTTTTGTTATATTTGACTTTATCCAAAAAATCTGTGATGTACGTTGCAACATTGGTATTAGTAGGCCCTCCTAAACCCGAATGAGAACTTGTAAAAGTCTGATGCTGGGAAAACACATAAAAATCCGCATTTCAGCCCAAATTTGGTTAAAAGATAGCCCTTTACTTGACATTTTAGCATGGGGGTTTGCTAACAGTGGTTCTGTTTGCTTTACTCCCAAATTTTGGAGCCTCCGAGTGAATCAGCTCAGAGGCGTGAAAGTAGATTTGAAATTCACTCTACACTCCAGTGTAGAAGAGGATTGACTAAATAAGAAATTAGATGAATGATCAATCAACCAAAATACACACCTTAAATCATAATGTTAATGATTGCAAATTGTGAACCATTACATCTTCTCTTTTTTATTTACAGGATTTTCTTAAAAGAAAACTAGACGAGATATTGGGGTTACCATAATGTCTTGTATACACTACAAGTTTAAAAGTAGCCTTGACTACAATTCAGTCACATTTGATGGCCTGCACCTGTCTTTGTCAGACTTAAAAAAGGCCATCAGTCAACAGAAACGTTTGAAGCCAGGAGAATTTGATTTGGAAATTACTAATGCACAGACAGGCGATGGTAAGCATAATTTAATTATTGTTATCTTACATCCTATGATTTTATTACTAATTTTTATATTGTCTTTATTTGTCTCACTACGCTGATTTACATTTTGCTGTGCTGTTGACATGGTGCAGTGAAGCAGTCAGTAGGCATTATACAGTGCCATCTTTTAGGTGGTATCAAACCTTTCCAATCAACTTGATGTATACTCTGAAATTATACTTTGAAACCACTTAAATGTCTGCTATCATTTAAGTTTAAACAGTTGTCTTTAGTGTAAATCTTTTTTTAATTTTATTCTGTATGGGTTCCATGGCATGACAGTTCTAGTAATTGCACAATAATTTTGGTTTGTTTGTGATTGTAGTTATTGTCATTTTCTCTAACCGCCACGCTCTTGATGCTTAGGGCAGCAACTCATGCACACTTTTCTTCTTAGCCATCCTCTTTATCGTCTTCTAGCTGTGATTCAGTTCCAGTTCAGGACTTCTGGTTTCAAGATAGTGGCTGTGTTTGGTGGACTTTGGCTATCCCTTCATATTCCTGTGTTTTGTGACAGCTCATGCTTTCAAATTCTGCACATGGGATTGTATGCTCATCGTGGAAATTTTGTTTTTGATAGATGGGTGTCCAATGTTTCAAACTGACTGTTGCCGACATGAAGTATTCGATTACCTGAATATGTAGGCTAGGAATATGCCCTCACTCCCTCTGCAAAGTTGAAATCTGCAGTACTACACCAGAAGGCGCTAAAAAACATTGGATCACACAGGTCATGTTTATATATGATTATATCGTCGGATAAAACTTCTGCTGTTGACTACTGAGCCTCACATAGTAAATGCTCTACATTCATTCTGGGTTCAATTCCGCGGCTGGCAGAAAAGTCACAGGTTCTCCAGATTTACAGTGTTCGTGGCAAACCGGCTGCATGGCACGAATGGCTAAAAGCTCAAGTGCTTCTGGATGGGAAAAAAAAGATTTTTACCGTCTGATTTCCATATCCAAGCAGTCTCCATGCATAAGACATGTCCACTCATTCACCAGCGTCTCTTTTGGACGATAGTGTTCATATTTTCTTGCTGACACAGTGAAAGCAGTTCTTGGTTAGAGACAGCTCTTGGTTAGAGCACATGTAAGATTTTTTGCAGACATGTATGGAGAATAGAAGGTTTGGACCGTTCTTGTTGTTATTCATAAGCATTCTGATCATCTGTACATTACAGTTGATGGCACACAACTGCGAGGTATATCAATTTTTATTCTGGTGCTCTATTTGACTGATGTTCAGACCATTTGAAGGGTCACAAATGCACTTCTCAAGTCGAGATTGATAACACTTCCAATATACATGAAAGCAGTTGTATTTGGAAGGATTTTCTAGTTTGAGTGATGCTGTAGTGGCTGAGACTTCGTTCTATTTTTACTGATTGATTTTTAGCCCAACCATCTGACTGGTTAAGACTACATGTTTTTCCTAAATATCTTAATGTGTGAGAGATTGTTGTTAAGTAACAGTGTGTTGTTACAACTTGAAGATTTATTTCTGTTTGAATATAGAATAAGCTACAATGATATCTCTTTAAGTGAATTTTCTGTTCTTCGTTTAGTATACAAGAAAAATGATGAGCTTATTGCTAAAAACACATCAGTCATTGTATCAAGAGTGCCAGTGAACAAGACTACAGCAAGCAGCACACAGAAATCATGGTAGGTCATTCTTACCTTTTTCGTTTGTGGGAAAATACATTGCATAGAATAATAGGTACAAATTAAGCACATGTTCTCTACTAAGATTTTAGAAATATAATTTTTTTTTAAATAGCAGAAGACCATAATAGTAATTGGTAAATATTGTTGTGATGCCCTGAAAGAACTCAATGTTAAAAGAGAATTGGCTGATAAACATCATCAAATAGCTTGTCCTGAGCAGAACTTTGCCACCCCAACAGTCCTCCGAATTTCTCTCTCTCATAAGCCAGATGTCCTGCCTCTGCAGCTGTCATGTTCAAACCATCAGTCACATCCTGGATCCATCTTCTCTGTGGTCTTCCTCTTTTTCTCTTTGCCGGTATGCCTCCTTTCATGATGGTCTTCTCCTGCTCTTCATGTCTTTTATGTGTCCAAAATATCTCAATTTTCTCATAAACAACATACTATATAGAAAAATTAGATACTTTGGTCACATTAAGTGTCACGATGGCCTGGAAAGAACAATACTAGAGAGCAGGGTCCCAGGACGCAGAGGCAGACCAAGAAGAAGATGGCTATAAGATATTAAAAAACCACGAATATGACCATCGACAAGTGGTGAGCCGGCTAGAGACAGAGTGAATTTCAGATGTGCTGCCAAGAGAGCAACGTCCTATAAAGGATACTCAACCTTGGTGATGATGAAATATTGTTAATTAACATGGAAAGTGTTGCTTAAATCTGAAATTTGTGAGCTGAATTAGACAATTTAACCTCGAAAATTTATAGCACAACTTAATCTAATTTGATCAGCATGTCCAATGTTTTATACTATACCCCCATATGCTGAGAAAAATTATGTTTAGGACTTGCAGTCTAAAATTTTCCATAATAGTTGTGTGATGCAAAGAAGGGGAATAATGTAAGAACTACAAGTTATTTGACACGTTTGCCAGCTTGAACACTTTTTAAAGTAAATTTAGTATCACATTCCCAGAGATGGTATTTAAGGTTAGGCAATAAAACAGCTTGCTAGTGCAATAAATTAAAGATTACACCGAGTGGTTACAGCCCAATGGTGAGATATAGGTTACCGGGCCCAAATTTGGTGTGTAAAGAATAGAACCACTGTTACCTGCCACAATAAACATAAGAGATGACTAAGGAGGTTTGGCTGAAATTGGATACACATGTCCTAAACGTGCAGAAGCCAGCGTGTTCGTAGCGCGTTGGACTGTGGGTGACTAGCCCTCTGTGTGTACGGGTTCAATTCCGTGGGCAGGCAGAAAAGCCACAGATTCCCCAGATTCACGGTGTTCGTGGCACCGAACCGAAGGGTTACGATGTCCATGGCACCGAGCCGAAGAGCTGAAAAAGCTCAAGTGCTTCTGGATCGGAGGAAAAAAACGTGCAGAAGTCTATGCGTTTAAGGGCATACCAAACCAATGTGCAACGTATACACGTTCTTGGCAAAGATCAAACATCACAAAGAGTGATTAAAATTGGTCGTAAGAACGAACGCAAAGAAGAAATTAAAAACATTAATTCCTTGTTTGAACTAGTGCGGGAAACTGCACTTGTTGGGGAGGAAGTGTTCAACATAAACTTCTTCAGGTTAAAATGTCAGAATAGTGAAAGAAATTGTAAGCAATTCAAAGTTTGAATTGCAGGCAAATAAATCACTTGGATTTGAGATACTAATACAAATGTTTTAGCAATAGCACAGACATGCTGGTTAGAAAGAGGCATAGATAGAAATGCTAACAGCTTTTATAAGTTGCACAACTTGGGATTTAAGATGTAGAGATCAGTGAAAAATAACAGGTGCAATCGGTGGTGGTCCTGGTAACTGGCTAAATGAGTAGGGACTAAACCAGGATGACAATATAATGAACACCATTTTCATGGCGAATGAAGCAGAAATTGCACAGCCAGCATTCTGTTTAGAAGGTATATCTTTTTATGCCAAGGGCAGACAAAAATGTGCATAAGCATCTTTTTCGAATGCTACATATCGACCACTTGTTAACCACTATAAACCACTATGTGAGCTGAGCCTAGAAGCGGTTGTGTCAGTTATGTGCCTACAAGTAGGCCATCACATTTGATTTCTGCAATGCTTTTTATTTACTAGGGTAGCTTCCTTAGACCCTACACCAGTAGGGTGTCTTACGACATGCATTGTAGGTTGCAGTGGTACTATTCTTGCGAGCCTCGGCACCATACGGACGAACATAAGTATCAAATGGACGGATCACCCGAGTAGTTACCGGGCCCAAATTTGGGGTGTAAAGAATAGAACCACTGTTACCTGCCATGCATTTTATAAGAGGTGACTAAGGAGGTTTGGCTGAAATCAGATGCACATGTCCTGAACTTGTAGAAATCTATGCGTTTAGGGGCCTACCAAACTAATGTGCAACGTATACACGTTCTTGGCAAAGATCAAACATATCACAAAGAGTGATTAAAATTGATAGTAAAGAACGAACGCAAAGAAGAAAAGAAGAAGAAATGGACGGATAAGAACACAATTTGTCATGTTACGAGATGTTCCAAAACCTTTCCTAAAGATTTTAATTCAGGATGTCATTATCCTAACTGATATAACATTTGATATAACATTTTGAACTCTGAATTATTAGTAAGTAGCCATTATCAGTCATAGTTGACTATTGGATAATGTGTGCCTGAAGGAGTAGGTGCTACATAACACTGTGCAGTATTTATCAAGGTATTCCTTGCAATATTGTCTTTACAACACTAACGGTGGTGTCGACACCAGCAACAGAATACTGAATATACATTGCCTTATAGTCTCCTGGTTGTACTTTTTCTTGACCAGCTACTTATAAAAGATATCCGTAAAGATGTGACCATCTTCTATGTTTTGTACATGGTCACACCATCTCTGCCATAGTATGACATACACGCTTGAAATGTCAGCTCTTAAAGCATTGCAACATTTGATACTTTATCACTCCAAGAAATGCAGTGTTGTCAGATGTGTAATTATTTCAATGAACATGTTTAATATACAATATTTAAATTTATAATTTATTTAAATTTTTCCTTTTTTTTTAAAATTAATGTATGCTATCATCTTTTTCATTACAGGGAGGCTTTCAAGCAAGAATGCGCCAAAGTAGTACGTGTCTCATTGTGGTAACTTGTGGTCTTGGTAGATATGTTTTTTTTTATAAATACCTCAGATTATGTTGTTGGAACAGGCCAGCGTTGATGCAACATAAAAAGAATTGTTTTCGTGTCTTTTGAATTACGATGCACAAACGAATATTTCTGTTTCATTCTGCTTTTTGGAAATAGAATACCGACACACTCAACAAAATTGCAACAACTTCCCTTATATACGATGTATTCTTACTCAAATTGTCTTGTAATATGTTTTCAAATAAGATTACTCTGTTCTTGTTTGATTAAAAATGCAGGACTGGTCTCACATCTTCTCTGAATAACTGAATGGATTTATTAATACCAGAATCTCATGGTGTAATTCAAGTATTTTACATCTTTCTTTTTTTTTAATACAGAGGAGAACATTGGAGATGTTTGGAAATTAGTATTCCTTGTGTGCAGATTTTGCCATCTTTTAAATAAGTTCATAAGAAAAAAAGTCTATAAGTGACTTATTTTTTCAGTCTTGTTGACTTCATGTGTGTTTGTTCATACTATTTTTTGGGACGAGGCGCATGAGAGCAAGTTTTCATTAAAATCCAACGCAGTGTGTGTGTATGTACATGCTTATGTGTGTATTGAAATTTTATTTTTCCCCACATGCATTTGTTCACCAATGATGATTATTGACATCTTAAATTAGTGTGTAAGCTTAAATTTTTAAAAGTAAGTAATAATGGCACTTCCATTAGTGCTTACAGTTAGCAGACATCAACCATTTTTGTCAACACCCTAAAACAAAACTTGTCCTCCCACATCTTCATTATTGCTGATACCCCGTTGTATGGAAATTTAGCATGAGAGAATAAAGAATGTAGTTTTAGTTTGTGTAATGTAAAGTTCACATTAGATTATGTCTACTGCACTTTCCATTCTTTTTCTTGTATTCATTATTAGCTATAAAATGTGAATGCAGGAAAAGCATATTTTAAATTCATTTTTTTCAAACTTGGTGTTGCATATGGTTTAGAACTGCAATTTCTCAATAAAGGATAAATAATAAGTGTTAATTAATCTTGTATTCTAGTCATGCTATTTTATTAATTTGTTGGGTAATGATTCATTAATTAGGCCCGTTAGTAGATCATTGCACATGCAAGTCACCTCCATAGTTGAAGCAGTCTGTTGACGGTTTCTTAGACAAATCAGAATCATTAAAATTGAAACTAGAAACAATGTCAGTTCTGAAACTATACGGTTTGCTAAGTGATTTCTAAATACAGAGAAAAACACTTTTACGGAGGATCTTTCTTATTGGAAATGAAAAAATAGTACCACTGCATCCTTATCAGGTGCCGACTGGTGCAGGCAATCATTGATCTCCACAAATCTCTGTCCCTGGTATTCGCTATATTGGTCATCTCAGATTTCTCTCTTTGTATTCCTCTGTCTCGCCTCAATTTTATAGGTGGTCACAATGTGCTCTCTCGATCACCGACCAGACCTCCCCATAAATTCTATTCATGTGGAAATCTGATTCATGCAGCCTTAGCATTGGTGTGTTTTACGTCACATCTTCAGCACCATTTGGAGCTCTCATGCTTATCCTTCAGCGATGTGTCCGGTTTCAGCCAGCGTTTACTCGGTTCGCTGTCCGTTCTGTAGGCGTCTAGTGTTTTTGCGGTGTGGGGTAGCTAGCCCCACCCAACCTCCTTAGTCGCCTCTTACGACATGCGTGGCAGGTAACAGTGATTCTATTCTTTACATCCCGATTTGGGCCACGGTAACCACTTGGGCGACAATGTGTTCTAAGCCACCCTTATCATTACATGTCAAAAAAAGATGATTGCTTCTTTCTTATATGGATATAAGCGTACTCTATGTCTTGGTCTAATTCAACGCCTCCACATTCATCATCATTTTAGCAGTCCATTTCATCCTTCTTCTGTAACCATGTCTGTGGCATCCATAGATTTTTCTATCTGTTTGTTTACTATCCAGGACACTCATCCGTATGTCAGTATTGGTTCTATGTAGCACTGAATTACTTTCAGACCTCAATTGCAGCATATAATGCTTTTCATTTTACACAAGTCACAGTGTCAATTGATGTCAGAATGAGAGTAATTGCATCCTACTAAACAATGAATAAAAGGTTGCTATAGATGAAATGCATAGGACTAACATCTTTTGTGAAACAAAATGATACAAGGACAGTCAGCAGAAGCACACTTCTGCAAGAACAGCTCAGTGTACTCATGAAATGATAAGTGAAGGAAGATTTGCAGATTATTTAAATTATCCTGACCAAAACATAAACAATATAAAAGTACCAATACACATATATTGCTTATTAGTACATTGGTACAAATTTGGAAAACATAACTTCTCAATACTGTTGCACATGGTACTTCTGCAAGGATTGGACTCTCCACGCCATTCTTCAACCATCAGCACATTGCTCCATTTCAGATACCATGCATTTATGTCGCACCATAGTGGAGCTAGCATTAAGTAATATATTACAATAATTAATTATTTGTATATCAACAAAGAAAAACAATTGTTTTAAGTCAGAACAGAATTGTACCATACTTTTTTGTGTTGTATGATAAATATAATTTTCAGGAAAGCGATTTAAAATGAGATTTGCACCTATATTTAACAAGTATTTTGGTAACTCTTGGAAACAAGCCAGCACATTCTTACATCTGATGTGGACAGAATATTTTTTCCTTCCTCAATCTTGCAGTCACATAGTGTCTGTATTCACAAATACAAAAGTACATTACCCGCTGCATTTTGTTCATATTATAACATCTTTCCGCTCGTGTGTTGCCGGAGCTTGCAAGGGAAGCAAAGAATAGTAATGATGCAAGCTACAAGGCATGTCGTAAGATGCGACTGAGGTAGGATCCTAGGAAGCTACCTTAGTAAATAAAAAACATTGCAGAAATCGGATGTGCTGGCCTACTTATAGGCGCTGGCACAACATACAATCGCCATTTGACTCGGGTCACATACAAATCACAGAGTGGTTAACAAGTGGTCAATATGCATTGTTCGAAGATCTTTTCAATTTCCAGAGCCTTGCTTTCTCCGTAAGCAGTTTTTTAAAGGGACATAGAAATATTCATAAAAACAGGATCAATTTTCGATGCAGACAATAGATCTGGTAGAGAATTGACTTTCTTCTACCTTGATAACCACGGCAGTCATTTCAGACAAGCTCATGTTATACACAATCCTTGTTGGTTGGATAACTATGGCATGAGTGCTATAGGTAAATAAGTCTAGTGTTCACTGAAACTCGTAACTGATATAGACGTGTTCAATCTGGAAATTTAAATAAACTTCTTTCAAGTACCATGCAAACTGGAATATGCCGTTCCTTCACATTCTCCAGCCTCAAGAACAGTTTAATTCCCTTCTGTCTGCATTTTGTTTTGTCTTAAAAATCATGATTTTTTTGCACTCTTTTTTTAAAGCAATTTTAAATGATCAAAAGTTTTTAGTAATTTTTTGTTTTTGCATTCTTTTAACAAGCTGGAAATTATTTTATTTTGTATATCACAGGTAAATAAATTATTTTACTAGATGTACTAATTTTAATGGAACATCAAATTACTGCTGTAAAACAGTTCAGAGTAATCATTATTTTTTGATATCCCAGGGCCCGCTCAGTCCTGTGTTGCTGGATTAGCAGACCTTTTTTAAGAAGTTTAGATTGATGACAGATTGCAGCTTATATCCAATGAATGTTTTATAATCTTACACTGTTTTGTTTTTATATACACACAAATTAAGTTTATTTGCTGGAAAATGTTAGTGTTTTACAAACTGTTTTATTCTTCTGTGATATAAACCATTTGCTTTCATATATACATTTACCAAATTTGTGCAATTTTTGCTGTACGTTATTTTATATTTGTAAATATTCAATTGAATTGTTCATTGTTTTATACATATGTGTATATATTGATTTACTTGTATATATAAAATAAAATGTGCTTGCCTGTGCAGCTAGCAACATGCCCATGACATATTTTAGCAGTGATCAATTACTCTAAATAAAAAAGTATCTATTTAAAGCCAAAATGGTTTGGTTTTCTAAGCTAGTTCTGTAAAGATCTTAACTTGTAAAAAGAATTGTTATTCTACAATTTGTTATACCTAGGTACAAGTCGTATAAAGTGCAGTTTGGTACATGACTTCTCCCAAGTTTGGTACACAACCTTTTTTTTTTGACATGAAAAGTACATATGCTTCATATGTGTGTTGAAGTTTACTGTGGTGTATTCATTTTACTATAATATATGTTTTCACCACACCATATTTGAGACCTTGTTTGTCTCACTTCTTTGATCCATATTAGATTGTCCAGTACTTGAAGATGGACTATGGTTCTGGGTCAGCTCTTTCTCATTAGCAGTGTCTTTGACCCCAATTATTAAAAGTTGTACTTTTATTCTGGCTTTCACAAATGTGATGATTTTTAGTTTTGGGGCTAAGTCCACCTCAACTGAAAAGGGCAACAGACTGCTGGGTTCAACAACGGAAGCTATAGAAGAAGATACCTGACTATTAATCACCCATATTGAATTATATGCTATGGAATTGCTTTGCCTGTTCGCATGCATTCTCAATAATTTTGATTAAGTTTGAAAAATGGGATCCTGAACAATAAGAAATAAGGATAAACTACCAAAATGGGGATCATTCTAAACAGAGTGAGCTTGTGCATTCTATAACTGTACTTTTCAAACTTTAGTTTGATTTTTAATGTGGTATTGTCCTGTTACATATCAGGAACATTAGATATATAGGTCTGCTGCAACATCACATGGAGATACTAGATCAGCTCTCACTGAAGTAAAAAATCTAGCGTGTTTAACACTTTCGCTGCCACGCATTTTTCAACAAAGTCTGGCCCAGTGCCACGCTATTTTTCGGTATGATCAGTTTTCAGAGTGACAATTTAAAAAAATCGTAAAAAATAAACTTAGGACTTTTAAACTATGCAATAGTGTTCATATATTAATGAGCTACTAACTTGTCTATATGTGGAATCTATTCTTTATAATCCACAAGCTATTGTAGTAACTGATATCCCCATACCTATCCACAGTACGATATTCCGTCGTTTTCACGTTGGGTGTCCGTCATCTACTCCTGTACCCCTGGAAATGTCTGCTATCGATCTATAAACATCGTCACATGAATCACAGTTCAATTCATATCACATTCAGAGTTCGTTTTAACACTATCACTGGCTAAAAAGTCTGAAAAAGAGTCATTTTGAACATCACTATTCATCAGCTATGCGTCCATTTTGAAAATTTTTGTTTACTTACGAAAAATCGGACTTATACGAGCGTTTACGCGTATATGTTAGATCCGCCATTTTGGTGAGCTCGATCGGAACAATACGGAAGTAGTATATCACGGAACCCGTTTCGCAAGCTCCCGTTTAAAAAGACATCGTCACGGCACATGCCCGCAAAGTCGGCGGCAGTAAAGGGAGTTAGTACTTCGCCGACTTTTGTCGTCGGTGGCAGCGAAAGTATTAATACTTAAATAAATGGATGACTACTTGGGTACACAACTTGTTGTAAACATTTATATTTTGACAGTGGTTAGTGCACTTGCTTCATAGATTTGTAGTCCCAGGTTTAAATTACATCAGATATTTAAATCTGACAGCTCTCAGGTTGATCCAGCCTCAATTGGGTACCAGAGAAATACTGAGAAGTAAATGCAGCTATTATCTCCCACCATGTGTCATTGGTAAACAAAAAATACACACCAAACAAAGTATTCTTTAATAAACTACATGGTAAGAAAACATTTTCTTCCAAGATATGTCTAGTGCGTTTTATAATACAGTAAATGATAAACTGGTACAAACAGTTGTATAGTCTTCTTCTTTGAGTTAGTTCTTTACGACCAATTTTAATCACTCTTTGCGATATGTTTGATCTTTGCCAAGAACATGTATACGTTGCACATTGGTTTGGTAGGCCCCTAAACGCATAGACTTCTACACGTTTAGAACATGTGCATTCGATTTCAGCCAAACCTCCTTAGTCGCCTCTTACGACATGCATGGCAGATAACAGTGGTTCTATTCTTAACACCCCAAATTTGGGCCCGGTAACCACCTGGGCAAGTTGTATAGTGACATTCACAATGTGAAATGTGTGTTTAGAGTAGTTATATTAAAACATTTTTTTTGGGAAGATGTATTTAAGAGAAAATTTGTATGTAATTAGGTATAGTTTTAAGTGTGTATATTGAACAATCTAAAATAAGGAAAGCTGAAGACAACAAAGTGAAAATATTTTAAAATTCAACATAGTCAATAGATAACAAACAATGGAAAGGTGACATAGTTAATGCCAACATTCATTGTACATGAAATGACACTGCCTCTGTGGATCATCATTCTATTTGAATTTCTGGTTATAGGAAGCTGATTGTAGTAGTACTTTTGATACTGGTATTTTGATCAATTTAACATGTTGTAAAATCACATTACTAAATGTATTGATGTAAATTAGGTTTGTAAAAGCAACATCAGCAATGCTCTAAGAGAAAACATACGCTCCGACGATTTCAACAAAGATAAAGGGTATTCTCTATCTCAGTTGCGCATACCGATAGGTGCGGCAAGCAGAGAAAACCCAGTAGATACATCAATCAGCACGGAGCGGGGGTTGTTAGCCTAAACACAATGATATACATGCTTTCAATTATTTCCATGTTTTACCTATCCTTTTAATATCAGCCTCCGTGGCTGAAATCGGATGCGTGTGTCCTAACGTGTAGAGGTTTATGCGTTTAGGGGCCTACAACCAATGTGCAACGTATACACGTTCTTGGCAAAGATCAAACATATCACAAAGAGTGATTAAAATTGGTCGTAAGAACGAACGCAAAGAAGAAGATGTCAGCCTCCAGCTCTCTCCTTCAGGTATGTCTAGGCCTTCCCCTACCCCTCTTTCCCTGCGGGTTCCAATACAGTGGTACTGGAGGTACCAGTCATAAAATCTTTCACTAATCTATTTTCATATTTAAAGAATGCTAAATAAATTGTGATGTTAAATTAATAGTATAAAAGTGGAATGATTTCTCCTGTTTATAAAACAAACAACTTTCTTGTTAACATGAAGTGTGCAAACTATTTGATAAATTAAAGGCATTGACAACTGATTCAGTTTGACTTCTATGAATTAACCTCAGTACAGTCATGGTTGATCAGTTAGAGCTTTGACATCTTAATCTAAGCATACCATGCATACTAAGCAGGGTTATAACTGCAGTTCTAGAACCGATGTACTCATGGGCTTGAGGATCATATCACCATTACTGTCCCCAAAGTGTACATTTCTCTCGTTTTAAGTGGCATGCATTTACGCACCAACTGACCAGCGGTATTAGATCTTATTTCTGCTTCTTCAAACGCTCCATATCGACCACTTGTTAACCACTCTGTGATTTGTATGTGATCTGAGCCTAAGGGTGATTGTACGTTGTGCCAGTTATGCGCCTACAAGTAGGCCAACACATCCGATTTCTGCGATGCTTTTTATAGCGTAGCTTCCCTAGTTCCTACATCAGTCACCTGTTATGATATGCCTTGTAGGTCGCAGTGGTACTATTCTTTGCTTCCTTGCGTGCCCCAGCACCACACGGGCATATTTAATACAATTGAATAAGTCCTTGTTAGTTCTAAGATAGTGTAAGACGAGCAAAAATCCCCTCAATTTGATTATGCCTTCCCGGTCAATAAGTTCTTGAATTCTGATATTGCTAACCATATCATCTGAGGTATACCCAAGTATTCTTCTAATACATTTTCCTTTGACTTCTCTAAACATACTTTCTAGTTTCTTAGCTCAGATCCATAGCCAAAGACAGTGGTACATAGTTTGTATATCCGCTTTGTCTTAGTACAGTAAAAGTTAGATTTCAAGATGTTGCAGGCTGCATTTACTCTTCCAATTCTTTGTTTTATTTCAACCATAATGTTCCCATTTAAAGAAAATGAGTTACCCAAGTAATTATGTTACCATCTCTAGCTCAGTACCCTCTATTTGTAGGTGTTTTTTGCCGGGTTACGTTTGATTTTATTTGTGTTGATCCTTAGTTTGGCCAATTAAGATTGGCTGAACTAGTACATCATCTGCTAAGCCTAAGTGTTTTAGATGCACTAAAAGATCCTCTAGTCCTGAGGGTTATTTTTGTCTTCATAACATCTATCACAGTACAAACTGGGGATGGATGCATCCGTGCTGTATTCCTGGTGTTACTTAAAAGTATTCGGTTTCTATGTATCCGGTTTTAACTTTGCGCTTGTATTCCTCATATAGTTTCTTCAATACATTGATTACTTTAGTTTGTACAAAATCTTCCATATTGTCATTCTATGCAGTCTTGAAAATGAATAAAATAGACAAGATTAAAACTGAAGAGATTGTTTATAACATATCCGTATAAAGGTTTCTTCTTTACATTGATCCAGCCTTATGATATGTAAGGTAAATTATAACAGTTGAACAGTCAAATAGCTGCTAGAGATAGGAAGACTTGGCATTAGTTGGTTGAGGGCCTATGTCCCAATCCGGGTTAAAAAGACAGAGAGAGAGAGAACAGTCAAATAAAGATTAACAGAGAAACTTAGAGATATGTATTATAAAATATCATGTAAAAGAAGTCCTATTGCAAGCGAAATATCCCAAATGAGGATATACTGAGGAAAGCCAATGAACAACGGATGCTTATTACATAGAGAGCAATAAATGATAGCTGTGAAAAATAATGAACATAAAATGAGACAAATTCAGAGGTGATCAAATAACTGTCTGGTCAACCACTAGTAAAATTTGTTATAAGAATGAGAAGATTGAAGTGGGGGGCAAAGAGTTCAAGAAAGAGAGTGCAACCTAGGAAAGCCCTGCACAAACTTTGCTTAGAGATGCAAAAAAATATGGGACTAAAATTCCATGAAAGAGATTGAGTGAGTTGCCCAGGACAGAGTGGTATGGTGAAATTACCTGCAGGTCCTATGTAATGTATAATGGTACAAAAGGCATTATTATGAAAATGTTAGGTAAATAAAAACATGGAGAATGACTAAAACAATAGCGCATAAATTGCAAACATTCATCAACTGGTGTCTGCGCAGAATAGAGGGAATAAGATGGTATGATAGGGTCACAAATGATGAACGAACAGGTTTAAAAAAAGATGCTGGCGCTGGATAGGACACACTTTGCAAAAACCGGAAGGGAATATAACAAGAGTCCTTGCCTGGAATCCGAGGGACAGCAAAAGAGGAGGCCGAGAAATACATTAAGGCGAGATTTGGAGGCGGAGATCAACAATATAAAGAAGAGCTGGAGGTAGCTGCAGGAGATAGCTAGAGATAGGAAGAGTTGGTTGAGGGCCTATGCCCCAATCCGGGGTAAAAAGACAGAGAGCAGTAAATAAAAGTTGAAAAAACATGGCGATAGTACTACCAAAATTAAGACAATTTGGTACCTCATACCATCATGTCTACACTAACGTGTAGGGACTAACATGAAGATTATGAAGACTGGTAAAGATGCAGTGCTTTCCTGCAACAAGACTTACAGAAGGGCTTTTGGCTGGGGAAAAGATCTGATTTTATTTATCAACCTCCAAGAACCACATCAACAATAGGAGTATCTGGTAAGCCTACCATTTTTAATGATTTAATTTCCAGTACCTTTGTGGCTAGCGTCTAGTATATATTAATGTAGTTATTTGCTTTTGTACCGAATTCTGATAGTATGCTTTCAAAACATTCTCCACAATGATTGAATGAATAATCATAACAGTATTCCAATACATATTGTGCAATACGGCAAACTGTTTTCTTCACCCTCAGGGAAGCATAGGTCTGCAACCAAGGCCTTTCAAAGCCTGGCTATCCAAGGCCATCCTTTATAGATCTCTCCACTCTCTCCCCATTTTCTTGCATTCCGTCTCCAACTCCAGGTGTTACTGGGGTTCCATCGTAGAGTCTTGTGATGCTGTTAGGGGTTTCACAGCGTGTGTCCCATCCATTGCCACCTTCTGCTCCTTATCTCTTGTTCCGCCTGTCATTGTCCTGTTCTATCCCAGAGAAGGCAAACTCTACTTGTTCTCTCTCTGTCGATCCCTGCCTAAACCGATGAACCAAATTTTATGATGAATTGTGTCAATGTTTTTAGGGACCTTCTGTACAGCTTCTCGCAGAGCTCTGTGTTAACGGGCAAGGTTTCGCTTCTCGGCCTGCTAACAACTGGCAGTCTTCCAGTATGTGCTCTGCCGCCATGTCTGCCTTTTCCAAGTGGCACAGGCTAGTTGTGCCAATTTTGTATTTGTTGAACATGTGGGCCCGAAGTCTTGTTGTTGCCAGTACGGAGGCGTAATATAACAACTTGTTCGTTACGGGATAGACCATATTATCCATCCCTGCTGCTGTGTTGTGAGTGGTCTTTTGACCATTTTTCTTTATACTGCCAACCGATGGTTGTTCTGGCTTCCTCATAACTGATCTCGTGATCAGTCTGCGGTAGTCGCTGTCCTTCTTTCGCTAGCTTGTTCATTTCCGCTTATATTGCAGTGTGATGGTATCCACTGAATGACAGTGCGTTTAAGTGAGTTCACGAGTGCACCTAGGATCGCTTTCAACTCATTGAGCTCTGTTTTGCCTGCATTTTTTATCGCCGTCATGATCGATAGATCTGAATATCACTACGTTGTTGCGTGAGGTGCCTCTTCTCTCTAAGATCATTTCAGCCGCTGTTCGTATTGCCTAGTGGCAATCGTCTTCGTGACCGTCACTTTCTTTGGGAGTTTAAGCATTGTTCCTCCTCCGCCCTCGCTGATTGCATTTTTTGCAGATCCATCTGTATACACTTGCCCACGCTCTCTTAGGGTACTCTGTCGCTATGTATTTCTCTCTGATCGCTATTCTTTCGCAGTTCTCTTGCTGCCCTTTCTTTAGTATTTCTGGGATTGATTCTCTTAATTCTGGCAATTGGGTCTCCCACGGCGGGCTCTTATCGGTTGCCAGTATCAGTTTAGCGTTGCAGTTTGCTAGGGTTAGGGTGGTCTTTGGTCAGTGGTACTTGTTCTAATCTGTCATTAGCTCTGCCATAATTCACAGTAATTATATCAAATACAGTCTAAGGTATAACGATTACTAGTTTACTACATCTATTGACCCAATTTTCTCAATATGTAATTTTAATTGATCATAACATTACTAGCTATTCCGTATCTTGGTTTTTAGACTTCATATTTTTGTCTTATTGAATAGTTTGCACTTGATAAATCTATTCTTGCAACAGATGTTTTCTATTGACCTGTGCATCTAATAATTGAGAATATATGGTTGACTTGGTCTGAGGCATCATTTTCTTTAGCAATCCTTATTCCCCGCTCTAGTAAAACAATATATAAACTACTTGTTGTGATTTGAGTATAAGTACTGCATTCTTCAGCATGATGTTGGTCAAAGAAAACATGTATTTCTTGGTAAAGAAACCAGATTCCCCACTTTCTTCACTTACAACGTTCTTATTTACATCGATTTTCACTTTTCAGCCACATTGCTTCAGATTCAATGTTGTCTGCCATCTTGACAGTCATATGCATATTTTGTTTTTGTCAATGAGCAAGCATTACATTGGCACTTGCTGTTTTCTCTGTTACCTGAGCATTTGTTGCAGGCACTAGATAATGCTCATATCTTTATATCCCTTTCCCGTCATTTGCATAGTTATAGTGTGTACCAAAGTGATGCTCATGTCCTTTCCCCGCAATTGCTTTGTTATAGTGTGTATCATTTTTTGCATGAGTTCATTGTGGATTTGTTGTTTTCACTACTTCCAAAGTTACGTTGTGTTATGCAATCGACATCATGGCACATTGGGCATTTCCATGCGTGCTCTGTCCTCCGCTGTAACAGCCATCCCAAAGTCCATTTGCTCACCGTACCCATGAGAAGTTGATTACTATATCTTCTCTCTCTACCACAAAGACTACACTGTCTGGCATGTCCAATCATTATAGTAGTACTAACCACTAGACTATTGTGGTTCTCTCTCAGGGTGTTTACTTGCAAAACACTAGCATATTTTTTTCCAATATCAATCTCTACCGCCATTAGGACAGGCCAGTAGTTCAATTATGAGTTGCACTTTTTAATTTTTCTTTGTTCGGTGTTTCTGTTCCCTAAGAGCTCCACATACTTGTCTAGAATTTGTTTCCCTGTTTATAATTATCATCACTAGCCTGTGTGCTTACCTAGAATGCTAGTTCCTTATTAATAGTTCACAAGACTTTGACAAAACACGTAAAAACAAAGTACTGTAGTTTTATAAAAACAATCGCAATAGTTTGTAAAACTAGAGTACTTTTTTTTTACATGTTTCACCATTGCTACATAGTTTTACTGCAGTCTTCACTTATAGCACAAAACTTTGACCAAATAAAAAAACAGAATACATTGGCACTGAAAGAGAAGCAATTCATATGAACTTTGGGCTACTTTGTTTCATTAAGCTTGTGACTCAGGACTCCCATTCTTTGTCGGGTGTACCTTTCTTAAAGTGAATAGCACTAGCTGAATCTCAGTCTCTCTCTTCTGCAAAGTAGGGCGTGTCAGTAATTTTGCAAGTATAGTGCTTTTGTGGATATAGGCACTTCTTTACAGTTTCAGAAGTATTTATTCAGTTTGACTAGCTTGACTTTGTTGCAGTATCATTATATGTATTGTGTTTACTTATTCAGGATCTTCTTTCAGCGCTCTTATCAACTACTTGTAAAACCACTATTTGTAATTTGTATGTGATCTGAGTCTAAGAGCGATTGTATGTTGTGTCAGTTGTCTACAAGTAGGTCAGCACATCCGATTTCCGCTACGCTTTTTATTTATTACGGTAGCTTTCCTAGGCACCTACCTATCGCCTCCTTTGACATGCCTTGTAGGCCGCAGTGTTGCCATTCTTTGGTTCCCCTGTGGGCCCCAGCAACACACATGTGAACATCATCTTCCTATACACAAAATTCGTTACAAACATCGATTGCAATAGTAAACAATCAGGACATTGCTTTAGACATCCTGATATCTAGTTACTGTTCTGCTTATACAAAGCAAGTTGCTTTTTCACTATATTTAATCAAGTAGCCTCCCCCAAAAATTCATTTGTTTGGGGGGTTCTGTAACCATTGGTTTGCTTTGACCATCTAGCAAGGCAACATTTGTTTGCTACACAGATAAACACTCCTCTAGGAGAGCTGTCGTTCTAGATTATTGTAAAAGAAGTACAACCTCAACAGTGCCTTAGAATAATGAGACAATAAAATAAATGAAAACACCAATAGATATTTACTTGTTATTGGAATCGAATATAAAGTAGAAATCAATAAAACAGATTTCATAGTATCTCACTAGTAAAATACACGTAAAAATAATACCATAACTTAAAAGAATCGCTTACTGTCAGTCAGAAGATAAGAAGGAAAACATGTGGAAATATTAGACTGCTAGATGTATTAGAGAAGGAATGGGGCTTTGTTTTTCTCTTTATATCAGCCAACTGCTAACCACTCCCTGTGATATTTGTGTGGTTTACTCATCAGACTTTAGGCACACTGTGCCACAGTTATGCTCTTGCAGTCTGTATGCTGGGAACATTAGATTTCTGCAATGTGTGATATTCAGGTTTATCTCCTTAACCCGCATGTGGTGCCTGGACCCACAAGGGAAGCAAAGAATAGCACCACTGCGACCTACAAGGCATATTGTGAGAGGCGACTGAGGTAGGGGCATAGGAAAGCTATCCTAGTAAATAAAAAGCATCGCAGAAATTGGATGTGCTAGCTTACTTGTAGGCGCATAACTGGCATAATGTACAATCGCTCTTAGGCTCAGACCACATCCAAATCATACAGAGTGGTTAACAAGTGGTCGATTTGGAGCATTCGAAGATCTCCCTAACTCACGACTGTTGGCACCATATTTGTACGGACACTGATTTCTGTTCGCAGTAAAGCAGTCACTTTTCCACTCAGCGTAAAACATTGTGTCTCTGTTAAGCAGAAGGGACAACGTTCTGGATAAGAAATATGTTCCTCTGTATTTAGAGTCAAAAGGTCTTGTGTGTAATGGATTAATAGGAAACTTCAGTAACAGCCACCACTTTTCTTGTAAAGATCATTCGACTATGTCGCCAGTCTTCTTATTCTTTGGATGCTCCATATTTTTTTCTTTCATCCGCTTTCAACTCAGACGAAGTTTCATCTCTGAAACTGATTTTTGCGTGAAAATCCGCTTTTCCAATTTCTTACAATGGCAGCAGCATGCACATTGTAAATTACTTTACACTGGCAGCTGTGTGCTCAATGTACTCGTAATTAGTATTCCTCGCCATACAGGCAGATTTTCTCCGACTTCAGAGGTACTCACGTTATCGTCCTGAGTAAGACCAGGGACTCGAACAAATGCCGGACAGTAGGTTCGAACCCGAGCTATGAGGCGCCTCACAGCTAGCAGGCCGAGCTACTATCAACTACTAGGCAGTCCTTCGGACGCTCCATATTAACCACTTGTTAACCACTCAGTATGATTTGTATGTGATCTGAGCGTAAGAGCGATTGTATGTTGTGCCTGTTACACGACTGCAAGTAGGTCAGCATATCCAATTTCTGTGATGCTTTTTATTTACTAGGGTAGCTTCCCTAGATCCTGCATTAGTCACCTCTTACAACATGCCTTGTAGGTCACATTGGTTCTATTCTTTGCTTCCCTTGTGGGCCCTGACACCACCCTGCGTGTCACCAGTGAAAGTCTGTTTAGGATCGGTGTCCTATTCTTCCATGTTATAATAAATTATGAAAATAGATACCGTTACCACATCAGCTCCAAAGCCACACTGCACAAGCCCATCTCCACAATATGAAATCTGACAAACACATTCTGCAGTCATGTTCCGTATTTAATGAGATCTCAAACCTGGTCATTATAGGTTATTTTGAAGGATAAGTTGTTGGTTCACCCATGAGGACCTCCTGCCTGGATTCATGGAGGCAACTCATCTCTAGACCTATGACTAGAACTGCAATGCCAATCCACACTATATACAAACTCCCAGTTTGAGGTACATTACATGATAAGTCTTCTTCTTTGCGTTTGTTCTTTACGACCAATTTTAATCACTCTTTTTGTGATATGTTTCATCTTTGCTAAGAACAGGTATATGTTGCACATTGGTTTGATAGGCCCCATAAACGCATAGACTTCTACACGTTTAGGACATGTGCACACGATTTCAGCCACGCCTCCTTAGTCGCCTACGACATGCGTGGCAGGTAACAGTGGTTCTATTCTTTACACCCCAAATTTGGGCGACATGATTAGTATAAGCTGAAGGATTGACTTCATTGCGCTTGGGTTTTACCCCATATGGCTCAGTTCCTCTCCGCAGAAATGGCACCTGCAGAGAGTATCGCATGAACTCTGTAGCTCCAGCAACAATCTTCTGGGAAAAAATGCACTTGTGAACAGAACATCACTGTCTGGATTTGAAGCGCACGGCAAAGGTGTAGCAACAGATACCCCCAATGATATAGAACATCTAAAGTGTACAGAAAGAACAACCTAACCAAGAAACCTTAACATTGAAATAAACACACTACCAACATATACACAGATAGATCACCAACTAATGTTATAGGAAATGGTGAGCAGTCAAATTGGAATAGATGTCTTGAAAACAAATATTTATTTTCATGATGTACTTGGTAGTCATTAGTTCATTGCATATCCTTTACAGGACTTTGCGAATTAACCCCAGCTTTTTAACGCTGTTTGTGATTTTTTTAGGCATTATTACGTTTAGTAGTTTGCCATTGCTTTCTGAACGGGTGGTGTCATCGTCTTTGTAAAACCCACAAACAATTTGCAACCAAACTGTCCGCAGCGTGATTTGAACTCAGTACGTCGGGGTTAATAGACCGAGTCACTATCCCCTAGGCCACAGACGCCACCTGGTAGTCATTGTGGAACCATAAATATGGTAATAACAAGGTAGATAGATCTTCTTTTTTCATCATTCTTTCTGTCAGAAAATAAACTTATATCAGGAGGCAAATGGCTTTAATGAATGACATGGTACATTCAATGTTTATGAACCGTTATAGTCTAGTGTCCATGGGAAATACAATTATGTTTTTGAGTCATTCTGGCACCAGCACACAATTTACTCAACATTTTCCAGCCCATTGTCAGTGGCAAAATGACACCTCTGACTGATTTTTGCTACATGGTGTTCAAGATAAGAGCAGCCCCATTGACAAATCAAAAGTTACCAGTTACACACTGAGTTGTGTTTATTTACTATTTAAACCGGTTCTGACTAGCTCGTCCTAGGTCACATTTGTTCATCTCACCCTTCCCACACCATAAGTACACACCATCACAAAAACTTGACCTATACTACGTCATAACTGAACCTTCTCATTTTCATAAATATATGCCAGATTAGCTCCATTCACAGGCAGCTTTTATCTTGCACACCTTGTAGAAGACTTCTTTTCCTTATCGCCAGTCTCCCATGCTATACAGGCAAACTTTGCTCTGATTTCAGAGGTGCTTGTAACATAGATCTTGAAATAAAAGATCAGGGTTTCCTGTGTCTGCAACTTCTGCGATCAACTTCTGCTATGCGACTACTCCGATATGTGTCATAAACAGGGCGGTGCGCTTGAGGTCTTCACTGGTCCCCCATAGTTTGTTTTGTAGGTTTGTTTCTGTTGGCCAGATTTCCATTCTGCCTGTGTGGTGCCAACACCTGTAAGGAAAGCAAATAATAGTACCACTGCAACCTACAATGCATGCCATAGTTATGCTACCCTATTAAATCATCTTCTTCTTTGCGTTCGTTTTTTACGACCAATTTTAATCACTCTTTGTGATGTGTTTGATCTTTGGCAAGAATGTGTATACGTTGCACATTGGTTTAGAGGCTCCTAAACGCATAGACTTCTACATGTTTAGGACATGTGCATCCGATTTCAGCCAAACCTCCTTAATCGCCTCTTACGACATGCATGGCAGGTAACAGTGGTTCTATTCTGTACACCCCTAATTTGGGCCCCGGTAACAACTCGGGCGACCCTATTAAATAAAAAGCAACAGAAATCGGATGTGCTGGCCTACTTGTAGGCGCATAACTGGCCCGTGTACAATCACTCTTAGACTCAGAGCACATACAAATCACACAGAGTGGTTGACAAGTGGTCGATATGGAGCGTTTAAGAAGAAAGATAAAGATGTCCATTCTCACACTGCTCAGACTGGAACAGTCTTGCAGGATGTGCTTTGGGACTTATTTTTTGATGTGGTTGTGCTCCACAGGTGTTGGCAGCTGAGTCCCATTTTCTATGGAGGTGTACTCTGAGACTGCAGTGTCCCGTTATAAGTGAAGACTGTCATCTTCATTTATACTGTCATGCTCTGGGTTGTATCCTTTGTTTTCCTCCTCATCATTTTTCTGGATTGTTTTGTGTCTGCAACAAAAATTGTTTTTGTTTAAACAGGCATCAAACTCTAAATTTTCACAGCTTGTGGACGCTAGTGCAGGGTGTTATCAACTTTACTATCAGCGACCTCTAACCTGATGATGAATTGGTCCTCTTGTGAACAAATATATGTAATGGGTTCTGAGGAGAATAATATACATATAAATCTTTCACATCATATACATGGTTTAACCTGCTGCCTTGCAGGTCGGCTGAGGACAGCCCAAGGCTAATGGAGAGCGAACCCAGTAAACGCTGGCTAAAACCGGACACATGGCTAGAAACTGACAACAAATGGAGCTAAAGATGTGATGAAATACACCCATGCTAAGACTACATGAATAAAAATGTATGTGGAAATCTAGTACATCAGTCTAAGCGGTTATCGCAAGAGAGAGAGAATACATGGTTTCACAATCATCTGCCTCTTTGTTATCCTTGTTACCGTAACCAAAGAATCCATTGAAGAACAGATTGACTTGTTGTTTTACCTATTTGTTATA
Source organism: Arion vulgaris (assembly GCA_020796225.1). NCBI lineage: Eukaryota > Metazoa > Mollusca > Gastropoda > Stylommatophora > Arionidae > Arion > Arion vulgaris. The sequence continues at coordinate 26,908,239 of CM036757.1, read as the reverse complement.
AATGACTAATAGGCTCTGAGAACTGTGTTCTTTGGGTTGACAATTGCTTGTAGTACTAGTGTGGCATCGTCGTTGAGGCTCAGGCTAGAAAGGATAGTACTATAGTACAAGCGATAACTAGGACATCAGCCTCTGCTTTAAAATTAGAAGAAAGTCATTTAGTAGGTACACCATCCCATAAATTCTCAAATCTCCCACAGTTTCTTCTTCGAATGCTTCATATCGACCAATTGTTAACCAATCTTTGTGATTTGTATATGATCTGAGCCTAAGAGCGACTACATTGTGCGAGTTATGTGCCTACAAGTATGCCAGCACATCAGATTTCTGCTTTTTCTTACTAAGGTAGCTTCCCATGTCAGCTTGACATACTTTGTAGGTCGCAGTGTTACTATTCTTTGCTCCCTTGTGGACCGGCAGATCCACCAGTAAGAACATCCGTATTTGGCTGTTTATTTCCTTTTCATTGTGGGTTGAATTTGCTATGATGCCCGTATTTGAGTTAATAATCTTGGAGGAAAATTTTCCCATGGCAAGTGCTGTGGCCTCTGATAACATACGGCCGGCAGGCTCCGGTAAAAATTCTCAGAAATCGGACCTCACATTCCAGTATTGTTAGATAAGACAAATTCATTTTAAACACAACACGCTAAATCAAGGTTATATTATGTTACAAATTAAGTTTAACACTCAGTAATATCAATATTATTAACATTTTTCATCAATGAATTACCATGGACTCGTAGAATTTTGTCAAAAACTTATAAAACCAGCCCCCATTAAGCAATAGTTATGGTTTTCCCATCTGAGCTAATCTGCAGTATATTGTCCATGGCCAGTGCTTACTCTTGCTTGTCAATAACTGTGTTTGCGTAATACTTTTCTTCTATATTATCTTTGATGAACACTGTCTACACTATTTATATCTTGGGCTTTTACTCAAATGTTGTAAATGTCTGATGTTGTAGATGACTAACATGTTTCTTATAATTTAAAATGATTTTAAAATATATTTTTTTTGGTGGTAAGACGTGCTGAAAATTCATGAAATTGCTACTCAGAAAGATTACAAAAGATAACAGAGAACGCTATTGTACTTTTTAATAAATATTCCAACGGTGGATTAGACATGTTTTTTTGAATAAGCAGGAATATCTGAGATGATGGGGAAAACCAATAACAAAGTATAAAGCACCTAGTTGTGCCAAATTATCTTGTTTTTAATAATACTGATATGTGCTGTTTTTTATCAGGAGAGTGGGTTTTTAAGGTGCAGTTTGCCAGGGTTCATATGGTTATTTCGCACACCTGGCTGAACCATCGCCAGGGGTTTCAAAATGTATTAAATGCGGTTAATGTTTGTTGATTTTAGTTTCACAAAATGCTCTGATTAGATCATGGTATTTTGGTCAATATTTTATTTACTAAATATGTCTGTAACTCTTAGTGGACCAGGTCAAAAGCTATGTTTTTACAAGCCATTTGTTTTAGAATTTAAAAACGCCATTAACCCTTTAAGCTGCTAAGGACGTGTATATACGTTTTCCCCATTCACTTCTAAAGACGAGTTAACATGTTATACATTGCTACTGTCACTGCTATAGGCGTACATTCACGTTTGTGACCTAGAAACAAAGAGTGGCTATATTTAGCTCAGCCTTCGGAAAGTATGTAGCAGCGAAAGGGTTAAGTGTGGCTTCTTGTAAAAACGCACATAGTGTGGTGTTTGGTACACAAGGAGTTAATATTGTACAAGTTACTGCACAAATGCATCAAACATAAAATCTTGCAATTGCTAGCATAACATGTGTCTAACTAGATATGTTGAACTTCATGTGTTATATATAATGAACATTTGTAGTGCTTTAAAGCTCTCATCAATTGTGTTGTGTCCTTATTGTGAACATAATAGCATAGCAATTAATAATGCTTTTGTAACATTTATGAATCATTTACATTTTCCTACACCAATGCAGTCAATATCTGTTACATTAGGATATTAAACAGATGACTACATGCATAGAAACATCGTTTTGTGTGGGTTTTTTGGTAAGATTAATATAATTATTATACAAACTATTCTTGAGGGCAACAATAGTCCTGTTGTGTATTTATTCCTGTAACTAACTTTTTGTAATTTCATTTTTGGGGGCCATATAAATATATTTTACTGATGCTGAATGTCACTATCATTACTGAATCTGAATGTACTTGGGAAATGCAGCTGTTTAGAATTTTGTCAGCTATTTATTTATGGGCATGTTGAATGAAATAAATGACTGGAAAACAATGTATTCTGTAGACTTTTCACAACATATGGTGTGTTGCAATGAATCATCATGCTTTGTTTAACATTTAAAAAATGATACATGTAGCACTTTGTGTTACATGGTTCATTACACATTATAGCAGAATGATGATTGCCTGTCTGGAAATGAGGCATTTAATACTTTGAACGACAGACAACAGCAAGCAATATAATCTTGTTTATGGTTAGTAGAATATATAGCAATTTGAATGTCATTTGAGTAACAAGGTACTGAAACATTAAAATATATTTTTATGGAGGATGATGATAGGGATTTAGAAAACTTGTGACCTGTGTTGATATTGTAGCAGAATGGAAGGATTGCATCATGTAACAATCATGAGAAATCATATTTTATTATGTCGATTGTTTTTTTGGCTGATAAGAAGTTTTTTAATGTTATAGTTGTTTTAAAAAAATCTATATTGTCTATCAGCACTGGTGACTTTTATTAGACTTAATCACCATTCATGTTCACATTTAACTCCTTGTGTACCAAATGCTACACTACGTGGCTTTGGGTTGGGCATCTTTTTACCAGGGGCCACACTAAAAGGCCTCTTTTATTCTTAAAGCAAATGGCTTGTAAAAACATGGCTTTTGTCCTGGTTTCTCTAAGAGTTAAACACTACCAGTCACAATTTTATGTTTAGTTTTTGACAATCTCGATAATGGATTACAAAAATTGAATGAGTGCAGTAAATGAAAGTGTTGGGTTAACATAGTATATTTCAAGCCATTAAAATGAGCAATGTCATTTATGACTAGTGTTGAGGTTTTTTGTATGAAGCTGCTTATAATCTGTCTGCTTGTATTCTGCATTCGCTATAAAATAATCACTTATAAACACTTTGTGATTTGAGTCAGTGAGCAGTGAGTATGTTGTGCTGTTGGTTTATAGCAGTTGAATGACATTATTTTGTGTCTTTTGCCTTATTACATTTGTTTTTCTTCATGTTTACTCTCTATAACCTGTGACAATCTCCACTCTTGATTACAGACCAACATGGTGTTTTCTCTGACAATTCAGCCTTTTTTTTTTTTTTACACCATCCCACGCTATCGGCCATTATATTTAGGAAAGTGGCTTGGATAAGGATCATCACCACCTTTATTTTGGACAGGGATCACTGCTTCTGCATTCTTTTGGGATCTGTGTTTTTTAAGCCATGGTGCCAAAAATAATATGGTTGCTTGCCGCTTTCTTATAGATGATTTTGTTTACCTCTATCTGTTTAGGATCGCGCTTTGTTTCCATCTTTTATTGGTTATATCAGAGCGTGTAGGCCAACAAACATGAAAAATAAGAATTAACTCCTTTCGGAGAATCCAAGAATAAGTCAATAGTTCTGGCCGGGATAGCTCTTTATACAACAGCACAGTTCCTATGAAGGGAGCTTAATTTCTCAAGAACACTAACATTGAAATGTTCTTCACCATGTGTGCACGCAAATTTCTTCCTGGTCCGAATTCGAACTTTCGACTTGCTTCAACAGAAATCCTTGAATATCCCAAAGTATAACATTCCACACTGATGACATAATTTGAAGTTTCTTGATCCAGGGTAAAGAAGAATGTCTCTAAAGCCTTGGATCATGCTTTGATTAGAGTTGATAGTGATGCACTCATGATCTTCCCCATTAAGAATACTGTTAAGTATGTTTTCTCCTTCATTTAAAGGATTATTAACAGCGACAGGTTTATATGGTTCATTCTGTGTTCTTTCAATTGATTATGGTGTAGATGAACTCATAGCTGCCATACACCACCTTTAAATACATTTTGTTGCTGCGGGATCCCCAAAATTGTTCATATATGAAAATACTCAGGAATGAATTATCTGTGTTTACATGAGTAAACAATGTCTGCAATTGAACATGTTAAATGTATTGTTAATAAACCCAGAATATGTACTAATATTAAAATAAACACCTCACAGTACTAATTTATTTTAATTATATATCCATAGTAATACATGTTTATAGTGTTCATCGGGTGAGGTTGAGATGATGTGCACTAATCTTCGTTGTAAATGGTTTTTATTGAATATATATCCTAGACAATCAGTACTCTCTTATGTCTTCTTCTTCGAACGCTCCATATTGACACTTGTTAACCACTCTGTGTGATTTGTATGTAATCTGAGCCTAAGAGCGATTGTATGCTGTGTCAGTTATGCGCCTACAAATAGGCCAGCACATCCGATTTATGCTATGCTTTTCATTTCCTAGTGTGGCTTCCCTAGGTCCTACATCAGTCTCCTCTTACGACATGCCTTGTAGGTCGCAGTGTTACTATTCTTTGCTTCCCTTGCGGGCCTCACCATCACACAGGCGATGTATGTATATTTAATCCAATTACTAGTGGCGTTATGATACTTTTCACTGATGTCTTGTCTTCTGAGGCTTAAATTTACTGTAAATACAATTGAACTGTTTCCTTTTTTTCACTAGAAGGCTGGTACTGCATTTCACTTACAAACCTTGTTATGTTGGGGTTGATAGCTGAGAATTGTTTTCTGAGTTCCAGCTGTGCTTTTAATGCAGTTTTGATGCTAATAATTAAGGTTAATGATAACAAAATGATTTTTGGACACATGTATGTTGGTATGAAAGGCATAAAGACTTTCAGAACCATCTTCGACAGTCCCAGAAAATCTGTTTGTGTGTTAGCCCAGAACGATTGTTTGCAAAGGATTGTTCCTTGAAATATATTTTCAGAACACCATCGGATTCATGGATATTTCTATAAGATTGTCTTCATCTGCTGTGCTTAAACCCCTCTTCTAGCTCATTCACATTAACTGAAAATGTATCTCTAATCCAGTTGTTGCTAGCATCAGAAACAAGAAAATATCCTCAGAAACTAGTACATCTTTCAAATGTTGTATGATAAGTGATGTGTCTTCCTCGTGCACCTCTTCATTGATGTTACCAAGTCACTGAGGATTTTGCTCCATTTGTATTACAAGTCCAGTCTGCTCTTCTGACGCTGCTTATTCTCAATTTTATGCTAATTTAAACTCATTTCAACCGTCTGGTGCGGCTCCCATGCAGGAGACCCATGTTCGACTCACGATAAGGCCAAGGATTTTTTCCTGTTGTGTGCATAAATGCAAAATCCGAACCTGAACAGCTCCACAGCGACTGCACTGGCCATGCGACCATTAAATTCCTCCGGCTCTTGTCCCACCTGTCTTACACCACCCTAAAAAGCGGTACTAGAGGCAGTAACAACATTTTTTTATTTTTTCCAACCTATGTATATCTTGATAGGTGATCAACTTGTTTAAACTGTTAAAAACATCTTCAGTTGTAGTGTGCACCAAGGAGGTGATGAAAAGAAATACTTTTTAAAAAATCAACTCTGGGATCTAATATAACAGGGTACTTTGTTGTGTCTCTTCTTTTGTCAAGCTGCTGAACAAAATAGTGGGCATGCACATTTTTTCACTAATTAATAACTGTTACTTGATCTAACAAACTGTCAATTCACTTTTTAACTGTCATTTCACAGTGAATTTAACGAAAGTTCCTTTTCAGCGTTCTCAATGATCAAAACAGAAACCATGATTTTTTCAAACTGGTAATATAAGTTCTTCAACTATTATAAGTGATTTTCCAGTTTTGTTATAAGTTGAGCAACCTCAAACGAGGCCCTTGCTGCATTTTCGTTATCACAACTAGTTACAGGTTTTTAAAAAATCTTTCTCAAAGCCTTACTTTTGAAAACAGTATGCTTTTTGTATTCTATGTTTTGTATTAATAGGACTGGTTTTGTGGTCTTGTTGAACAACTTATCATCTAACACACACTGAGATGGTTCATTATCTTTGGGCCTGTACATGTGAAACAAATATCAGATATTCATTGCTAATGTGGCGGTGCTTTTTTAAGAGGACTGGAAGAAAATTTATTTTACCGTAAGCAGAATATATATATATTCCTCTTGTACCGTTATACGTTATATAGGGCCTGCAAGTAATTTATGTATACCACTCTGTCCTGGGCAACTTGCTCAATCTCTTCCATGGAATTGAATTCGATATTTCGCACCTCTCTCATCAAATTTCGTTTAAGGGTTTCCCTAGGGTGTCCTCTCATTCCCACACCCTTTTCCTCCCACTTTAATGACTGATGCACTTTAAGCAAAATGCACTACTGTTTTCATAATCCAGAGATCAACCCTGAGCTTCGTCAAAATGTATAGGATGTTGTCCAATTTTACTCTGTCGACTTTAACGTTAACCATATTTTAAGAAAAACATTTTTCAGCTTTTTCATAGCACTATCATGAACTAGATCTTCACACTTTTGCAATCTTGTTTTATTATTTTGTAACTATTCTACTGCCCCTAACCCATTGCTTTTGTCACTAAAGAAAGCGTCAGAACCTCAAATATACTAGTATTATTAATTATTACTAGTAGTATCAATTCTGCAATCGTCACATGGCACCCTCGACTCCACAAGCATCAGTCAGGTACATCCCAATATATAAAAATGGACAGCACTGCTGTAGAGAAATGTACTTGATTGTTCCAGAAAAAGTTGCAGATGTATAGCTTTATTATCCCAGCTAATTATATCTTGTGGATGCTGTGTGATCATTCTAAGCACACATTAGATAGAATTTGGGACTTGGAAGTATAATCGTATCAGAATAAGTTACAGACTGTAACTACTGGTTTGGTTATATATGCATAATTATTTGGAAGACATTTTTACAGCATCTCTCTGATTATTTTACATTGTAGGATACATTTATAGGATATACATTAACCAACTGTTTTCTATTTGGAAACACTAGTAAATGTAAATGATTAAAAATTGCTAAATGTTATTTTTTAAATATGTTTGTTCCCTAGAATGTTTTATAATTTCAATCTTGCATGTCCAGTGTGTTTTATTCTTCTTTTAATGCTCCATATCGACCACTGTTAAGCCACTCTTTATGATTTGTATGTAATCTGAGCATAAGAGTGATTGTATGTTGTACCAGTTGTGCGCCTACAAGTAGGCCAGTACATCTGATTTCTGCAACGTTTTTAGTAACGAGTAGCTTCCCATGCCCCTTATCATAGTCGCCTTGCAGTGTCACTATAGTTTTCTCCCATTGCGGGCCTTAGTAACACACAGGCAACTCTCAGCCATTGATGAATGGATTAGAGCACAGGCTCCCATTCGGGAGACCCAGGTTCAATCCTCGGTAAGGCCAAGGAGTTTTGTTTTTTCCTATTGGAGAATAAAGAAAAAAATATTGTTGTTGATGCCATTACATTCCATGAATACTAACCATGATGCCATTAAATTCCACCGTCTCAGGTCTCCTCCCCCCTCTCTGTCCTACACCACCCTAAACAGCGGTATTACAGGCAGTAATGTCGGGTTTTGTTTAGCACTTCCGCACAATTCTGATTCCTTATACCGGAGATGAAAGATTAAAACACAAAAATAATGTTTTTAGTGGGTTTTTTAAAAACAAAGCTAAATAACAAATACTTCCTTGAATGCTCCATATCGACCAATTGTTAACCGTTCTTTGTGATTTGTATGTGATCGAGAGCAATAGCATGTTGTGCCAGTTTTGTGCTTACAAGTAGGCCAGCACATCCGATTTCTGCAATGCTTTTTATTTACTAGGGTAGTTTCCCTCGGTCCTACATCAGTCGCCTCTTACAACATGCCCTGTGGGTCGCAGTGGTACTATTCTTTGCTTCCATTAGGGCCCTGGCAACACACAGGCCCAATAATAAATACTAAATTTCTGGTAATATATCTCAACTGCAAACAAATATTTTTTAAGAGTCTCACATATAGCATTGAATGTTGTGATTTGTTTACAAATGTATTCATTTTAATTTGTTCTGTTTTGTGACTATTCTTTACCATTTTAATGTCACTTATTTCTCTTTTTTAAAAAATGAGATAAACCACAACATATCAGCAATGTGTATATTGTCAGTTTATTTATTATTGTCATCCATTGTGATTTTATTTCATCTTATTTTACCAATTATAATTTATATTATAAAAATATTTATAAAATTTGATATTTTATCATATTGAATTAGCACAAGTTACAGTTTATGCATCTTACGGACTATACCTGACAATTGTCACCTGTAAAATGTGGGTTCATCTTCCAAGTTATACAGAGGTGTCAACTTACGATCTAGACAACATAAATCGAGTCAAGGATAGCAGAACGGACAATAATCTCAAGACAAGACTTACATCATATTTTTGCTAAAGGAATCGCAGACCAAGCATCACTGACTATATTCATTTTTTGTGTGTTATTTCAATTGTTTTTGTGATATATCACACATTAGTATGTGATTGTAATAGATTTGTTTGAATGTGTTTGAAATTGCTGTATTGGGTTTCAATTTGTCTCACTAATATGTGATGTCAATTGATATATTGAACTTTGTTGTTTGTTGAAATGCACATCAAATAAAGAAATGGGCTTTCATCCCGATGAAGAGTTGCATTAATTTTCTCTCATAATTGATGTTTTGCCTTAAGCATGTCGAGTTTTGGTTGAAATGTTGAATTAAAGACAAGGGACTGAATGTTTAAAAATATGTACCAAATTACTAAGGTAATAGCTATATTATTTTGTTCGGTGGGATATGGTAAAACATAAATAAGAGATTAGTACAATTCATCTTTAGCAAATAAAGTTACACACTAACTATGATGCGCATGTGTGTGAGTGACTTGACTGTTTTGTAATAATTATCTCAAGTCTTTATCCTCTTGCTACATCTATGCCAACAATCTATGATACTGCCATCTTTAACTCATGTATTATAGATTTCTTATATTTGTTTTGCATACACATTTTCCATAAATACTGAAATATTGTTACCAGAATTAACAGAATCAAGAGATAAAAAAATTAATGTGTGACGTATAGTAACCACAGTAGTCAATATGAGCAGGTTTAAAGCGTAGGAGCTGTGAAGTGTTGCTTGCGTGACTTCCAAAGATTTCCCTGTCTCATAGTCTTCTTCTTTGCGCTCGTTCTTCACGACCAATTTTAATCACTCTTTGTGATCCGATTTCAGCCAAATCTCCTTAGTCGCCTCTTACGACATGCGTGGCAGGTAACAGTGGTTCTATTTTTACACCCCAAATTTGGGCCCCGGCAACCACTCAGGCGGTCTCATAATGATTTATTGAACTGTGTTAAAAACTCTTGTTTTAGAGACTTGTTTTGTCTTCGTTCGCTCAGATATGAATGTTGTGCCACAGTTTACAAGGATACACTATTTGTGTCTTGACCCGCCCGGCACATCTATTTTCAGGAATACTTTTTTGCATTCTCTATTCATTACCGTACCATATCATTTTCATGCCTTGTGGCATGTGAGGCTTCAGTAAGGACCTCCATGCTTTCTTGCAACCTTTCTTGTAATGTACCATGTCAGAGCTACTGCAGACAGTTCTTCTGTAATTCTTCACCATGTTTTTCTTACTCTTCCATTCCTACTTTTCTTCACTCTTTACTTTTCCTATGGCATTCATGAGAGGGTTGTTTTCACTGGTGCAGCTGAATTCATTTGCATAACATGGCCAAGTCATCTGTATTCTTTTATGATTATATTCATTGCTTTATGCTTAGTTGTTTGGATAATCCCATTGTTAGATATTATTTCTGTCTTCTCATGTTTCTTCCCAAGAATGAGTGGTGGAAAGCAGAAAGCCAGTCTTCCTGCGTCCTATATTGTCATTCTCCAACACTCTGATCCATAAAGCAGGACTGATAAAATGATAAATTTATAGAGTTTTGTTTCGTTTACCACAACCATCACTTGAAGGTTAGGTATGTTCTCGTTTCACTGAAACATCTTTGTTCACTCTACACCAAACACTTGCTGAACAGCTCTTGTGGTCAGTATGTGATTTGAGCATTTAACATGTGTGTTTGTTGTCCCAGTTAGGTGCCTGTAAGACAGCACATCAGGTTTCTGCATGCCTTTTTTGATTCTCCTACTTTTGTAGGATACCACAGAAATAGTGGAGTCCATCCTCCTTGGCGAGTTTTGACCTCACGGTTTAATCAGAAGGTTGCTAATTTTTTATTTTCCTAAGAAAGACTAGTCGACTCCAACTATGCTGGATGCAGATATAGACACAGAACTCACCTTGTAGACCTCACTGAGACTGAGCTTGTCTTCTCATTCACTGCAACTTGTGTCCCAGACTTATTTCAGTAATTATACTTGATAACTTGGCTCTCATTATACTTGATAACTTTGGCCTCGTCATTACAATCTACATCATTTCCTTCTTCTTTCGTCCGCTTTCAACTCAGACGAGTTTCAGCTCTGAAACTGATTTTTGTGTGGAAAATCCGTTTTTCTAATTTCTTACAATGGCGGCAGCGTGCACATTGTAAATTACTTTACACTGGCAGCGTGTGCTCAATGTACTCGTAATTAGTATTCCTCGCCATACAGGCAGATTTTCTCAGACTTCAGAGGTACTCACGTTATCGTCCTGAGTAAGACCAGGGACTCGAACAAATGCCGGACAGTAGGTTCGAACCCAAGCTATGAGGCGTCTCACAGCTAGCAGGCCAAGCTACTATCAACTACTCTAGGAAGTCTCCCCATCATTTCCTTAACTTTGTTGATTGTTGGGCCACACCTACTACAGACTGTTGAACTATCAGTTATTTCTGTCAGTTTTATGCAGTTGTTTGCTGCACTGTTGATCAAACTACTTCTGTGTTGTTGGTTCACTTTTTTCAGTAGGTATAGTTGCTTGCTGCTTTATTCTTATGGAGGGTCTTGTATCTATCTGCTGCTAGTGTTGTATAAGAAAAACAAAGTTGTGAGTTGGTACTTTCTGGCATACATACTGCACATATTGTACTTTCACAGACATTTTCATGGTACTGTTTCCTAGTACATGTAATCTCAATGGACTTTAATTTTAAGATTACCGCAATGTCTGTCAGTATCTCAAGTCTGCTGCAAAGCTGGCTATGCTTGGTCCCACTCTGCGAAATATCCTTTCATGGGAGATCCTGCTGTTAGCTTAGTTTCCTCCGACAGGATTCCTGAAGAGAAGACATTCGCACACATACACACACAAAAACTAGCCAAATTAAATTAATAAAACACAAGATAACAAGCGAAAACCACAATACAATTTATATTGTACACATTGCAATTGTAAAAGATATTGAAATGGTAGAGTTTGCTTTGCTAATCAAAACCAAGAATCTAATAGAATATTGTCACACTGTATACAGTCTTTTAAAACACTGACCGTTAGCTCTTGTTAACTTTGGGAATTTAACAATCACGCGTTGCACACAACATTAACAGACTTGAATTGTTTCCGATTGTATATTACAAATCTAGTCTTGATGGGAACATGCTTTCCTGAAATTCAGTTCTACAATCTCTGACTTAGCATAAATTTGAGTATGTCTAATTTCCTAAAAATTAAAATATTAATGGTGTGAATTAGTGATGATCACAACAATAAACCATATTGATGGGATGCTGCTATAGAATGTAGTAGTTAGTGGCTGATGGAACGCATGCAAGTGAAGGTTCATGTTGAAATGTTACTCAAGGAGACAACTGCATAGTGCTGCATTACACCAAGGCAAGTTATCATCCAGCATGATGGTAAGAGCTACTAGTCTTGCTAGCTGCTATATACAGTCGTAACATTTGATGGCAACAGCTGTGATGCAGAGTTGATAATTAAGAATGATATGGGTGAGAAAGATTAAAATTATATGTAGATAACATAAGACTAGAGCAGGAATGCCAACAAACATGAAAGCTGCAGACTGTTATATATGAACACGTCAGAATTACAAGCATCCTTGCTGACGGCAGTAGATCTCTCATGTGCTGTGACGACTACCATCGACAATTTGAGACTTCTAATGTCTCGCATCTGGTGCTGCAAATCAGACCTGTTTACTTCTTTTCCATACCATGATCTTTTTACTTTGTACTGTTTTTTCTCATTAATGTTGTCTGTTACATCATGTTAACACACGCACATCTTCCTCCCATGACTTGCCTGAAAAGCAAAGAACTCTAATATATAGTAGACATATACAGATATTTTAAATTTGCATTCTAATGTATGATAAACTTCTGTGACATTTGAATCATGTCACACTTAACAGAACTATATTTGAATAGTACTTTATAAGTTTAATGACATTGTGATAAACAGGTCGATCTCACCATGGTTCATGTTTGATATTATGAGCATGGCAGCATCAGTCAGGACCTGTGATGTACTTGCAACAGTATAGAAGTTAGCTTTATTTGTTTTTTGCTACAATCTTGTCATTTCAGAAGGAGAAAGAACGACAGAAGACGCTGGACAAACTGAAACAGGTATGTTACACCAAAAAAAAGGTTTACTTCTCTGTCTTCACGTTATTCGTCAACTTCTATTTCTCTCACTTTAATCAGAATCTGGGGTCGCAATTAACAAAATTGAGAACACTTTATGTTAGTGACCATGTGTTGTTAAAATTCTAGGGTTCACTGTCAGCTTGGCTACAGTACACGGTCGAACTACAGGACACTCTGATCCTTTACTTGGGGGTTTTTTTTTTTTTTCTTTCATCCGCTTTCAACTCGGACGAAGTTTCATCTTTGAAACTGATTTTTGCGTGAAAATCCGTTTTTCCAATTTCTTACAATGACAGCAGCGTGTACATTGTAAATTACTTTACACTGGCAGCCGTGTGCTCAATGTACTCGTAATTAGTATTCCTCGCCATACAGGCAGATTTTCTCCAACTTCAGAGGTACTCACGTTATCGTCCTGAGTAAGACCAGGGGACTTGAACAAATGCCGGACAGTAGGTTCGAACCCGAGCTATGAGGCGTCTCACAGCTAGCAGGCCAAGCTACTATCAACTACTCTAGACAGTCCCCCACTTGGGGATCTAAATTACAAGTACCTCTGAAGTCGAACTAACATCTAAATGATGAGGGGCATTAGGGCATCTCTTATGAAGCTGTAAAATTTAATCACAAACCCTACCTCAATCTAATGGAAAGAATCATATATGCATCTAATTTATAACTTCAGTAATAAGCTAATGTGCATAGGACAACTGGTATATCACCTAAAATTTGCAGTATTTGGGGCTTCTAGTAGTAATATTTGTGCTAGCATATTCAGTTTGTTTTGAATTTCAATGAGACCATAATTATTTCTCAGTTCAGACACATCTGTCGAACCAGGTGAGAAATCCTGGTTTGTTGAATTCAGTATGGAAAAGGTTAATGAGTAAGATAGAGAGATCCACTTTACATACAAATGCTGCTGTCTATGACTGCGGATGAGGAAATAAGATCTGGACGTCCAAAGGAGACATGAAGAACTGGAAAGATTGAGACCTTACATAGGAAACAATTGGTAGAAAGGCGACAGAACGGCGGCAATGGAAGTCTCTTGTGATGTTGAACGGGACATGAAGAGAATATAGAATAATTAGTACTAAAACTTGTTATCCTTTCTCATATCTCTAGCTTTGCGCGCTCTGACATATCTGTTGTTGTAATACACAAAACCCACTTTTAGTTTAGATGGCAGCAGTTAAAAAATTAAGCAGTTCAGTTTTTATTCTGCTATCATGACTCATTTGAGACTGTGATTCCAGATTCTCTGATACAGTCTGCTATCAGTTTCCAGCTTTCATTTTCACTATGCAGTATCTTTTTGAAGATGGTTCGTGTGTGCCATACTTTTGTTCTTAGGTTTGGCTGCAATGGCCAGCTGTCGAATATATTCTGCCACCACATTGTCAATTCAAAATGACAGCGGCTTAAGACACATAACTTGACTTTGTTGTACAGGTAGTGTCTTATTTTGTTGTAAGATGGAAAAATGACTACCTGGTCTCTTCTGGACAGTTAATCATCATCAGTGCTTGTTGCGCCCAAGGACACATAAGGCAGAGACAGACACATTTTTATTTAATTCTATCATAACACTGTCTCATCTGGATAATTATGCGCAGTTTAGGTTTTTTTCTGTTTCTTTGATTTTTTTTTTATGGTGGATGGTAACCAGCCCAATGCAATGCCCCTCTCTACCCCATTTATGACATGTGGGAAGAAACAGTAATTCTATTCTATTCCTCCACTACAACACTGGGAATATTGTATTGTACTTCGATGGTAGTTTTGGCTTCCTCGTAACTGACCAGTTAGTATTCTTGTGGTAATTTCCTCTTTCTTTGGACAGATTATCAGTTGTTTATGTTTCTTGAATGTTGTGATATAATTCACTAAATCACCACTTTAGAAGTTATTAGTCATCCATCTCAGGTTTTCCCTCTAAAATTTATACTGACTTTCACAATCCTCATATTTACATGAAAACTCACTGTTATTTCGGATTTTGTAACTGTAATCATGCGGTGGGAAAAGATAATACGGTACATCGATATTCACCAAAGGGCAGTGATGATGGTTCTATCAATCTATAAGCTTGCTGTCACCTTGAGTTTCCATTTCTACACTGAAATTGCATAGCCAGGGTTAACTCTTCCCAATTGTTGAGACTTTAAGGGCTACTCCTCCCACCTCCATTGCTAATAGCATTTGTAGTTCAGCTGACTCTATAGGCTTGTGTCCAAGGATAGTTTGGTAATTTGCATCTACATAGCATTCAATAATATGCCTTTTCTCTGGGTTTTTCTAGATTTTTTTCTTCTCTGCCCCTTATATTTCTTATTTGAGTTTTTTTCTGCCTATATTTTTATTTGATTGAGATGATGCGTATGCACATGGAGTAGAGGTATTAGCTGGTTGTATTGTCTGTTATTCTTGTGCAAGTGTTGGGTCATTCTGTGCCAGTTCCTTTGATTTTGTTGAGAAGTTGCTTCTCTTCAACCTTCCCCTGTCATAGCTACATGGAGTAGAGGTATTAGCTGGTTGTATTGTCTGTTTTTCTTGTGCAAGTGTTGGGTCATTCTGTGCCAGTTCCTTTGATTTTGTTGAGAAGTTGCTTCTCTTCAACCTTCCCCTGTCATAGCTATTCATTCTTCAGCGGGTCTCTGTGTGGTAGAGGTTAGGTGCTCATCTTTCATTCCAAATATACTCAGTTTGCTCCCTCGTAGAGCTATCGGAATATTTTTACAGAGATCCATGATCTCAATGTATGTGAGATCGAGCTCCTAGTCCTATCGAAGACAAAGGTCCCATGTTCAAGTTGAGCACGTAAAAGAACCCTTGATGGTTCAAAATCGAGAAGAGCAGACTGGAAAAGCACTCTCTCTCTTTTGCCTTTTACTCCGGGTTGGGGCATAGGCCCTTAACCAACTCATGCCAAGTCTTCCTATCTCTGCATCCCGCAGCTCCCTCCAGCTCTTCTTTATATTGTTGATCTCCGCCTCCAAATCTCGTCTCCATGTATTTCTCGGCCTCCTTCTTTCGCTGTCCCTGCGGGTTCAGGCAAGGACCCTTCTTGTTATATTCCTCCGGTTTTGCAAAGTGTGTCCTATCCAGTGCCAGCGTGGAAAAGCACTGCCATAGCAAAATTCATTAGAAAAAATAAAAATTCTACAAAGTATTTTCACCATCTTCTAAATTACAATGGGGACCCTACAGAGTTTGTGCACTGCCGCTGAGATCTTCCTGTGTAAGCTTCATGAGATGGAAGCACAAATGGTCACTCACCAAAGTGCAATGATGATGGTCTAATCTTAAGAGCATATGTTGATTCAGGAGACTTGTATTTTTCTCCCAGCTGCATTGTTTTCTTGTCTCTTCCGTCGATTGAAGGTCTGACAATGTTTCTAAAGAAGTGGATTTCGTAGTTCCAGTAATGATGCGTGAAAGTTGGTTCTGTGCTCGGGATGTGATTACATACTCAAGTACTGGCTTAACTCTTCCTGTGCTGGGTCTCTGTTGCGTAGAGGTCAGGTGCTCGCCTCTCGTTCCATAGGTACTTGGTTTGCTACCTCGTGGAGCCATCCAAATATTTTTCAGAGATCCCTGATCTCAGTTTTGATGAGATCGAGTCGCCCGAGTGGTTACCGGGGCCCAAATTTGGGGTGTAAAAATAGAACCAATGTTATCTGCTACGCATGTCGTAGAGGCGACTAAGGAGGTTTGGCTGAAATCGGATGCATGTGTCCTAAATGTGTAGAAGTCTTATGCGTTTAGGGGCCTACCAAACCAATGTGCAATGTATACACGTTCTTGGCAAAGATCAAACATATCACAAAGAGTGATTACAATTGGTCGTAAAGAACGTACACAAAGAAGAAGAAGAATGAGATCGAGTTTCTAGTCCTAGCAGAGATAGATGATAAAACATAGGATTGATTCAACATCTATTTTAGTGTCTTCATATAGGTATGGTTGACTTGTAAGGACATGGTTTATAAGCTGAACACTAATTTATGCCCTACACCTGAGGAAAATTACATGATCTTGGTATGCCAGTACCAGTCATAGAATTAAAATACTTGGGAGAGAATGACACATTGTACAGAAATTTAAAAAATATTTAATATGGTCAATGCAATAACATAGCTACTGATACATTATTCTTCAAACGCTCCATAGCGACTACTTGTTAACCACTCTGTGTGAT
The DNA here is from genome assembly GCA_020796225.1 of Arion vulgaris. NCBI lineage: Eukaryota > Metazoa > Mollusca > Gastropoda > Stylommatophora > Arionidae > Arion > Arion vulgaris. Next base: position 26,891,319 of record CM036757.1, on the reverse strand, counting down.
TTGTATTGTTCTGAACCTAAGAGCAATTGTACATTGTGCCAGTTCTGCACCTACAAGTAGGCCAGCACATCCGATTTCTGCAATGCTTTTATTTACTAGGGTAGCTTCAACAGGTCCTACATCAGTTGCCTCTTACGACATGCCTTGTAGGTCGCAGTGGTATTATTCTTTGCTTCCAGTGCGAGCTCGGCACCACACGGGAATGAATGCTACTAATACCAATATTGAAGAACCAGAACAGCATCTTCCCCCTTCTCCTCTCTAATCCTGTTTTGTCTCACGGCATGCAGGTTAAAAGGCAGATTATAAGTAGCATTTTCATACCAACCTACTGCTACCAATGTCAAACCCAAGTTCCAAAACACAAGAGAAAGATCACTGTGAGTACAATGAAGTACTGGAGAAAAGCTGTTGTTTTCAGAAGAGATAGAAGGAGAGGCTAAACATTAGAAAAGCTGTAGAAGAAAGATCTGCCATTAGATATGTGGAGAGGGTGTTGCTAAAACTTTTTTTTTTTCCGATCCAGAAGCACTTGAGCTTTCAGCTGCTCGGTGCCATGGACATCGTAACCCTTTGGTTCGGTGCCACGAACACCGTAAATCTGGGAATCTGTGGCTTTTTCTGCCACCCGCGGAATTGAACCCGCACACACAGAGGGATAGTCACCCGTAGTCCACGCGCTACGAACACGCTGGGCAGACGGGCGATTGCTAAAACTTATAACACTGCGTCGGGGACCACATTCCATGGAAATTACGTCATTTGAAACCAGCTTGGCCAAAAGTTTGTGGTGAGCACATGGTATCCGGTTGAACTGCAGGAGACCCTGATATTTTACTAGGGGATTGAAGTTGTAGTAAGACTCGCCTGAAGGATGAGTGATACAGAAAGCAAGCCTTCGTGCAAAAATCAGTTTTATGCACCATGACTACACCTCAATTCAAATTGGGGAAAAAATGAGGGAGATAAAATGATTCCGCCATCTTATGAGTGTATAGAACAATCAACTTTCACCTCATTCCAACAACAGTAGAAAAGTGGGTCTGAGAGCATGAGAAGAGGCAGATGGATAGACATCATCAAGGAAATACCACTATAACATGAGCAAAAAATAACCACTGAAATACACTTGTTCTAATAAGAGTAACACACTTCCTACAACAATTCACTGAAATAAATGGTTAGACAAGAAGAATTAGTATATCATAACAAATACTGAGTATAAGTCTTCAATTAATTCCACAAGTAGGCGTGGAATTTTTCCAGACCGTAGCGGCTGTTAGTCGATCCAGCCTCAATTGGGTACCAGGAAAAGCACTGGGAAGTCTTCTTCTTCTCCTCATTCGCTGATGCTCAATGTCTACACAATGAGTCCAGTTCTCTGGATGTATGTTGTTGTATTTGTTAGTTCATCAAAGCTTCCAAACAGCTTTGTGTTATGTTTGTCTCTGTTGGCTAGTGCTCTTTCCGTAGTTGATTCATCAGGTAACAATCTTGCACGATGTGTTGAGCTGTCTGTGTGGTCTGTCCACAAGCACATGTGGGTGATGGACTGGGACGTAAAGGTGGCCGGCGTGATGTTGACCACATCACCTACCATGTGTCGACGGTCAATGAAAAATACAGGTCTAACACCATATTACCCAATACACCACAAGGTATGAAAAAGGGTTCCATGACCCCCGTGATAACAAATAACAATTTTTGTTTCTTTAGCCTCCTGATGCACCTACACATGCACCTGTCTCAGAAATGGATAAAATCAAGGCAGTCATTGATCAGTCTACAAAGGGATTTGAACCATCAAAGTAAGCATATACATTTTACTTATTTATAAACTAATGCACTTCTAAGTGATATGTTTGCTCCATTGTAGTGAATTAAAATCATGGCATGTCCTGTAACATCGCTTATATGTTCAATATTTTGCCATTGCTTTCTGAACAGGGAGGTCTATTTTTACCTCTTGTAAAAATCCATGGGAACAAATTTACTTTCAAACTGCCCCCCACAGAATTTGGTAGAGCCCACTACCGCTAAGCCACAGATGCCCACTATTTAAACACTACACGTTGATAACTTATAAAATATCTGTATATACTCAGATTCTAGTGCATAATCAACCTACCATACCCAGTATCTGGAATAGTCCAAATCTGCACTATACAGTTGTCAAGCTTGCCTATTTCATTTGGGGTTGGTTGTCACACAATGTGTGTTTTCTTAAACTCTTAAAATAGGATTGGCTGTTAATCCAAATTTTGCACTATGGTGTGGGTTTTGAGATCATGTGTTTACTGTCTAAATATAGTTTGTGCATGAGCTATATGGAAGAGATTACCTCTGGAGTTGAAGAATGCACACCTGTATGGCGAGGAACACTGATAATACGGAAAACAGATCTACACACAGCCAAAAATCGGTCAAAGGCACCATACCATCCACCTAAATTCATAGCAGACTAATGCAAAAGAACTAAATGGAGACAAGAAAAATTACTCCATTTAACATGTTCCGAACCAATTCAACAAAGATATGTGGCGTAGTGTATATAACATATTAAGGGGGAGTGTACCTGAGTTTGATAGTAGTCATTTGAAAGAGTTATCTTGATTCATTGATAACAAGCAGCTGTGAAGTCAAAAGCAAAATTAGGTACCGGATGTGATAGATGATTGAACATGCAGCAAAAGAGGTGGGACGTTCACAGCTAATATAGCTGTACGCCTTAGGGATAAATATTCAGTTTATACTGTGTATGTATCAGATTATTGGGTTAGATTTAAATAGTATTATAGTTGGTATGTCTGGTCAACCACTAGTAACACTTGTTATAAGAAGGAGAAGATAAAGATATGTTGGACACACCTTGGGAAGATATTATCAAAGAATATCAAAGCAGACATTGAAGTGGGACACAGAGGGTTCAAGAAAGAGAGGACGACCTAAAGAGACCATGAAACGAACTTTGCTGAGAGGAAAGAAATATCAGTTCCATGGAAGAGATTGAGCGAGTTGCCCAGGATAGAGTGGTATGGAGAAATTGTTTGCAGGTCCTACGTAACGTATAACGGTACAAGAGGAATTACTATTTATAGTAAGGAAATGTAAGAAATGAATGTTATGATCACTAATTTTCATTTACAAAAGTCTCCCAACATAAAGGATCAGTTATATGAGGACTATCATCATAGCACTCGGACATGTCCATAGGTGCTCCGATCTCCGCCTCAGCAAATCCAGCAGCGTCCAGCGGCTCAACACGCCAGTTCGATGTTGATTAATCAATCTCTTTGCATATCTAGTGTGTCGTTCTTTTCGGGCTGCGCTAATATTGACACCCATCTCTTTCAATCTGGTCAGCGAGTGGGATTCACAGCCCTGAAACTCCTCTGTTCGGAAAAACTCTCTCAATGCGTGAAGAATGTCATTTCGATCCACGGCAGCTCCCTCTGATATTGTAGCCAAGCCAACCAATCTATCAGCTCGTTCATTATCAGATCATTATATGCATCATATGTACATTTTAAATAATAAGATTAAGTACAAATTCTTTTTTTTATTGGATATTGTTGCCTTGTTTTAATTTTAGATTGTGTGCTTTCTATTTCAGTTTTGTAGGCAAATATCAACCAGGAGTACCGCATGACAGCTATGTCTGCAAATTATGCTCACAGAAGGGTCACTTTGTGACTAACTGTCCAAATTCCAATCCAGTAAGTTATTTTCCAAGGTCTGGGTAATCAGTACGCTTCTTCTTCTCTCGATTGTTCTTTTATGGCCGTAATCAGTACGTTTAACTTTTGGCAGTAACAGAGAAAACAGAATGTATATTCAATCGAATAATAATCCTTTTAGCACCTACTGGAGATATAGTTCTTCAGTTAACATATGCCATTCTTTTCTGTCCAGTTTTCAACAGCTCTCTTTAGTTTATAATCCATGTTTAAATTCAGTGAATTAAAAAAAAGTTCTGATTGTGCATAGGGTATATGAACTGTTCACAAACTAGCAACATCAGTATCCATTAACATTTTCAAAAATCAATATTACCTCTGAAGTAGGAAAATGCATGCCTGTATGGTGGGGACAATGATAAAAAGAAAAGCAATCCTTCATGCAAAAATCAGTCAGAAGTGCCATAACAGCGCCCTGACTGCCTGAATTTATAGCAGGCGAACGCAAGAAGAAGAAGAACTAAGAGATCAACGATTTCTAAATTGTCACTCAAATGAAGTTATGATCTGCTAATGTACAGATAACTGCACTATAGTGACTTGCTCAATATTAACATAATGGGAAGAAATAAAGTCTAGAATACAATCATGAAATAAGAGTATAATTTGCCCTACAAACACCTGCTAAAATCCAAGTTTCTGTTCTGTAACACCAAGATCGCAATATACAAAACTGTAATAAGACCGACTGTTCTATACAAATACAAAACCTGGGACAATGAAATTAGATGAAACATTATTGCAGAACTTTGAAGACAGCGTTAAGATGAATCTTTAGACCCATCAAGGATCAAAATTGTGTTCTGACAGCTTGTTTAGATGTAATGTCAGCTCTCTCTCCATATTATCTCATGGTTCCCTTTGTGTGGCCTGCAGAACTGACCTTGTGTGGCCTGCAAGTTTGTTATTTTGTATGTTTCTTCAGTGCAGTATTTTTGTGGCATCGATAATTGCCTGCTGTTCAGCTCTAAAATTTGTTGAGAGTTCTTGGGTGGCTCTTGAAGGAGCCAATGTAAAAATAAGAATTTGTACAAATGATGGAAGTACACAAAATTTGCAACTTATAAGAGAAATCTCATTTGATCTTGACATCATCTGTTCTTAAACTTGTGATTAGCGTAATTATAGCACAAGCAAAATGATTGTAAAATGTCTGTTGCAATACGCACATTTACAAAGAGCAGAGAAAATGTATGGGGTCATTCCAGCTCTTTGGCTACCAGTCTGAGACTGAACATGACTAAATTTAAACATATTCAAGTTGAATCTGTGAGCATATGCAATGGTAAAAGAATTTATTATTTATTAAAAGCAAAGGTTATGAGTAACTAAATTACAAATTTTCACTTCAAATGATGTATCAATCCTAACATATGACAGCGAGAGTTGAAAAATGACTAAAAACATATAGAAAGCAAGTTGAAAATAGATGTCTGTGAAAAATAATGAACATAAATGGAACAAATTCAGAGTGATGAAATCAGAGAAATGTCTGGTCAACCACTAGTAACACCTGTTATAAGAAGGAGAAGATGGATATGTGTTGGACATACATTGAGAAAAAATGATCAAAGAATATCAAAGCAGGCATTGAAGTGGGATGCAAAGAGTTCAAAAAAGAGGGCGACCTAAGGAGACCTGAAACAAACTTGCTGAGAGGAAAGAAATATCGGTCTCAGTTCCATGGAAGAGATTGAGCGAGTTGCCCAGGATAGAGCGGTGTGGAAAAATTGCTGCAGGCCCTATGTAACATATAACGGTACTAGAGGAATTATTTTTATTATTAAAGGTTATGAGTATCTGTAGTGTAAATTTATGTTGTTTTTATTTTAGGAGGATCGTTATATTGAACCGAGGTACAAGCGTACAACAGGAATTCCCAGTACAATGTTGACTATAGTTGATGACCCAATGCATCCTGGAGCTCTGCTGACCCACCATGGTCAGTTTGCAGTACCAACTGTGGATGTGTAAGCAGTTTATATTTATTTTAGTCAATGTTTGGGTCAGTAATTGTCTAGAGGTCACTGAGAGATATTAACTGCGATTTGAAAACTTGCAATAAAACCAAAAATCATTTTGATAATATTGTTTGAATATTATGCATTTGCTTTGATAACCTTCTACTTGGAATTCAATGCAACATGAGTAGGCAGAGACCCTTGCAAGGATTGATTGTTTTTAAAAAAAAAGGAGCTATAGAAACTATAGGTATATCATTTATCGTTAACTAAATGAGACTAAACATCAATCTGCCTAAATTGCTGTAAAGTTTTGCTAGCTAATAAATCGAACTTTCAGTGGAACAAAATGTGATTGTTTTATCATCAGATTTCTTCTTCGAATGCTCATATCGACCACTTGTTAAACCACTCTTTTTTATTTTTGTGTGATCTGAGCCTAAAAGCAATTGTACATTGTTCAGTTATCGCCTACGCTTTTTATTTGCTAGGATAGCTTCCTTAGGCCCCTATCTCAGCCGCCTATTACAACATTCCTTGTAGGTCGCAGTGTTACTATTCTTTTCTCTCCTTGTGGGGCCCAACAACATACAGGCGCAAATCTTTTGAACCAAACATCCTTTTTTCAATAAAAGAACAGACGGACCATTTAACCAATTCGCTGCAGATTTTTTAACCTCTGTACGGAATTATTTTGTTAGTTCCAAAAAAATTGCATTGGTAGTTTAGCAAAATTAAGTTATTGTTTCTAAAATGATTTACAATATGACTTATTATATATCAAATTGAAGACAAATGGATGTAATTTCACAAAATATTTACCATAATAGCACATATAATGCAGTGTTAAGTATACAGGAAACATATTAGCATTCATTAAAAATTGAAATTGGTTGAACAAAAATCCAACTAATGAAGGGTCTTGATAGACAATAGGTTTGTTTATTAAACAAGTCCGACTGCTCTCTTTATATTGGTAATCTATTTATGGATACATAAACATTAATAAAATTGTGAATGGAAGCATTGTTTATTATATGTTTACATACTAGCATCATGACCGTTCATAAAAAATCTCAAGTTTCTTTGGTCACAGAGTATCCTAGAATGAATGGTAAACTCTGTTTCACTTCTACTTCTAGCATAAGCCTAGCGTAAACTATCATTTACACTTCACTTTCAAGTAGTTTCCGGCTAATGTAAAAGTTGAATAGGAACAAAAAGCAACTAAATAGTACATGTCATTCAAGTGACGTTTCGTCCATGCGATAGCCCATTTTGTGCATTCAAATGACATCTCTTTCGCAATCAGGCAATACCAAAAATAATGACAGGAAAAATGGCGCACAGAAATTTAATAAGTCGTCTATCCATGACTTAATAGTCCATATGTTTATAAAATTGTATCTGAAGTAATATTGTATATTTCAGGCTCGGTTATAGAGATGTCAAGAAGGAACGACCACCCTTTCTACCAGAGAAGAAAGATTCAGAGCCTGAAAAGAAGAAGATTCCACAAGAGCTTCTATGTCACATCTGTGAAGATCTATGTGTAGATGCAGCCATTGCCCCTTGCTGTGGTACCAGCTTTTGTGATGAATGTAAGTGTTAGCACTATCTTGAAGTCCATAATCATCAGTGTAAATAACCGCCGAGTGGTTACCGGGCCCAAATTTGGGGTGTAAAGAATAGAACCGCTGTTACCTGCCACACATGTCGTAAGAGGCAAATAAGGAGGTTTGGCTGAAATCGGATGCATGTGTCCTAAACGTGTGAAGTCTATGCGTTTAGGGACCTACCAAACCAATGTGCAACGTATACACGTTCTTGGCAAAGATCAAACATATCACAAAGAGTGATTACAATTGGTCATAAAGAACGAACGCAAAGAAGAAGAAGAGTGTAAATAACTGGTTTTTTCTCTCTCTGAAATTCATGTCATCTTTTGCTCACCTTTTAAAATTTCTTCTAATGCTCTTACTTCATTCGAGAACGCTCTCATCAAGCTGTGTCATCATTAAATATATATGCTTATTGAATGATTTCAGTATGTTTTTTCTTGAACGCTCCATATCGATCACTTGTTAAACCACTCTTTGTGATTGGTATGCGATCTGAGCCGTAGAGTGATTATACGTTGTGCCAGTTATGTGTGTACAAGTAGGCCATCACATCCAATTTCTGCAATGCTTTTTATTTACTAGGGTAACTTCCCTAGGCCCCTACCTCAGTCATCTCGTTCGACATGCCTTGTAGGTCGCCATGTTACTATTCTTTGCTCCCCTTCTGAGTCCCGGCAGCACACTGATGACTTTGTAATATACATTGTAATGACTTATTTTAAATGATAGAGTATATAATATACAAGAACGAACATAAACTCCAGTAGAGCATAACTTCATTGCAATCAACATGTGAAAATGCATGAAAATTAGCACCACTAGAACATAAACCATGAAAATAAGTAGATCAACCTACCCCTGAAGTCGGTAAAGGCTCGTCTGTATGGCTGGGGACACCAGTCAAATGGTATAAACAGGCCTCATGCAAAAATCAGTCAGAAGCGCCACACCAGACGTCATGGCTAATGCCTGAATTCACAGCAGGCGATCGCAGAAGAAGAAGTAGATGATCAACCAACCATATTAACATATCATGTGAACAATGCAAAAATCATCCTGAATTCAGATATCTAGTAAACATTTTCATAGTAGATGGGGAAAATGGACAGAGAAATCAAGACCAATGCAGTGACATACCAGATGTCACCACTGCTCAAACATAGATATGGCAATCAAGCAACAACTGATAAAGTGATATTTTTACCAACTCTCTGTTATTAATCTCAAACACTGTCCCTAACTAAAACTTATATCAGAAATAGATCACATCAAATGAAATGAACTGTTTAAGAAAAGCTGTCATTGCTACAAGATGGGGTAGACTAAAAAAAATGAGAGAACATTTGCAACATCATTGGAGTCACTCCCAGCATGCAACAAATTGAAAGATAAACAATAAAGTCTAAAACAGATCTTCTACTATTAATTCACATGACCTCAGGGTATGAGAAAGACCAAGGACCCAATGGACAGATAACATCACAGAGATCCTAGAGCAACATGGACTGACAGCTACAGATGCACCCCGTCTAGTTCAAGATAAATAAATAAACCCAAAAAAATAACTGTGACCCACTTTGATGCTTCATGACACATGTAACAGGATCCAAAGAATCTGAGGCCGAAGAATTGACTTCATTGCACCAGGATTTACCCCATATGGCTCGACCCCTCTCCGCAGAAATGACAAGCCATCTGTCAAGAGTAGTGCACAAAGCACAACATTCTGTAGCTCTGGCAACATTGATATGGGTCTCTGGGAAAAAATGTACCAGATAATAGCACGGTACGGTCCAGATTTGAACCCACAGCCATAAGAATGCAAGGCAAGGATATAACTACTCGGCTACAGAGACCCCCTCTTGTGCAACATGATAAGATATGAGAACCTTTTGCTAGCAATGTGCTGTTCTCTCCTCTGAAAAGGGGTTGAAGTTGGCGATACTAGGCCAGAAGATGCTCCAGAAACCATAGTATCACTCATCTAATGCTTATGAAGGATGGTTAAACCTTCCGATAAAACTTCTGCTGTTGATCAACCTACCAAGTCTCGTGTAAGGTCACTACATTCAAAACTATAAGGCATCCGAGATGGCAGTTCACTTCAACAAAAGAATACATCTGACGGTATAATCATCCAAATAGCAATCTAGAGAAGAAGAAGAATAACCATTTGTATGTATAATATAATAGGTCTTTTATTGTTGCTGTTTACAGTGTAAAACATATTTCAGTCATTACCGTATATGAACAAGTTTATTTGTCTGTAGTATTTCATGAACCCATGTCACAGAGATATTCTGAAAATCTTCTGTCTCCTTAGGTTTGAGAGATGTCTTACTTGAAAGTGATGACCACAAATGTCCATCTTGCAAAGAGACCAATGTATCACCAGATAAAATAGTGCCCAATCGCTCTATGAGACTGGCTGTTACAAATTTCCTTAATGATACTGGATACACTAAGGTATTTTAAAATATTTGTTCAAGTTTTTCACTAATGGTATTTGTTTTTTTGTAAGGTTATGTAGGGGCATACCTCATAGATGGAGTCATGCTTCTTCTTCTGTCATCAACTTCTGCTATGAGACTACTCCGGTATGTGTCATAACGGGCCCGGTGCGCTGAGGTCTTCACCAGTCTCCCATAATTTGTTTTGTAGAGTTGTTTCTGTTGGCCAGATTTCCATTCTCACACTGCTTAGGCTGAAGCAGTCTTGCAGGATGTGCTCTAGGGACTGCTTTGGTGCTCCATAGTTGCAGGCAGCGAGTCCCTGAGCGCATTCTATGGAGGTGTGCTCTGAGACTGCAGTGTCCGTTCTAAGTCTGAAGACTGTGGTCTGTGCAAAGTCATGTTATTTGTTTGCGTTCGTTCGTTCTTATCAACCAGTTTAATCACTCTTTGTGACATGTTTGGTTTAGGCCAAGAATGACTAAACGTTGCACCTCAGCTCGTAGGTCCCTACACATACAGGCACATTCGATTTCTGAGATGCTTTTTATTTACTAGGTTAGCTTCCCTAGGCCTCTACCTCAGTCGCCACTTATAACATGCCTTGTAGGTCATAGTGTTACTATTCTTTGCTCCCCTTTTGAGCCCCGGCAACACAATGGCGATCTATGTTTGAATTGATTTTGATAGATCTATTTTTATCAATAATATAATTAATTTCTTGGTCATCCCTAGCAAAATGGTTACACCTTTTGCCTTGCACTCTGAAGGTCATGGGTTAAAATTTGTCAGGAATGAAATTCCTAGTATTATTTCTTAAGCTATGGAGTTTGTGCTATGTGAAATCTCAGCAGGTGATGAGCTATTTCTGCAGAGACGGACCTATGGGGAAATCTGATGCATTGCAGTCAATCCTTTGCAGTTAAACCACTTTCTTTTTATAACTTATTTTTCACAACATATTTCTCATGACACAAGTTCTCAGTTTTGAACTAACAGTTTTATATTCTATTTATATTCAGGCAAAGAAACGGCGTTCCAGCTCACAGAACAGTGACTCCTTTCAGGCACCAACGCCAACAAAAAGGCCACCATCACCAGTGAAGCATTCATTCCGTACTAATTCAAATTCTGCTCCAAATCTCAATTCTTTACCAAGTTACAATCAGCAAGACTCTAATCAGTTGCGACCTCTCATTAACAATGTTCCTACCCAATCATTTCCTCCAAGAATGAATGTCCCAATGGGCGTCCACGCTCAATTTCACCCACAATACAGTTACACACGGCCTCCCAGATTTCCTAACAATCAGTTTTCTAAACCGTGGAGGTTCTCATCTGAACCCCAAGCTCTTGAGGGAAACACCATCTCCACAATATCTCGCAGGTAAACAGCACATCTCATTCATCAGCAAAACTAAATTTAATTTATGTTATTGGTTTTTTTTCTGTAGCTTGCGATACTTATATTATTTGTGTGGAATTTAAAAAGCATATTTTGTACTTATTGAGAGAGATGGGTGTAGATGTTGGTTCAGCCCGAAAAGAACGACATACCAAATATGCAAAAAGATTGAATAATCATCGAACTGGTGTGTTGGGCCACTGGACTCTGCTGGATTTGTTGAGGTGGAGATCGGAGCACTTGTAGCCATGCCCGGAGTACTATGATGATAGTCCTCATATAACTGGTTTTGTCATCGTCATCAGGTGCCATGCTGGCTGGCGTAGGTGATCATGGATCTCCACAAATCTCTGGTGTTTGCTGTCATCTCAGATGTTGACGCTCATTCCATGCCATAAAGTCAGGATATCCAAAATTTTCTCTCTCTGTCTTCCTCTGTCTCGTCTTCCCTCGATTTTACTAGTTGTTACAATGTGTTCTAAACCTCCATTCCTCATCTCATGTCCAAAAAATAATGACTACCTCTTTCTAATATTGATGATAAGCTTTCTCTGTGTCTTGACCTCATTCAACACCTCCACATTAGTCACTTTAGCAGTCCATGCATAACTTATTTTGTACTTGACTATAATTAGAGTTCTTCAAAGTTTCAATCTAAGTACATAGTTAATAGAAACTTATCCTGTGTGGTGTGGTCAGTTCTCCAAACAGTCTGTATATGTGTGCTGATCATATCTGAACCAGCATTGAATATATTTGTTTAGATCTCCTCCTTCTTCTTCTTTGCGTTTGTTCTTTATGACCAATTTTAATCACTCTTTGTGATATGTTTGATCTTTGCCAAGAATGTGTATACTTTGCACATTGGTTTGGTAGGCCCCTAAACGCATAGACTTCTACACGTTTAGGACACATGCATCCTATTTCAGCCACACCTCCTTAGTCGCCTCTTACGACATGCGTGGCAGGTAACAGTGGTTCTATTCTTTACACCCCAAATTTTGGCCCGGTAACCACTCGGGCGTGTTTAGATCTAATTTCACCTGTGTGGTGCCGGGGCCCATTAGGAAAGCAAATAATAGTACCAATGCGATCTACAAGAGATGTCGTAAGAGGCTACTGATGTAGGACCTAGGGAAGCTGGCCTACTTGTAGGCACATAACTGGCACAGCGTACAATCGCTTTTAGGCTCAGATCGCATACAGATCACACAGAGTAGTTAACAAGTGGTTGATATGGAGCATTCAAAGATCTAATTTAGGAGTGGTTGGATGCTGACCACATCACCCATCGTGTGGCAATGGTCAATGAAAAATACCGGTCTAACATTGTGTTCCCCGGGTATACCTCATGGTATGAAATTTGGAACTAATTTGGAACATAACAAATAATAACAGAGGCAGTAATAGACACTATGCATGAAGCGCACATAATTATCCATAATAAATACCTTCTTATCCTGATGATGTAATACATAACTAGATTAGAGAAATAAATAAAAACAACAACAAATGATAAGTATATTTGTATTTCAGAAATAATTCTGGGGATAACTCCAGCAGACCGTACGCTGATGAACCTCCACCAGCATCACAAAATGTGGATACAACTGAATTCTCTGTTCCATCTACAATGCCAGACAATGACAAGTAAGTTCTTGTGTGTGTAATCTTATGTGATCTCTATTAGATTTGTTCTCTATTGTAGAAAAATGCTGAAAATTCCATGGAAGGGGAAGAAAACAAATGAGGTTTTAAAACAGGTCTGCACACAAAGAAACTTTATTAAAAAAAATAAGAATCAGACAATCAAGGTTCTACTGTCATATTATGCGAAGAGGCTTAGAACATTTGATGACAACGGGTAAATTCAGAGGAGATATCGTGGAAGACAGATGGCGAAGATGTTAGATTGTCTCACATCATGGTTCGACAAAAGATGGACATCAGAACTGTTTAACTGCACTAAGGAGAGAGAAAGTTGTGGAGAGACATGATCGCCTACGGCAGCAGGCATGTCACTTGACTTATTGATTGTAAAAAACATTGTGTCACTTTATTTATCACTATTAGACTTTACATCGCCTGTGTGTTGCGGGGCTCTCATGGGAGCAAAGACTAGTAACACTGCGACCTACAAGGCATGTTGTAAGAGGAGATTGAGGGGCCTAGGAAAGCTACCCTAGTAAATAAAAAGCATTGCAGAAATTGGATGTACTGGCCTACTTGTAGGCTCATAATTGCACAACGTCAATTTCTCTTAGACTTGGATCACATACAAACCACAAAGAGTGGTTTAACAAATGGGTGATAGGAAGCACAAGAAGAAGAATTAGAAGCCAGCTTGGACCAAATATTATTGGTGCACACAGTATGCGGTTGGACTACAGCACGCCCTGATACTTGTCCTGGGTATCTAAATTACAAGTACCCCTGAAGTCTTAGTAAGACTCGCTCGCATGGGGCGGTACATTGGTGATAAAGAAAGGGAAACCTTCATGCAAACATCAGTCAGATGTGTCATATTAGATGCCATGACTACATCTGATTCATAGCTTGCAAACAAACAAAAATAATCACAAAGAAGCTCTATAACTGGTTATACTAGAGTGAACTTAGAAAGAAAACATTAAAACTTGATATATAATATTCCTTGTTATCTCTCCAGATCATCGTCTATAGAACCATTTCCTCCAAAAACTCCAGCTATGATGAATAGAACCAGCCAGGCGTCTGTACCACCTATATCACAACATTCATGGCCAACTGTCACATCCGCATTATTGAAAACTCCTCCACCTATGTTGTCAATTAGCAATACTCTCCCATTACTAGCACTAGGTGCAGTATTGAATGCTCGCCAGCCAATGGTTCTTATGCCACCTCACGGACAACCATGTAAGTTGAGAGTCTGTTATTGTCTTGTTTGGAACTTACAAATTTATAACTATAGTTTTGTCTGTATGTGTAATTTGTTTTATTTTGCAAGATTATGTTCACGGAGCATTGTGTATCAGGTGTTGGTGCGCTCTCTCTCCCTCTCATGCCTTTTTAACCCCAATTGGGGCATAGGCCCTCAACCAACTCATGCCAAGTCTTCCTATCTCTATCTCCTGCAGCTCTCTTCAGCTCTTCTTTATATTGTTGATCTCTTCCTCCAAATCCCGTCTCCATGTATTTCTCATTTCCTCCTTTCGCTGTTCCTGCGGGTTCCAGCAAAGGACCACTTGACCCTTCTTGTTATATCTTCTTCTTATTCTTTCGTTGTTCTTACGACCAATTTTAAGCACTCTATGTGATGTGTGTTTGATCTTTGCCAAGAACATTTTTTCGTTGTACATTGGTTTGGTAGGCCCCTAAACGCATAGACTTGTACACGTTTAGGACGTGTGCATCCGATTTCAGCCAAGCCTCCTTAGTCGCCTCTTTCGACATGCATGACAGGTAACAGTGGTTCTATTCTTTACACCCCAAATTTGGGCCCGGTAACCACTCGGATGTCTTGTTCTATTCCCAAATGTTTTCGCAAAGTGTGTCCTATCCAGCAGCGTTTTTAAACCTCTTGGTTCATTGGAATCTGTCTTATTCTCTCCATAAGTTTCTCATTTGTGACCCTATCATACCATCTCAGTCCCTCTACCATGATTATATTATGATGTTATTCTCAGTCTAATACTGGACATAATATGCTGAGGTGCCCTTTTTTACAAGTACAAGATATACCCTACTAACATATGCACATTTCGCACCAGAAAATTCGTTTCCGTGGGATTTTTATGAAAGGTAAAAATAGACCTCACTGTTCGGAAAGCAATAGCAAACTACTGAAATATAAGTGGTGACTAGAAAATCAACAACTCGTTTACTGTGGTTGATGGCTACGTCCTGTAAAGGATATGCCACGATTTTCATTTTTCATTAATACAAATATATCTAACGAATAACAAAGTGACACAGCTTATTCAGATGGTAATACAGAGGATTCCTCAAGGAGTGAAATATTTTCATTCCTAGGATAAAAAAAAAAAATACTACATTTTAATAAATTATTTCTTTTTTTCCGTAATATTTTTTTCTACTACTTGGTTTAGGGGTAATACAGTGTTAGGTCCGTATTTTTCATCATGCCTGCCGCCTTTACTTCAGAGTGTTTTTGTTTGGTACCCAAATTGAGACTGGGTTGACCTGAGAGCCGTTATGGTCTGAAAAAAGTCCACGCCCACTGTGGAAATGAACCCGGACCACTAGTCTAAGAAGCAAGTTTACTGACAACTGCGGCTCTCAATATATTCTTTCTTCTTCACCTTTCAACTCCCAACGGAGCACAGAGGTCTTCAAAAAACTTCTTCCAGCTCTTCCTCTTTCCTGGAAGAAGGAAAGTAGGGCAGAGAAAACCTTGGTTTGACAACATCAAGAGCTGGTCGGGCAGAGTTTCTCCACACTCGTTCGAGGAGTTGAAGACAGAGATTGATGGTGTGCTTTTTGTGCTGATGTCTCCACAGTGACACCCCTACGACCCTAACAGGATATAGACTTTATTATTATTATTATCTCTCCTGCCATCCCTTCCAAATTTTTCCATTTTGTACCTATCCTTTTAATATCAGCCTCCAGCTCTCTTCTCCAGGTATGTCTAGGCCTTCCCTACTCCTCATTCCCTGCGGGTTCCAAAACAGTGCCTGTCTTGCAATGTTTTCTGTCGGTCTTCTCAATGTGTGTCCTATCCATCGCCAGCGTCTCTTCCTTAGCTCTTTCTCAACTGGTATCTGCCTAGTTCTTTCTCTGAGTTCCTTGTTTGTAATATATTCTTAAACAGATGATATTTAGTTCAAGAATATCTGATATATCTTCCTTAGATCCCACTGGATTTCCTCATGGTTTTCAAGGTCATCGGCCAGGTCTACCAATGATACCTCCACCAGTACAACCAACAGGGGTTCCTTTGTCTAGAGAAGAGTTTTACAAAGCAAAGAAGATGTTTGAGACTGCTGAAGTTCCTGAAAAGAAACCAGTTGATGTTTTTGAATCCTTTGCTGATTTTGCCAAAAGAAAGAGTCGCTCTCCAGAAAGACGTAGAAGGTGAGAAAATAAAATATAATATTAAAATGTAATGATTTGTAGATCTTACTTTATTCAAATGTTACATTTTTGTGTTACAAGATTAACCCTTTCAGTCCCAGCACTTCAGAAAAGTCTGTACTGAATTTCCAGCACAAGGAGAATAACCCCTGCAACTATGAGAAGTGTTTGTGGACTAAACTACACTCTCTTAAAAACTCCGTAAACTTTAAAGTGAAATCTGTTACGGTAGCGACATAGAGGCTAAATTTAGCGCGTCTATTTGCGAGGAATAGTACAGAAAAATTGTTTTTAAAAGGTATACCGTCACGGGCATATATATCCGCTATGGGTTGGAATCGGTAACAGATGTTTTTGCCATTATGGGCTTAAAGGAGTAATTACTTTTTCTTGTTTTTCTATTATTTTAGTGGTGAGTGCTTGTTCAACTTTAAGGCAATAAATTTGTTCCATTTCTTTTATTACAATTTCGCGTATCTACAACATAAATTTGTTGTGTTTTTTATTCTCAGTTACTCAAGGTCTCGTTCAAGGTCATGGAGCAAACGAGGCAGTAGGAGCCCAAGTATTTCACCAGGAAAACGTCGCAGTCGATCTTTGTCTCCTCGGAGATTTACTACGCCATCTCGATCTAGGTCACATCAGCGGTCTCCTAACAGATCCAGATCAAAGTCAGGCTTGCGGTCACAAAATAGATCACGTTCAAGATCAGGTCCACGTCCAGCAAATAGATCTCGTTCCAGGTCATTTGAATCATCAAGGCTACCTCCTCATCGTCCACAAACACATTCTCTAACCAGAGTGTCCAAATCTCGATCTAGATCACGGTCTATTCCAAGAGTGCCAAAGGTGTTGACCCCAACTCAACGGCCATCTATTTCACCACTCCGTAGGTCACCTAAGTCACCACTTCCGCCTCTACGTTCCCGCTCTCGCTCATTTGGTCGCTTGTCAAGGTCACGGTCCAAATCTTGGTCCAAGAGAGCCAGATCACGATCATACTCCAGACCTAGATCTCCCCGTCCGCTGTCTAGGTCACCCAGACGATTGCCTAGGTCACCATATCGATCTCCATTCAGAAAACGCTCTCCATTCTCTCCACGGCGGAGGTCAAATTCGTTCAGTCCTCACAGAAGGTCAGCACTTCGGTCTAGGTCAAGAACACCACCGCCTAAAAGAAAGTTTTCCCAAATCCAGAACTAGATCTCCATTTAGAAGACGATCATATACGCCACGTGTTTCACCCCGTCGTTCTAAGAGTCCTTACAAAAAACCACTATCTCCAATACCATTTAAAAGACATTCACCCTCACCTTTCAGAGGACGAGGAGGTTACAGAGGTAGAGGCAGAGGAGGTTACGGATACAGGGACAACAGAGACAAGTTCAGAAACTACCGTAGCCCACCAAGAACTCTTGTTCCTCAGGGATCAAATACAACCCTTTCAACAGGTAATCTACCTCCAGTACCTTACTTCCCACAAATGGGCTTACCACCACCTGAAGAATACTTCAAATATAACCCTGATGGATACCAAGAGTTTGTCAGAAGCTTTTATGCTCAACTCGGTCCTCAAACACAGACTTGGGCCCAGAATCAGACCTTCCCACTCCTCACTGGTGACAGGTTTCCCTCAAACATTCCTGGTCCCAATATCGCAGGACCTAATCAAAGACCTGCTTGGGAGCCTGTTCCAATGTCACCTTCTCATAGACCCCGTTCTCTCACACCACCAGAGGGAGGACAATTACCCCGAGACAAGAAAGATCAACCTTTCAATAAAGACAGAGATAGCCACAGTAACAGACACTGGGAAAAGGAAAGGGAGAGACCAGACCATGATAGAGATAGAACTAGAGACAGACGACCTGAGAGAGGCAGAGGTATTGATACACACCGAGACAGGGATAGAGCAGACCATATCAAGGAAGATGACAGACACAGATTTAGAGATTATCACAGAGACAGGGATAACAGAGGACCAGATAACAGAGGACCAGATAACTCGAGAAATATAGATAGGCCTTCAGAAAGAAGGAGAAGTCCCGCAAGGAAATCAAAGGATGAGGATAAATCTAAAGACAAAGGCAGAAAGAAATATGACAAAATTAGGGAAGAGAAGGAACCTAAGAAGACTAAGAAAACTGAAGTGGAGACAAAGAAAGAAAATACAGATATTAAAGAGAACATTATGACCAAACCTAACCCAGCTACTGACAAGAATTTAGAAACAACAAAAACAGAGCAGAAACCTGTAGTACAGGACACACCTCACACCAAGAATGAACCTCGAGATAAGTTACAAGTTGTTAATGCTGTAAGCACAAGTGAAGTTGAACCCACACCAGCTGCTGAATCTAGTATCAGTGTTATCAAACCTCCCGTTAAAGAAAAAAAGAATGTCGGTAAGAAAAAAGGTGACGGCGTTGGAGGTAAGAAAAAGATTAAGGATGCTACTACGGAGGATGGAGGAGACAAGAAGGTTAAAAAAACCAAGAAAAAGAAGCTGACTTTTGGAGCATCAGATATAGACCCCAAACAAGGCCTGAAGAAAAAGAAGCTAAAACGATTAGTCGATTACAAGTCTGAGAATTGTACATCTGAGGATGGTGAAGAAAGGGCACCACTTGGAAGCAGTCCGTTGAAGAAAGCAAAGCTTGCAGAGATTAATCAGATCAAAGATGAACCAGTGACATCTGTCAGTTATGACAAGGTGGATATCCCTAGTGTAGCAGTTTCTGAACCTACATTTGAAATCAGCACGGAAATTAAACACATACCTGAAATAAACACGGTAATTAAACAGGAGACTGAAACAGTTGTTGCTCAATTTGTTAGTCAACCTCCAGAAGAAAAGGTTCCAGACAAGAAAAATCCAGATCTTCCTGAACTGTCAAAGTGGGAGAGAGATGAGGATTTTGACTATTTCGATCCAGCTGAACATGCAAAGGAGAAGCCACAAGAAAAGATTATGTTGCCACGGTAAGTGTTTATTTGTCTTGCAACGTTAGAGAATACTGCATTAAGAATAAATTGTGTATGTGATTTATAGCTTCATTTATACAATCTCTCTCTCGCTGATCATCACCCAGGCCGATGTACCAGACTTCCCTATAAATCCTATTCATGTGGAAATCTGATTCATGCAGCCTTAGCATTGGTGTGTTTTACGTCACATCTTCAGCACCATTTGGAGCTCTGGTGCTTATCCTTTGGCGATGTGCCTGGTTTCAGCCAGCGTTTACTCGGTTCTCTTTCCGTTCTGTAGCCATCTAGTGTTTTTGATGGTGTGGGGTAGCTAGCCCCACGCCAACCTACTTAGTCGCCTCTTAAGACATGCGTGACAGGTAACAGTGGTTCTATTCTTTGGACCCCAGTTTGGACCCCGGTGACCACTCAGGCGTTATACGATCTGATTTGTCTTAAGGCAGAGTGTATTAGCTATGCTTTTGACACATATATCCCTCTCGTACCCTCTGTGTGATCTGTATCATTTGCCTCGAGAACATGAGTATGTTGCACTTCTATTAGTCCCCTACAGCATGAAGGACAGGCAGAACTGAATTTCAGCCAAAGTGTAAGCAGGATATTCAACAGGATACAAATCTGTACAGACCTGTAACTAAAATTTTACAAACAGAAAAACCCCACTTTAAAGTACCACATCTGGAGTTATACTGTATCAGATCTAATTGATCATAATGAGACTGTCAGCGCTGACTCGTGGCAAGGTTTAAGATGTGATAGACAGTATGCAAATGTATGCATCGTTTACAGGTCACCTTGTAAATGTTAAAGAGGTATTTAGGAGAGCTGTAATGGGAGCAGTTTCCTTAAGGGACATTTTAATTGAAGAATGAACCCTATACCACTCCTACTAATAATGTCAAAATAGTATTGTACTTAATAAAGCATACTAGACATTGTGAATAGAATTGAAAGAATGAAATAGTAGTAAAAAGAAACCTTTAATATATAAGTAAACAGTTGGCTCTTGAGTTTTGTAGCATTTTACAATTTAGAAGCACTTTTACCTCTGAAGCCGGACAGAAAAGGCGGGGGACACTGACAATAAGGAAACCAGGCCTTCACGCAGAAATCAGTCAGTAGTATTATACCATGTGCCCTGACTATGCCTGAATTCATAGCGGCGAATGCAAAAGTATTTTTAATTAAAGTGAGATGAATACAATGCAAAATCTGTTGTAAGAAGAACAAAATTACACACGTTATTCCAATTAATTTTTGGTGATCTAAAAGAAAACTTGATTAGAACAGTGCTTCTGATATAATGCAGTGCATTTGATATAATGGCATCCACAGTTTCTAAATAGTGTTATTTTTGTGAGATTTTTGTTTTTAAAAACGTGATAATACTGGCGTCCAAAACAAACGCACAATAACTTAACTGATTAGCTACCGAATTGAAAAATGGGTTGTGGCTGAATTAAATTTTGGCTATATTTTCCCATCGCAGGTGTATGTGCAAATTCAGCTGCTGTTTTCTTAATTATTAACAGATTTTTATGAGCAATATACCATTTTGTACGTAAATGAATTTCTTTTAAGATTGTTCGAAAACAAATGAATAGTGGCGCTCCCAGTGGCTTATGTGAGCCAATCAGTTAACAAATGCTTATAATGATAGAAACTTACACATTGATTCATCCTTATTGATTGATAATTGTTGAACCATTTTGTTGTATTTTCTTTCTCAGGTCTGTGGTTGACAAGGCAGAAAAGTTTTTGACTCATAAGCCCATGAAAAATGCTGTGATGGTTGCACATGTCACTACATCCACCAGGTCACCAGAGCCTGCACCAGAAAAGAATACTATAGAGAACAGCTCTTCACCTTCACAGTCAAAATCTTCACGTCGTGTCTTCATTGACCACAAACAAGACAGTAAAGAGAAGAAGCAAGGTGATCTACAGATAACTGTGAAAACTGATAAACGGAAGGAATATACTGATAGACGAGGCCCCGCCTCAAGATCTGACGACCATCGTCGCCACCATTATTACCATCATCATGAACATGATGGATACGAGGAAGACCAGCGATCTGTTGTAAAATCATGCTCTCTTGAGCGAGAGCTGCACGACAGCAAAACTTCGTCCAGGACCCAGAAAGACAGGGATGGGTATTCTAGGAAAGATAGGTTCTCTCATGGCAATGAGAATAACACAAAGCAGGATTCCTCAAGGAGAGATAGAAGTGAACCCAACAAGGATAGACACCGTGACAAGTCTCCAGAACAAAAGGAAAAAAGACATGACAGAGAAAGTAGTTCTGTTAGCCATCCAGACACATCAAAGTCTTCCAAAGATTTGCGACACAAACTGGAAGAGAAAAACAAGACCAAATCTGCAGTAGATCAACGCAAGCTCTCAGTCATGGATGAATCTGAATTTGTGCCAGACTATGAGGATCTTGGCCCTGAAGGTACTAATGACAACGAACACGATGATGCCACTGCTTCTCAGAACTCTGAAGCTTCAACATCTGAAACTAATGAACACAAAGTCAAAAAGACAAACAAAGACGATGACAATGAAAAAGGAGATGAAAATAAACTCTCTTCAGAGGAAGCAGGTAAAATTAAGAAATCCAAGAAGAAACACAAGCATAAAGAGAAGAAAGAGAAACATAAGCACAAGAAGAAGAAACACAAACATAAGAAAGGCAAAGAGGGTAAACAGAAAACAAATAAAGACGATGCTTCAGGGTAATAGATGATATGTATGTGTTAACGTTATACTTCCACCAGCTGTATGCTTTTTGTCCACTTCTCTATATTAAGCCAATAGTTACATTATAGTTTTGAGTTCTCTCTCTTTGCCTTTTTACCCGGGTTGGGGCATAGGCCCTCAACCAACTCATGCCAAGTCTTCCTATCTCTAGCTATCTCCTGCAGCTCCCTCCAGCTCTTCTTTATATTGTTGATCTCTGCCTCCAAATCTCGTCTCCATGTATTTCTCGGCCTCCTTCTTTCGCTGTCCCTGCGGGTTCCCTCCGGTTTTCGCAAAGTGTGTCCTATCTAGCGCCAGCGTCTTTTTTAACCTGTTCGTTCATCATTTGTGAACCTATCACAAAGGAAAACATGGCTACCACACAATTCTTAGATTATGTATTTTGTTATAATATACAATTGTCTAAATTTATGATTAACAGATTAGTGCCACATTTATGCCTATGAAATAAATAAATAAACGTACACATCAAAACACAACAGTAAAATAGACCCATATGGCAGTATTACTGCTAACCTAAGGCAGTATTGAATTGTTGTGATGTTTTATTTAATTTACTTTGTCTTCTTCTTCAAACGCTAGATACCGACCACTTGTTAAACCACTCTGTTATTTTTATGTGATCTGAGCCTAAGAGCAATTGTTCTCTGTGCCAGTTATGCGCTTACAAGTAGGCCAGCACATCTGATTTCTTCAACACTTTTTATTTACTAGGGTAGCTTGCCTAGGCCCCTACCATAATCACCTCCTACGACATGCCTTGTAGGTGGCAGTGTTACTAGTCTTTGCTTACCTTAGAGTTCCTGCAACACACAGGCGAATTTATTTGGACATGGAGGGGTCCTGGTCAGTTCTGGTTCACTGATTCCTGTGCTGACTTCTGTTATCTCGTTAATTGTACCTCATTCTCATCACGATCTAATTTAAAGCACAGTATTGAGTTTATAGAGTAGTTCACTACTGTTTAATATAACAAGTGTGATGTGCATAGGCATTTTGTTTGTTTTATGCCCTTGTGGTGCCGAGTCCCGCAAGGGAAGCAAAGCATAGTACCACTGCGACCTACAAGGAATGTCTAAGAGGCGACTGATGTAGGACTTATGGAAGCTATCCTAGTGAATAAAAAGCATCGCAGAAATTGGGTGTGCTGGCCTACTTCTAGGTGTACTTGTACTTATAACTGGCACAACGTACAATCACTATTAGGCTCAGATCACATACAAATCACACAGAGTGGTTAACAAGTGGCGATATGGAGAAGATTTGTTTTAAACACATTTTTTGGGTCAACTTTTGTGTGTGTGTGTGTGTGTGTTTTTTTTCCTTCTAATTATAAATTAAATCTTACATTATTTTGAATTCTTATGTGTATAAGGAACAGCAAATTGTGAGTGCTGAATCAGCTGAGAGATCGGTGAATGTATTGAGAAATAATGAGAAGACTGTAGTGAATAATAGAATTGAGTATATATGAGTTCAATCTATTACTGGCACATATTTTCTGTAACACATTTATCATTTGAAGAAAAGTTTTATGGATGAAACATTTTCTTTCAAATTGTATTTTCATTATATTGTTGTTATCATGATCAATGTTGAGTTCAGTATCTGCTGTTGTTGCAGGTAATATCTATATAAGGGAAGACTGCAGTAAAACTATGTAGCAATGGTAAAACATGTAAAAACAAAGTACTGTAGTTTTATAAAATGTCAATACAATTACAGTATACACAACAACGTTTCGACCAAAAGGCCTTTATCAAGCAACGGATACGACAGAAGTGAAGAATTTCACTTCTTACACAGCACAGAACATATAGAATCAGACAATAAATTGCTAATGGCCAAAAAAAAACTTAAAAGTTTACCATGGACAGCGAAGAAAACAAATGATGATGTTCACATAAAGAAACCTTATCAAAAGAATCGGTCAATCAAGATTCTTTGGTTGGACATATAATGCAAAGAGGAGGATTAGAACATTTAGTGACGACATGTAAAATTCAGGGAAGGAGATATCGTGGAAGACAGAGGTAGAATATGTTAGGTGGTCCGACATCGTGGTTGGACAAAAGATCCACCTCAGAACTGATTAACTGCACTAAGGAGAGAGAGAGAGTTGTGGAGAGACACGATCACCTACGCCGATGAGCACGGCACTTGATTGATTAATGTAAATGTATGTATATATAAATAAGTATTTGAAAATTTGCCTTCTATCATTTTGACACATGCATGTCTTGTTAATCAGATACCTGTTGTTTTTTGCCATCTGCTGTGTTTTGCAAAATGTTCCTATTACTATATCATTTGTGCCCAGGCATTTGTCTGGAAAACATATTTTGTTGGTATTTTGTTGCAAAAAAATGCAAATAAATATTTGAAATTTCACTTTTGTTCAACAAATTCTGATGTTTTTGTATATCTATGTAAAATTATTGTTTATCTACTCGATGAAATGTATCTATGTAAAATTGTTGTTTATCCATGTAAAATTGTTATCAATGTAAAATTTTTGTTTATGCCCTGTAAAATTGTTGTTTATCTATGTAAAATTGTTATCTATGTAAAATGTTTGTTTATCCCTGTAAAATTGTTGTTTATCTATGTAAAATTGTTATCTATGTAACATTTTTGTTTATCCCTGTAAAATTTTGTTTATCTTGTAAATTTTATCCATGTAAAATTGTTGTCATCTATGTAAAATTGTTGTTCTGGTATGAACAATTACTAACAAATATATTTCTTCTTTCGTCGAATCCTGTTTTGCCTCACAGCGTGAGGATAAAAAGAGATTTCTTGAGCGGGTTCTTGTGTGCGTTACTGGTGTCTTTCTTCTTCCCCTTTCAACACCAAACAGAGCACAAGTCTTCAATAAACTTCTTCTAGCCCTTTCTCTCTTGCCAATCCTTCTAATTTTTGTCATGTCTGTCCTTTTAATATCATTGTTGTCCAGTAGTTTTCATATTGTTGCTGACTGGACTGTTTTGCCCTGCTCTGGCAACGTTATCATGTTCCAGCAACCAATTCTGGCAATTTTCCGACAGGAACAAAGGTTAGTCAGCATCATCGGATCCTTTCGGCTTTCCCAACGAAATGCCGTTTGCCTCCCTTTCTCTCGCGATCGTTCTTTTACGGCCGTTTTTATCTTTCTACAGTATTTGTGATATATAAACAGCCTAACACCAAGAACTGGTGCACGTTCACAATCTTCAGTACCATTTGGAGCTCTGGTGCTTATCCTTCGGCGATGTGTCCGATTTTAGCCAGCGTTTACTGGGTTCGCTCTCCGTCAGCCTTTGACTGTCCCCAGCAGGTTGCTATTTTCTTTTAGGGTAGCGACCCTTAGACGACCTACCCTCCCGGGCTGTTGAGCATCATCTGCCCAGAAATTGGTTTTCTTGCCGTCCAGTTTTGTGTAAGGTTTGCTTCGCTAGCCTTTGATTGTCCCCAATCAAACCACAAGGCAGCAGTAGTTCCCTGCGAGCGGAAACGCGTACTGGCTTCAACCACTGCTGACTTTCCAGTCCCTTTGCACACTTAGGTGGCCCGCTCACCCGCGCGTCAGCCACGCCCTCTCTTCGCTACACCATCAGTGGGCCCACCGTCTCCCACCGGTGGGCCCACCCATGCATGGTCCGCATGCGTGCTCGCTCTGCCCTGGTGCCTGCCTCACCATCTGCGTCAGTTCTCACATTTACCTCTAGGCTGTCCGGGGCGTAACTCAGGCCCCCACCTTAGGGCTCCGAGTTTCGCCCTATGTGAGCCACCGTGCAACTTATCTCGGGCCCAAGTTTTGCTCCACGCGGGCCCACGTCTCTTCTCTGGATGCACCCCTCATCCCTCTATGGTTTTCCGATCAGATTTTCTTCCATCGGCCGGGAGAGTCGTGCATTAATAGTAACTCTGGGATTCCGCTCGTCTGTGTTGCGAGCGGATCCCATCCAACGTGGCTACGTCTGCATCTCTGCCACAACCAGGGTAACTCTCCCTCGATCCCTATCCGCTTAGCCAGTCAGGAACCAATGTCTGTTACCAGGGTCACCACGTGGAGGTGGGGTAGGATCTTGATTAGTACCAGCTCACTAATCCTGACGCGGCGTTGTCCCCATGCGCCTTTGACCCCGCCTCCCTTTCAGTGGACCTACCCCTGGTTAGGATGATTGAGTTAGGTTTTTCCTTTTTTTAGTTGTACTTTCCATGTTTGATCAAGTTTTTTTTTTTAGCATATCGTTCTATAGGGTGAGGTAGCCAGCTCATTACCCTACTCTTATTAGTCACCTCTTACGACATACTTGGCATTTACACATTGCTGCATATTCTTTCTCCCTTGCGAGCCCGACAACACATGTGATGGTGTCTTCCACTTCCTCTGTTATTGCTGTAGGCCACCTTTTGCGTGGACAACCTTTCTGCCTTTTGTCCAATGTATCAGAGTAGCATTGCCTTTTGTCCAATGTATCAGAGTAGCATTGCCTTTTGTCCAATGTATCAGAGTAGCATTGCCTTTTGTCCAATGTATCAGAGTAGCATTGCCTTTTGTCCAATGTATCAGAGTAGCATTGCCTTTTGTCCAATGTATCAGAGTAGCATTGCCTTTTGTCCAATGTATCAGAGTAGCATTGCCTTTTGTCCAATGTATCAGAGTAGCATTGCCTTTTGTCCAATGTATCAGAGTAGCATTGCCTTTTGTCCAATGTATCAGAGTAGCATTGCCTTTTGTCCAATGTATCAGAGTAGCATTGCCTTTTGTCCAATGTATCAGAGTAGCATTGCCTTTTGTCCAATGTATCAGAGTAGCATTGCCTTTTGTCCAATGTATCAGAGTAGCATTGCCTTATGTCCAATGTATCAGAGTAGCATTGCCTTTTGTCCAATGTATCAGAGTAGCATTGCCTTTTGTCCAATGTATCAGAGTAGCATTGCCTTTTGTCCAATGTATCAGAGTAGCATTGCCTTTTGTCCCAAAGTATCAGAGTAGCATTGCCTTTTGTCCAATGTATCAGAGTAGCATTGCCTTTTGTCCAATGTATCAGAGTAGCATTGCCTTATGTCCAATGTATCAGAGTAGCATTGCCTTATGTCCAATGTATCAGAGTACATTGCCTTTTGTCAATGATCAGGTAGCATTGCCTTGTCCAATGTATCAGAGTAGCATTGCCTTTTGTCCAATGTATCAGAGTAGCATTGCTTTCCATGTATCAGGTAGCTTGCCTTTTGTTATGTATCATTGGTGCATCCTTTGTCAATGTATCAGGTAGCATTGCTTTTGTCCAATGTATCAGAGTAGCATTGCCTTTTGTCCAATGTATCAGAGTAGCATTGCCTTTTGTCCAATGTATCAGAGTAGCATTGCCTTTTGTCCAATGTATCAGAGTAGCATTGCCTTTTGTCCAATGTATCAGAGTAGCATTGCCTTTTGTCCAATGTATCAGAGTAGCATTGCCTTTTGTCCAATGTATCAGAGTAGCATTGCCTTTTGTCCAATGTATCAGAGTAGCATTGCCTTTTGTCCAATGTATCAGAGTAGCATTGCCTTTTGTCCAATGTATCAGAGTAGCATTGCCTTTTGTCCAATGTATCAGAGTAGCATTGCCTTTTGTCCAATGTATCAGAGTAGCATTGCCTTTTGTCCAATGTATCAGAGTAGCATTGCCTTTTGTCCAATGTATCAGAGTAGCATTGCCTTTTG
Organism: Arion vulgaris; assembly: GCA_020796225.1. Lineage (NCBI taxonomy): Eukaryota > Metazoa > Mollusca > Gastropoda > Stylommatophora > Arionidae > Arion > Arion vulgaris. The sequence goes on along the minus strand of CM036757.1, from coordinate 26,863,619 downwards.
TCCAATGTATCAGAGTAGCATTGCCTTTTGTCCAATGTATCAGAGTAGCATTGCCTTTTGTCCAATGTATCAGAGTAGCATTGCCTTTTGTCCAATGTATCAGAGTAGCATTGCCTTTTGTCCAATGTATCAGAGTAGCATTGCCTTTTGTCCAATGTATCAGAGTAGCATTGCCTTTGTCCAATGTATCAGAGTAGCATTGCCTTTGTCCAATGTATCAGAGTAGCATTGCCTTTGTCCAATGTATCAGAGTAGCATTGCCTTGAAGCAACATTGCCTTTGTCCAATGTATCAGTGGTAATCTGATTGCCTATGTAGGCAGCACTGTCTGCTGTAATCTGCTATTTAACACCATTTAATTTAAAAAAATATTTTTAAATAAAATTATCATGAATACACATGTTTGGACTGCCAATTGAAAGATGACTACGATGTATTTCCAGAAAATTATGTTCCTTGCACTGATGAAGCACTCTGACAGACTACCTACCTGTACACCTCCGGATGTTTCTTTCCCAGCTATATCTATTTCTCTGCATTGCACTTGACTGCCCCACTCCAATATAATCTTCAACATTGCGTCATGTCTTTTATTGGGACCAAAGTACCTAATTTGTCTAACTAAATGATCCATGGACAGCTAGGAAAGCAAATGAAGAAGTTTTTAATCGAGCCTGCACACAAAGAAACCTTATCAAAAGCATAAGAATCGGCAATCAAGGTTCTTCGGGCATATAATGCGTAGAGAAGGTTTAGAACATTTGGTGACAACAGATAGAATTCAAGGAAGGAGAGATAGTGGATGGTCTGACGTCATGGTTCTACACAAGATCGAAATCAGAACTGATTACATGCACCAAGCAGAGAGAGAGTTGTGGAGAGACATGATCGCCTACGCCGGCAAGGATGACACTTGATTGATTGAAAGTACCTAATTTGTCTAAGTGATCAGAAACCTGTAGTCCAACTGCATACCACATGCACACCGAATATTTGTTTTGCTCAAGTTGACCTGGAACCCCTGAATTAGCTGAATTAGCACGGCACGTGGTTACCAGCGAAGCGGGTAAACAACTTCGCTATCAGCGCCTCACTACACTCTTCGTCTCATCTATATTGATGTCATGGGAGGGCTCACAAAGCGAGCAAAGAATTGTACCACTGCGACCTACAAGGCATGTCGTAAGAGGCGACTGATGTAGGACCTAGGGAAGTTACCCAAGTAAATCATCTTCTTCTAACGCTACATATTGACCACTTGTTAACCAATATGTGTGATTTGTATGTGATCTGAGCCTAAGAGCGATTGTACGTTGTGCCAGTTATGCGTATAGAAATAGGCCAGCACATCCGATTTCTGCGATGCTTTTTATTTACTAGGGTGGTCTACAAGGTGTCTCCTGTGCCTAGCCCTGCATTCAGCAGGGTTGGGACCGGCTAGTCTCTCATAAGAGGGGCGAAAAGTGAAAATTAGTAGCTTGCTGATGACCCTCAGAACACGCAAGTCAACCCCCACCTCCCAGCGGTACAGACCGGGAAACTGTGACCGTGAGGTCAAAGACTAACGGGGCAATGGCTCGCCTAGGGAGATGGACTCCTCTGGGTCAGGATTAAAACAAAATTTTTAAGGCCTTGGGGAGTTAACCCGACAAAAAATCTCGGTGGAGGTATGACCCTCCCAGACTTGTGGTATGAGTGGATTTACCCTGATATCCAAGATCCAGACCCCAGCTATGGGCAAATAGCCCCACTGCTTGTGGGTGCCTAGGGAGAGGCAAAGGCTGTGGGAGTAAACCCAAACAGAAAATCAACCTGCTGCCTTGCAGGTCGGCTGAGGACAGTCAAAAGCTGACGGAGAGCGAACCCAGTAAACGCTGGCTCAAACCGGACACATCGCCGAAGGATAAGCACCAGAGCTTAAAATGGTGCTAAAGATATGTCGTAAACACACCAATTCTAAGGCTGCATGAATCAGATTTTCATTTCCACATGAATAGAATTTATGGGGAAATCTGGTACATCGGTCTGAACGGTGATCGCGATAGAAAGATTTACTAGGGTACCTTCCCTATGTCCCTATACCAGTCGCCTCTTACGACATACCTTGTAGGTCGCAGTGGTACTATTCTTTGCTTTCCTTGCTTACCCCGGCATCACACTGGCGACCATAGTAAATAAAAAGCATCGCAGAAATCGGATGTGCTTGCCTACTTGTAGGCGCATAACTGGCACAACGTACAATCACTCTTAGGCTCAGATCACATACAAATTGCACAGAGTGGTTAACAAGTGGTCGATATGGAGCTTTCGAAGAAGAAGCTGTCAAGGCCCACTGCGAATATTTCTGACTCACCTAGATGTAGAAACGAATTCACAAACGTCAGTGAGGAAGGTTAGCGCATATATTTTTTTTCGTCGCTGTTGTTCTACAGGGTGTTCAAGATAATTGCAGCCCCATTGACAAATCGAAAGTGCCAGATAACCTAACGCGTGGTGTTTATTTACTATTTAAACCGGTTCTGACTAGCTCGTCCTACGTCATATTTGTTCATCGCCCCTTCCCGCACTACAATTACACACCATCACATAACCTTGACCTATACTACGTCATAACAGAAACTTCCATTTCCATACATATATGCCAGATTAGCCCCATAGGCTGCTTTTAAGTTGAACACCCTGTATATCTACACAATGAGTCCAGTTCTATGGATGTATGTTGTGTTTTCTCCCGTAGTTCTTCATCTCAGACTGGCCTTTTTTGCCCTGCTCTAGCAACGTTCTCACATTCCAGCAACCATTTCTGGCAATTTTCCGATAGGAACCAATATGTGCATCCTTCTGAACACCCATTGGTAAGGAGCAGTGGCTCACGATGTGATGATTCTTTTTATCTTCCTTTACTTCTTTTCTCTAATCCTGTTTTGCCTCCCAACGTCAGAGTAAGAAGAGATTTTAGGATGAGACATTGAGTGCGCTTCATAAGTGTTTTTTTTATCGCCTTCGTTATTTATTAGGTCAACGTTTTGCGTGGACGTCTTTTGCTTTGTATCCACTGTATCGGATTAGCATTGCTCTTTGAGGCGCACTGTCCAATAGTAGTCTTTTATAAACTATTACATTATAGTATGTAATCTGGTGGCGGAGAATCTTAGTTGCTGCATCATTGATCAACACTAACAACTTTTTCGTCCGTTAGCTAGAATCCAGTCAAATTCAAACCTTTTATGGGGAAGCTGCTTCTGTACAACATAAAAAAAAAAAATGCAAGGAATTGGCCAAAGGCAAGATCACAAAGCACTGCTGCATCAAATGAAGAAAAATATTTTTATTTTATGTATGGGTGCATGATAAATACTGGTTAAACGATGTGTGTGTGTGTGCGCGCTTGTAAAACCTTGCTGAAAATGTGGTTAGTGATATCTTTTTCTTCGAACACCATATCGACCACTTGTTAACCACTCTGTGTGATTTGTATGTGATCTAGCCTAAGAGCGATTGTACGTTGTGCCAGTTATGCACCTACAAGTAGACCAGCACATCCGATTTCTGCGCTGCTTTTTATTTATTAGGGTAGCATCCCTAGGGCCTACATCAGTCGCCTCCTACGACATTGTAGATTGCAGTGGTACTATTCTTTGCTTCCCTTGCCACCACACGGGCGGGTTAGCGATATAAATGAGTGTTTAGTAACTGAATGTGCGTAATATTTTCCTAAGTAACAGTTTACTAAACAAAAATTAACATTCAATTATATACATTTAAAAGAGTTTTGAGCAAAAACAAAAATGTCATAGTTAACAACATGACTTTCTTTTTTTTGTATGTGAATTGTGTAATGTTGAATCGCTTCTAGTGTGTGTGATTATATTAGCACGAATAATAACACTGTGTATTATTTACAATGTGTGTGTTGGATTTTAAAATCACCTTAAAGTTTCAATTGCCGCCATTTAACTCAAGCTTTCGTTTGCTCTGAAGTATATTAAAAATGGCAGAACTGGATTCTAGAAAAAGGTGTTGCGAAACCGATGACATAGATTTAGACGAGTCACTCGATAAGGTATCATCACAGAAGAAGCAAAGACAAGATCTGTAAGCGCCATCCTTTATGAGTTTATAAATATTTTAGTTATATTAGTTCCAAAGCCGGAAATTGAAACGGATAAACAGGTTTTGGAATTGGATTGACAGGATAAAGTTTAGCGATATCGCCGAAATTATCTGATATTTTCCTTGTTTTAATCCACGAGTCTTCAACGGGCATCAAGAATAGCGTTATAAAATACTAACTCATATTATATCTATACGATACAGGTTTGTAGATATCAGTTGAGTGTTGCGTTAAGTATATTTGTTTTACAAAGATTTTGACCGGTCCAATATTTGTTGTGTGCGTAGAGTGCGTGCCGTGTCGGCATGTGTCAACTCAATGTACTTGTGTGTAGGTTGAATTGATTAAACTTGTAGTTCATTCTATTACTGTAGTATTAATAAAATAAAAATGTTGCCGACCTAACTAATTTCTGGCAACTACTATTTCACTATGTTTTAACAGATAGCATTCATGTTTCGTGTATTCATTCAACGACATATCGCAAGCTTCTTCCTGTAACTAATATTTGCCAATTATCGGCTAAATGCGTGTTATACTATGAACTGTAACCTTTGAGGTCATGGGTCAAATAGATTCCATTCAGTTCGAAAAGGGGACGAAGGATACACTAAGACAAAGCGATAAACTCTGTAATTGTTTATTTTCAAATAACCAATGCTGTATAGTCATGCTATTTTATAAAAATATAATTGATTTATTAATAATATTATACTATAAAAGTTACATCAGGAGATATTGAAGTAGAAAAGCTACCTACTAAATTTAACACCACTAAATACAAATAAATTGTTCCAAACTCTGTTATAGTATAAATAGGTGAGATGGCATGGCTGCGGTCTTTACATTGCTGGCTTGCGCTTATAAATTGCAAAGTCGTATACACAGTAACTGGTTTTTCTCGACAGGAGCGAATAAAATCCGACAATGACAAAGTTAGTAAACGTGTTTTAAGTAACAGAACTAACGACCATTATATAAAATATACTTCAGCAAGAAATAATTACTAGTATTAGTAGTACAAGAAAAAAAGTTTGTTGACAAATTTTCAATACAAATTCAATACCGATACTCTAGTCGACTCTTAGTTTTAGTCACTTAGTCTTACTCTTAGTTATATGTTGATGATAACTTAGTAGTGGCCTCTTATTAGTTGTGAGTGTGGTAGCACCATATTTATCCGTCATTGAATGTACAGGTCTCACAAATGAAGGGTAACAACACAGATAGAGGATATTGATATACACTAACTAATATGATATATTAGATATATACAAACTATGATAATGATATGGTAATGACTGAGTAATGTCATTACTGCATTTAATTGTCAATTATGCCCTCATAATTGATAATTATTACACTGTGCTAATTAAGTTAGTGTTTATGATTGTCACATTGAAATATAAATAATTAGGTGCTAGCTAAAGCTTGTATTTAGTATAATTTACTATTCATAACTTTAGAAAACTTTTATTTGTTAATTTAACTTCTGACTTCTGTAATTGTTATAATTTTTGCCATTAAGAAAGTTAATGAGCACTTGTTAAGACTGGAATAATGCAGTATGTCATATTTTTGATTATTGATTTTAGTTAAATTAATTTGCTAGTGTAGCAGGTGTGTATAAATGCATATTATTTTTTTTTTTTTAAACAAAACTTCCATTACATTATAGTTATATTAATATGAAGTGTAGTATTTTAATTTATTTTATCAGTATTCGGTTGCTTTATTTTAACAAGATATGGCCCTTAGCATTTTTGGTATATATAATATATATTATATAGAATTCCCCCTTCCCTCCCTATGGGCACCCATTACTTCTTGTGACATAACAGGATTCCATCAAATCCATTATATATTGACACCCTCGGAGTGAAAGAGATTTCTGTCCCAAAAGACTGGCAGTGATCCTAGTCCAGAACACTCTCCCAGAGATAATGGGCCATCGTTGATGTTATAGACACGTCTATTTACAACGCTCGTATAGGGAGTGCGGCTACTACATTCAGCAAACTATCAAAACAAGCGTGGGACAACACAAAACTGACATTGCAAACGAAGATTCAAATATATTGAGCCTGTGTAATTAATTCTTTACTATATGGCTCAGAAACATGGACAACCTACTCAAGACACGAGAGGAGATTTAACATCTTTCACCTTCGATGTCTCCGCACGATTATGAACATCAGGTAGTACGACAAGATAACCAACTCTGAAGTACTGCAACGTGCAAATCTGCCTTCCATCATGGGCATGCTCAGCAGTAGACGACTAAGATGATTGGGGCATGTGAGAAGAATGGAAACTTGTCGCATACCAAAACAAATGTTGTTCTGTGAACTTTCGAAGAGGAAGAGGCACCAGGGCAGACCACTGCTCAGATATAAAGATGTCTGCAAAGCCTCAATGAATAATTTTTCTATGGGTCCCAGCACATGGGAAAAACTAGCTGATGACAGAGTTTTGTGGAAAACCCAATTGCAAAGGGCTAGTCTTTTGAGAAGAGACTTATGTATGAGCTGAAAGACAAGAGAGAAAAGCAAAACTCAGAAGTTGTCACAGTAAAACACTTGCCAAATGACCGTCTGTAAAGACGAAAAAGGCATATATATATATATATATATATATATATATATATATATATATATATATATATATATATATATATATATATATATATATATATATATATATATATTCTTCTTGTGATCGTTCTTACGACTCAATTTTAATCACTCTTTGTGATAGGTTTGATCTTTGCCAAGAACGTGTATACGTTGCAATTGGTTTGGTAGGCCCCTAAACGCATAGACTTCTACACGCTTAGGACACATGCATCCGATTTCAGTCAAACCTCCTTAGTCGCTTCACGACATGCTGGCAGGTAACAGTGGTTCTATTCTTTACACCCCAAATTTGGGCCCCGTAACCACTCGGGCGGATATATATATACATAGAAGAAATGTAAATACTGCAGTGTGGATACTTTCACAGGTCAGGAGAGTACGCCTAAACAAAACACCTACCGAAATCAGATGTGCTTGGACCAAAGATGCTAAATATCACATCTTAAGTAAAGCAGTAAAGCACAACATAACATACTTATGCTCTCTGTCTTAAATTCGCAATTAGTTAGTGGTTGAAGTGGTTTTTATATGGCAAATGCAGAAGAAAAAGAATAATTAGCATTGGTCACCTTAATTTTAACATATGCCCTAAATAGATAAGGTATCAGTAACACTTGTGATTATCTTCATGCAGTAGTTTTTATAAGTTTACCTGTCTTAAGTTTATTAGTGAATATTATTTTTAACCTTGTGAACCTTATTAATGTACCAAGTTTTCTCCTCTCTCTCTCTCTCTTTAGCCTGTTACGACCTTGGCGTTTAGGCAGCAACAAACGTACACCATTCTTCCCTGTTCATGGCCTTCCTCTGTATTGTGTTCCAACTATGATTCATTTCCTTCAGCTCTTGCTCTATCGTCTCCTCCAGGTCGTCTTGGGTCTTCCACGCTCTCGCCTACCCTCTGGAGTCCATCTCAGTGCAGTTTTCGTGTCGGAGCCAGTCTCCATGCGCATCACATGTCCAATCCATCTCCAGCGTCGCCTTCGGATGATAGTGCCCATATTCTCTTGTTGGCATCGTGCAAGCAATTCTTGATTCGAGATAGTAGTCGGCCAGTACACGCGTAAGATTTTTCTGAGACACGTTGTATGAAAGGCGGAGAGTCTGGACATATCCTGTTCTGTCATTCTCCAGCATTCCGATCCGTACAGCAAAGTTGACAGCACACAGCTGTTATAGATACTAGTCTTGGTTCTGATGCTGTATTGGGCAGATTTTCAGGCGGTCTGAAGGGTCATGAATGCACTTCGTGCTTTACTCAGTCTGTTTTTAATGTCAGATCCAGCGCCTCCTTCATTGCTAATAACACTTCCAAGGTATGTGAAAGCCGTTGTATCTCGGAGGGTTTTACCTTCTAGTTTGACTGGTGCTGGGGTTGCTATGTTCAGAGTCATTACTTCAGTTTTCTTCTGATTTATTTTCAGCCCAACCATCTCACTATATTGGTTAAGGCGGCAGGTCTTTTCCTGGATATCTCTATGTGTATGAGATAGGAGTGCGATGTCATCTGCAAAATCTAGGTCTTCCAGCGTGGATGTGAGCGTCCATCTAATACCTCTTGCCTTATCTTCCGTTGTTATCACCCAATCTATGACAGTGTTGAATAATAGGGCTGACATAACACATCCTTGTCGCACGCCTGTTTTTACTTCAAACTTTAGTTCTGAAGTTTCAACACTGCATGCAAACTTGCTGTAGCAGCTTTTATAATATTTATAAACACAGTGGGATTCCATACCATCTTAAGATACGCCATAGACTTTCTCGGTGTATGCTATCAAAAGCCTTTTCAAAATCTACAAAGTTGATATAGAGTTTGCTTTGCCATTCTGTGCATTGTTCTATGATATTTCTAAGAGCAAATATTTGGCCTATACAGCTCCGCTCTCGAAATCTGCTTGTTCCTTTCTCAGTTTCTTATCCACAGCGTCAGTAATACGTTGTACGATGATTTTGCTTAAGATTTTACTTGGGACAGAAAGCAGTGTTATTCCACGCCAATTATTACAATCGGCAAGGGAGCCCTTTTGGGTATCTTGATGATGACTCCTCTGTTCCATGCATCAGGTATTATTTGGGCATTCCAAATAGTAGTAAACAAGGGTTGCAATATATTAGCTAAGTTTTCTCCATAACGGTTTATAAAAAAAAAACGATACTTCATAGACTGTAGTTGTTTCCGCTTTAGGGACATTTGGTTCCAGAATGTCATGTGAAAATTAACAAATGTGCAGAGTTTATATTTATGTCAGTAACAATAATTAGGTAACGAATAAAAAGTCATCTTTAAAGAAAAAGAACTATGAAAACCAAATTTAATATACACTGAGAAAAGTGATGTAGATTAACTTCCTTTCACCTAGGAAAAGCTTCAGAATTGGCACTTGGGATGTTAGAACTATGTATTTTTTTTTTATAGAAGAGTGTTCCCATTCACCAGATATAAATTCAGATTCTGGCACAGGCATGGTGCATCTGACTGATGTTTGCTTGAAAGCTAGCTTTCCTTATCACCAATAGGATAATATCACCCTTGACATTCAGGGGAACTTTACTCCGACTTCAGATGTTATGTTATGCGATCGACGTCATAGCACATTGGGCATTCCCATTCGTTCTCTGTCCTCCGTTGCAGCAGCCATCCCAAAGTCCATTTGCTCACAGTACCCATGAGAAGTTGATTACTATATCTTCTCTCTCTACCACGAAGATGACACTGTCTGGCATGTCCAAACTTAACGCCTAATTCTCGAACTCATTCCAGTGTCTGAGACCCGCCCATGTCACACAATTGAGAGCGTACCACATTGATGATATCGGCTCTGTCCATGCTTCTGCCCACGAGTCGGGGCACTGTTTGCAAGAGAGTCAGCACGCTCATTACACCGCACTCCAGCATGTCCAGGCGTGTACAGCCAAGTCATTTCTTGAGATGTGATCTCCGAATGATGTCCACCCATTCCACACGCATACTTCCAGATTCAATCAGTTGAAGCATATTCATCGAGTCTGATATGATGATCGTATGAGATCGTCATTCAGATGTACTTATAATATATATCAACCCTCCTCCACCACCACCACCCCCAAAGTAAAGGATCAGGGTCTGTTGTAATCAAACTGAGTACCAAGTGCACACCTACATTTTTGTTGGCTAAAGCTTGCTTCGAACCACGAAATTTCAATGGTACGTAATTACTAGAACTGAGTATTATCAACTTTGGAACATAAAACTATGTTTGAATTTTGAAAGACAGCCGCCTGTGTGTTGCTGGTGCCCAAGGAAGCAAAGAATAGTAATACTGCGACGTACAAGGCATATTGTCAGAGGTGACTGAGGTAGGAGCCTAGGAAGCTACCATAGTAAGATAAAAGCGTTGCAGAAATCGGATGTGCTGGCCTACTTGTAGGCGCATAACTGGCACAATGTACAATCGCTCTTATGCTCAGATCACATACATATCACAAAGAATGGTTTAAGTGGTTGATATGGAGCCTTGGAAGAAGAAGAAGAAAAAGGACAGCACAGGTTGTAACAGAAGTATGAGAATGACTTCTTGTAAGATTATAAACCCAAGGGTAATATGACATTTTTCTGGAACCCACAAGGAAAATGAAAGAAACTTGAGGTCTAAAAATACACCGAAAAGAGGTTTTCAGGCGTTGATAAGCACTGTGAAGAATCATGCAGCATAATACAAACTTTACGATTTTACTTGTGTGCTTGTTGTTAAACATGATCTATCTATTTAGGTTTTATTGTCAGCCAATTAATATTTTCTGTAACTTCTATCTGGTATGCTCAGTTTCTGACCAATAATGTGTATCTATTTGTCTATTCTACAGGAAAGGCATTCTACTGGGCTATGGAAATCCATTGTTAGATATTTCTGTTCAAGCCACTGAAGAATATTTACAAAAGTAAGAATCCTAGAAAGAAATAAACATTTGTTGAAACAAAATTTTAAGTGAATCATCATTCATCCGCATGTACATGATTAGAATTTGTATTTGATAGTAAATTTAAGTGTAACCGATCTAAAATTTTCCTTGTACGATTTAAAAATATATTATGTTACACCTCGTTTGTTGCTACATTCATTAGTTTCCTATTTTAGATATATAATTTGTTGTCCCTCCCATTTTTGTAGAAGTTTCCTGTTCATATGTTTTCATGAACTCATGCATGTCACCTGTATATCAAAATGGCAGCGAGAGCACAAAGGTCAAATAAAAAATGATGGCTTATCAGCTCTCTAGACTAGACCAGCTCCTAATTTTCTGGCTAGACATGAGACACAATACTGAGCTACCATGTATGCCACAGATTGAAGATTGGCACAACGGATCTGTGTACATGTGATACCAGTTTCACAAGAGCAGAACACTTCCCAAACATACCCAAACATACCCAACATATATTAGTGAATAGAGAAGTAAATGACCACATCCTGTTTCGCTTCACAAGAAAAACCGCAAATGGGAATACCCAATGTGCCATGACATTGATCACATAACATAACAAGAAAAACTTTGCGGCAATGTTGGTAACCTAGTGTTGGCTGCTACCTTTGGTTGACATGAAAATCTAAAAGTGAACCAAGAAGAAAAATATAGCCGTCTATTTCTTTTACATTTTCATCTGTTTTTTACTATGCTGTTAATGTATGTGCTTTTGGTCTTTATAATTTTCATATAAAAAGATACTTTGTCTCCATGTTTATTACAAATTCTCTCGATCTGTCTGAATTTGTTTTGCTTTAGGAAATGTGCTTCATTTAATGCTTAGTTTATTTGTCTTGTTTCTTTGTTTTTAATACCATAACAATATAATTTACAGGTATGATCTCAAAGCAGATAATGCTATTCTTGCAGATGACAAGCACAAACCAATGTAAGTATGAACGATATTTGAGATAGTCTAAAAATTTATTATTGATAGGTCTAAAAATTTATCATTGATAGGAGGACTATCATCATAGCACTTCAGACATGTCCATAGGTGCTCTGATCCCCCCCCATTTCAACAAATCCAACACCAACCCAACAAGATAGTTTGATGTTGATTTAATCAATCTTTTTGCATATTTGGTTTGTTGTTCTTTTCTGGTTTTATTGGAAGAATTGGGGACTGCCTAGAGTAGTTGATAGTAGCTCGGCCTGCTAGCTGTGAGACGCCTCATAGCTCGGGTTCGATCCTACTGTCCGGCATTTGTTCAAGTCCCCTGGTCTTACTAGGACGCATAACTGAGTACCTCTGAAGTCGGAGAAAATCTGCCTGTATGGCGAGGGAATACTATTCAGAGTACATTGAGCACACGGCTGCCAGTGTAAGTAATTTACAATGTGCACGCTGCTGCCATTGTAAGAAATTGAAAAACAGATTTTCACGCAAAAATCAGTTTCAGAGATGAAACTTCGTCTGAGTTGAAAGCGACGGAAAAAAAAAAAAATTGGAAGAATTGAGTCATGCACCAAATAGAGATGTTTTTCCAGATTCCAAAGATTGTTGCCGGAGTTAGCACTTTGTGCAATACTATTGGCAAATGGCTTGTCATTTCTGCGGAGAGGAACCAAGCCATATGGTGTAAAACCCTGTACAATGAAGTAAATCCTTCGGCTTTAAAAAACTAAAAACATAGTCAGTATGAGAATAATAAGTAATATTTTGCTTGATCATTGTAGGTACAAAGAGATGGCTGAAACCTTTAAAGATGTGGAATATGTTCCAGGAGGTGCCACCTTAAATGCCATCAGGGTTGCTCAGGTTTGTATGAATGAGAACATGTCTGGGAAAAAAAGCATTTGCTTGCTGTTGTAGATAATTGTTACTGAACTCAAATGCTATCTTTTTCCTAATAACTTGGCTAACACTGTTAGCTTTTTCCAGCCGTTTCAAAATAGTGAACTAATGAAGACATGATAAAAAACAGTGAAGAATCTGTTATCAGACCTTGATTGTGTATTGGGAATATGGGGCTCATCATCCTCGTCTCGCTCAGGGTCACATGTGACAAGGACCAAAAATGTCCTCACTTTGATTCCACCACAACGGCAGGATCTTCATGAGCAGTTCAAGTTTTTCTCTGCTTCTAGTGCTGATTGATTTTTTTAAAGTGTGGCGCTGCAGCCTGTACCCCTCTTGGTTGCTTTTTGCGAGAGGAGACTGATTCTGTTCTTTGCAGCGCCTTCTCGAAAATCACAGGGAAATACTGTGTTGATTCCATATTTTTCTTTGGCCAATGGCATGCTATTAGTAATGTGACCAATATCATGCAGCCAACCTTTACCTCGTGTTTCTCTGGTACCCCCAGTTGAGGTTGAGTTGACCGGAAAGCTGTTGCAGTCTAAAAAAATTCCACTTCACTACCGCATGACCCGGTACTAAAATAAATGTTATATAGATCATTTATGATGTGTTAAGTGTGTCGAACCATTCATGTTGTATGTAGCCAGACTGGATTTTGTCAAGCCTGTTCATTGAGTCACTTAGAATACATGCATGTTTGTAATCCTATGTGCCAAGTCAGTTTAATGCCCTGCTCACCGCCATTGTTTCCATCGCAAAAGCACTGTATTCTAATCCTCTTCTTACGTCAGGCCTGAATGATGATAATTACATAATTCTGTTGTTGGTAGTGCACTTCTTCTACTCCAAAACTGTATGTCCATCTACTATGTACGTCCACTATGTTCTTCCTTTACCAAAATTAGTATCGGGTGACATCTGAATAAACTGTTACATTGATAATTACCACTATCTAGATAGAACAAGACAGGTGATATTGTTTCAACTCACCCCTTGTGGTGCCAGGGCCGAAGGAAAGCAAAGAATAGTACCACTGCGACCTACAAGGCATGTCGTAGAAGGCGACTGATGTAGGAACTAGGAAGCTACTCTAGTAAATAAAAAGCATCACAGAAATCGGATGTGCTGGTCTACTTGTAGGCGCATAACTGACACAATGTACAATCGCTCTTAGGCTCAGATCACATACAAATCACACAGAGTGGTTAACAAGCGGTTGATATGGAGCATTCGAAGAAGTTTCAACTTAGAACTGGACACAATAGATTAAACAGTCATCTACACAAAGACTGGTTCCATCACCCTTATGTAGATAGACAGCCGAACACATCCTGCAAGATTGTCACCTGATGAATCAACTGCGGAAAGAACACTGGCCAACAGAGATGACGTCCATGCAAAGTTGTTTGGAAACTTTGATGAACTAATAAACACAACAACCTACATCTAGAGAACCGGACTCATTGTGTAAACATTGAACAACAGCGAACGAGAACTGTTACACTCTGTTTATTGTAAATAGATTATTAACTCATCGTAACACTAGATTATTTCTCGTTTTTCTTTTAAACAGTGGCTAATCCAAGATCCAGGTGCAACTACATTCTTTGGATGCATTGCTCATGATGAATTTGGTGACATCTTGTCCAAATCAGCCCAAGCAGCCGGTATGAATGTCAAGTTCCAGTATACAGATAGGGAGCCCACAGGAACTTGTGCTGTTGTATGTACCAACAAACAGCGGTCAGTTTTACCAAAATTTTACAGTTAAAAAATAAATAACATATTACACATGATCTACAGTAGTCTGTGGTTGTGAAGTATGATGCTTGCTTTTCGCCACAAAAGTACTCCAGTCGCGTGAAGCGATCGGGTTATTTCCAGTGATCCATCTCTTGAGTTCCAACCCCTAATCTTGCCAGAGATTGACGATAAAACATAGGTCCTATGCTCAAGTTCAGCTAGTAAAAGAACCATTGGTACTTGAAAAGCAATTAGACTGTGCTGGAAAGTTTCTACACAGAAAATTTTTTTAAACAAATTAAAATGAAGTTCCTATACATTTTTACTATTCTCAAAATTACATTGGTGACCATGGCTGGTTTACTTCTTCTTCTTCGAATGCTCCATACAGACCACTTGTTAACCACTCTGTGTGATTTGTATGTGATCTAAGCCTGAGTGATTGTACGTCGTGCCAGTTATGTGCCCACAAGTAGGCCAGCACATCCGATTTCTGCTACGATTTTTATTTACTAAGGTAGCTTCCCTAGGTCCTACATCAGCCGTCTCTTACGACATGCTTTGTAGATCGCAGTGGTACTATTCTTCCTTTCCTTGCGGGCCTCGGCACCACACAGGCATTGCCTGTTTACAAAGTTCATGCACTGCCATTTGAAGAAAGGTTGGAGCATGCACACATGGCTGTTCCCCCAAATGCAATAATGATAGCTCTATCAATCAAACAATGAAAGGTAGAATAGAGTCTAAGACATAGTGAATGAGATAAAGGAAATAAAGTTAGTGAACCAGAGCTGACCAATATGCCTACTTCCCCTCCAAGATGTGACTGGTTACAGGTTGATTCACTACAGTCTGGCAAGGGAGTAGGGATCTAGGAGAAAATTCAAAATCTTTCCCCAAAAATGCAGTGCTGAAAATGGATGGGAGAGAATGCATGCAGTTATTAAACATCTTGCACTAATTTTGTGAGTTCATTATTTGTTCTGTTATTGATTCACTTGAATTTTCTGTTCTAAACAAAGTATGACAAAATGAAAAAGTAATCTTCTTCATCTTTCAACTCCCAACGGAGCACACATCTTCAACAAACTTCTTCCAGCTCTTCCTCTCTCTTGCCATCATTCTCTTGAATAATCATTCTTGATTAATTTTTTATTTTATTTATGCAGGTCACTAGTAGCCAACTTGGCAGCTGCAAACTGCTTCACAGAAGATCATCTAGATAACTCTGACAACTGGGCTGCTGTCGAAGCTGCCAAATTTTTTTATTTCGCTGTAAGTACACATTTTTCAGACTCAATTTGAGAAATAGCAAAATGTTTTAAGTAAAGAAATCTTTATCAATTTTGTTTCTTCACTGGACACTGAGCTAAACACATTTTATATTTTTGAAAACTTTAAATAAATACCGTACTCCTACACACTTGTAGCTTATTTTCTCTGCCATGTTACAGACTTTCTACATCACCTTAAATGATCTGTGTGCACTAGGAAGGAATTCTTGCTTCTTATTAGCAACAACATATGAGAATGACATGTCAATATCACAATCAAAGAATGATACATCAAAGAAGTGGTTTGCAATCAAAAGCCACCAGCAAGTGCTCTCTCTGTCTCTCTAGCCTGTGTCGTTAAGGGCGGCAACAAATGCACATCATTCTTCTCTATTCTTGGCCATCCTCTGTTTTGTGTTTCAGCTGTGATTCATTTCTTTCAGTTCTTGTTCTACTGTTCTCATCCAAGTCGTTTTGGGTTTTCCACGTTTTTGTTTACCCTCTGATGTCGATCTCATTGCAGTTTTTGCGACAGTATCCATGCATATCACATGTGCGATCCATCTCCAGCATCTCTTTTGGATGATGGTGCTCATATTCTCATGTTGACAATGTGCATTCAGTTCTTGGTTAACTGTCGTTACTGCCTGTAGTACCGCTTTTTATGGAGGTGTGGGACGAGAGCCTGAGAAATTTAATGACCGCATGGCTAGTGCAGTCGCTGCGAAGCTGTTCAGGTTAGGATTTTTTTTGGTTAGATAGTATTTGACCAGAACATGCGAAAGATCTTTTGCAGACAAGTTGTATGGAAGGTGGAGAGTTATCAGCAAGTGCTCAGAGCCTTCTTAAGTTGAAAGATAAAATGATGATATTGTTTGTTAACTGCTTGTTAGTGTTAGGAAAGAGTATGCAGACATTTATTTCTAGCATACAACTTAATTGATTGGCTCCCATAAGTCGCTGAGGGCGACACTGTATTTCTTTTAGATCTATTTTAAATAAAATTCATTTACCTACAAAATGGTATATTACTCATAAAAATTGGTTAATAATTAAGGAAACTGCAGCTAAATTTGTACATACACCTGCAATGGGAAAATAGAACATAAATTCAATTCAGCCACAACCCGTTTTTTCAATTCGGTAGCCAATCAATTAAGAAACTAAATCGACAAAATGTTGAGAACCACTACTTCAGATACGACAGTTCTGTTGTATCGGTTTTTTTTCAGATTTTCTTTTTGTGTTATTGTCCACGCTAAACAGAGGCATGCCTATCAATCGACCAAGCAAATTATATCTTTTGTCGTCACACTGCTACTGGGTTGTCGCCCAATGTTGTGGTTTTCTGTTTTTGTCTTGCGCTGTTCTGGTGGCTTAGGTGATTGTTATTTTTGCTCTTTGACAGGATTCTACTATGCCATCTAACCATCTTTTTCGTGGTCTTCCTCTCGCCTTCTTTCCTGATGTTCTGTTGTAGAAGTCTCTGAATACTGTTGAGTTTGGATGCATTCTTATTAAGTGGCCAAACCACTTCATTCTTTGTTTCTCAATGTAATTCAAGCAAGGTTCCGTGCAAACTTTCTTTCTTATGTTGATGTTGCTCGAAACTTTTCGCAGGCAGCGCATTTCACATGTAGTAATTTTTTGTGACTGCGCTTTGCCCATTGTCCATGTTTGGCTCTGGTAACACAAAGTAGGTTTGAAAATGCTGTTGATCTTCTGTTGCTTAGCTTAGATTATAATCTATGCATGTCAATTATAAAATATTTGCTTTTTTTGTTACTAGGATTGGAAAAATTGTCACGCATTTATTGATTAATTAATAACTAAATGCTTTAATTAAAGACATTCCAAAATAAATATTTAAGATGAAGAATCCTGCAAATTTTCTGGTCAAATATGATAGCATATGAAGAGCTTTTGGAACAAACAAACTGTGATTCATTGATGACCATCATTAAAAGATGAAGATGGATTGGTCGTGTAATCTCATATGCCAGTATGGGTAATGGCTAGGACACCTCTCTGATGGAAAAAGGCCTGGATGATGGCCAAATAAAACACAGAGAAGAATTGAAGGAAAATTATTGCCTGTCAAATGAAACAATTAGTAGAAAGGTGGCAGAACAGCAACTGAAAATCTCTTGTGGAAGCTGTATGTGTTAAATGAGACACTAAGAGCATATAGATAGAAATGGTTTTGAATAATCGATAAGATTTCTTATGTCAGAACCAGTTTTAAATTATATATATAAGTATATACAAGGTGCTATAGAAAAGTTCTTAGAATATCCTGGACAGAGAAGAGAAGAAACAAAGACATCCCACAAGACCTGCATATCAAGGAGCATTGGCTCATAAATAACATCATGTCCTGGAAGATGAAATATTTTGGCCACATTAAACGCCACAGTGGTTTGGAGAGAAAGGTAATGAAAGACATGGAATACGAAGCAGGGGACGACCAAGACGAAGGTGGCAGCAGGACATAAAAAAACCTTGAACATGTCTCTAGAAGAGGCAGGAGAACTTGCAAGAGTTTTTCAGGCGGGATGTGATGAATATGACGTTCCTCAAGGGACACGCTACTACTTGAATATATATATATGCATGTAATTTGGCGTAATACTGTGCTTTGAACAGCTTGTAACACACAATCAAAAACAACAATTTTAAGTTGTTTCAAAACTTGTCTTTTCTAGAGTTTTCCATTAACAGTGTGTCCTTCAGCCATGTTGAGGATTGCAAAACATGCTGCAGAAAAGAATAAAATTGTTCTTATGAATATGTCTGCACCATTTCTTTGTACCTTCTTCAAAGATCCTATGCTACAAATGCTACCATATGTTGACTACTGGTTTGGGAATGAATCCGTAAGTTATGTTGATATTATTAATAATACTGAACTGATTTTGATGAAGTGTATCGCCTGTGTAGTGCCGGGCCGCAAGGAAGCAAAGAATAGTACCAATGTGACCTACAAGGCATGTCGTAAGAGGCAACTGATGTAGGACCTAGGAAGCTACCCTAGTAAATAAAAAGCATCGCAAAAATTGGATGTGTTGCCTATTTGTTGGCGCATAACTGGCACAACTTACAATCACTCTTAGGCTCAGATCACTCACAAATCACACAGAGTGGTTAACAAGTGATCGATATGGAGCGTTCATAGAAGAAGGAGGTGAAGTGTATGAATTAATGCCAAGAGTGCTCATGGTTTAGGAGTCTCAGTTGCATAGTGGTTAGAGCGCTTGCTTTGTAGACCTGTGGTCTCAGGATCAAATTTCTCAATTGGTGTTGGATTTTTCAGACTGGTGCAACTCTCAGGTCAACCCAGTTTCATTGGCGTACTAGAGAAACACTGGGATGTTAAAGTCAGCGGATAGTGACTTTAACCACATAACCATTATGCGGTGTTAGTAGAGAACAAAAATACATGCATAAACCTTATTCCTCAGTATACTTTACTTAAATAGTGTTATATATTTCAATAGTTCCTATGGTTTGCTTCCTGGACTAAACAGACATGATTAAAAATAAATAGTTGGATCGCGCGAGTGGTTACCGGGGCCCAAATTTGGGTGTAAAAAATAGAACCACTGTAACCTGCTACGCATGTCGTAAGAGGCGACTAAGGAGGTTTGGCTGAAATCGAATGCATGTGTCCTAAACGTGTAGAAGTCTATTCATTTAGATGCCTACCAAACCAATGTGCAACGTATACACCTTCTTGGCAAAGATCAAACATATCTCAAAGAGTGATTAAAATTGGTTGTAAAGAACGAACGCAAAGAAGAAGAAGAAATAGCTTGATAATGAAAATTATAAACTACATATCTTTGTTCTTACTTCGTTGTGTCGCAGTTTACTGTGAAGCTGCGGTATCTGCACCTTTTTTCGAATACATCAATTTTTGAAACAGCCTATTTGAGACCGTGTTTGCCTTCTGTCTTTTATCCCTACCCACTTGGCCAGCTAGTGAGGCAGTCTTTTAACAGGTCCACCACTTTGAGGTGGAGTATGGTCAGTTCTAGTTCACCAACCTTGACCTATGCCATTTCATTCACTGTGTTTAGACCTCAAGTCAGATACAGAAAGTTTTAAAACACTTTTATTTTTACCTTTAAACAATGCGAATAGAAATGGTCAGCTGGCCTACAAGGTGTGTTCTACACCTGGCTCTGCATCCAGCAGAGTTTGGGTCAGCAAGTCTCTCTTAAGAAGGGTGAAAATTGATAGTCTGCTGATGACCTGTATAACACACATGCTAACCCCACCTCCCAGTGGTGTAGACTGGGAAACTATGACCGCAAAGTCCAATGATAACAGCTCTTTAACTCATTTAGGGGGATGGACTCTACTGTGTCAGGCAGGGTTTATTGGGTCCTCAACCAGCAACTTAGGCAAACCCAAATAAAAGCATGCAGAAACTGGATGTGATGGCCTACGGGTCTGTAGATGTAATTGGCACAACAGACTTGTGCTCTAATGTGAATTCACATACGGACCACAAAAGGGATTTAACAAGTGGTTAATGTATAGGGAATGAAGAAGAAGAACTAGTTATCTGAAATTCATAAATGTTAAGCTGGTGTACAAATGAGTGAAATAAATCAATGTTGAGACTATAGATGTTCTATTTCTCTTCTTCTTTTCCTTCACTCTGGACACAGACCAAGACCAACAAAGTAGTCAATGCCTTGTTGCAGCTTGTAGGGCAACAACAAAATCTCTCCATTGTGTTCAGTCAGTGACCATCATTAGCAGCTAGCCTCATGACTGACCTACACTCTATATCTCCTCCCCTATTTTCTACCAGGCTGTTTTTGGTCAGCTACTCCTTTGGTTTATTCCTCTGGGTGATTGTCATGATGATCTTTTGATCACTTCTAAAGACAGGAGTATATGTCCCATCCAGCTCCTGCCTTATATCACTGTTCATTTTCTCCTGATTGCACCTCTTGAGCAGTTTTTTCTGTTTAATGTTTGTAATATATTTATATATATATTTTACATATTTAACATTGAACAAACATATATAATATTGACCTAGTCCAGGAGGTGTATGAATTATTTTTTTTTCCGATCCAGAAGCACTTGGGCTGAAAGCTCTTGCTCGGTGCCACGAACACCGTAAATCTGGGAAACCTGTAGCTTTTCTGCCAGTCCGCGGAGTTGAAGCCGCACTTACAGAGGACTAGTCACCCGTAGTCCAACGCGCTACAAACACGCTGGGCATGGGCGTGTATGAATATAATACTTGTAGATTTAATGTGGATAAATAAGTTTGGGGGTCTCTGTGGCATAGAGGTTAGGTGTTCGCTTCTCATTCCAAAGATACTCGGTTCGCTCCCTTAGGGCGATAAGGATATTTTTCCAGACTCCCTGATCTCATTTTAGGTGAGATCAAGTTCTTAGTAACCCACAGGGACAGGAAAAGGGAGGCCGAGAAATACACGGAGACGAGATTTGGAGGCAGAGATGAACAATATAAAGAATAGCTGCAGGGAGCTGAAGGAGATAGCTAGAGATAGGAAGACTTGGCATGAGTTGGTTGAGGCCTATGCCCCAATCCGGGTTAAAAAGGCAAAAAGAGAGAGAGAAGTTCCTAGTCCTATTTGAGATGGAGGATAATACGTTGGTCCCATGCTCAGGTTGAGCGCTTAAAAGAACCATTGGCAGTTCAAATCAAGAACAGCTGGCTGGAAAGCCGCTACCTGGGCAAAATTCAGTAGAAAGATAAAAAATTAAATTCCTACAAAATTTGTTCACCATCTTTTAAATTACATCAGGGACCCTTACAGGTGCTACAGAGTTTGTGCACTGCTGCCGAGATCTTCCTGTGTCAGAGCACACATGGTTACTCACTGAAGTGCCATGATGATGGTCCTATCAATCTAATAAATTTGGTTGTATTTAGCTTGGTTACATTTGGTATGATTGAAAAATATTCCAGTTTTATTTCATTAGAAACATTCATTTGCTTTTGTATTATGGTATGGTAAATTTCAGTATATATCTTTTTGTTTGCAGGAGACAGCAGAATTTGCTAAGGCCAATGAACTTGGAGTAAGTGCTCTTTCATGATTTCTTTTTTAAAGTGAAGATAAAAGTGAAATTTATGAAAGATGATTTAGTTTATGCCGTTTTCTCAAATGTTTATAAATCTTGTATATGTTACATAAAGACGAATGAATGACTTCATTGCACAGTATGGAAGGAACCCAACCAAAACTATTTTTGATACCTTGTTCAAGAAATACAAGAACACTTTTTTGTGGTATGTGTCAGTAAAAATGGTTCAGAAAATAGAATTTTAGTATTTGCACTTAGTTATACAAGCCAGGATAGCATATTGGTTACTGCATTAGCATCTTAGATTTTTTGTCCGAGTTCAATTCCACATTGTGAGTGGAATTTTTTAATGACCATAATTGCTCTTAGGCCGACCCAGCCTCAATTGGGTACAAGGAAGAACTGGGAAGTAAAGGCTGCCGGCGGGATGTTGGCTATGTCATCTATCATGTTTAGTCCTCGGGTCATCATCACTTCACTTCGAACCAATTAGTTCTCCGAATAAGTGCTCCAATCTCCCCCCAGTATGTCTCTCAGTGTGTGGCGACTAACGACCCTGGTTCTTTGTTGATATACTATTCTTCTTTGTCTACCAGCATAGTGTTCTTGTCTAGCTGCACCACACTTGACTTGGAATTCTTGCAGTCTGGTTAGTGTTGTAGATTCATCACCATTACTTGAATCATGTACACACCTTCTCTCCCTTAGGGAATTTATAAATCTATCATGTGTTGATGGTCGATGAGAAATCAGGGCCCAACACTATATATCTATCATGTGTTGATGGTCGATGAGAAATCAGAGCCCAACACTATATATACCTCCTGGTGTAAATAAGGGTTCCTTTATTTATATCCTCTTCATGTCTCTTAACTCCTTGTGGACCAGGAGCCACACTAAGTGCGTTTTTACTCTATAATGTCTTTTGCCCTGGTCCACTTAGAGTTAACACATAAGACTTCCACAAGAGATTTCCATTGTTGCTATTCTGCTACATTTCTACAAATAGTATCCCATCTCAGACCACAATCTTTCAACTCTCTTTCTCCACAGTTCTTCACCATATTTCCTTTAGAAGTCCATACCTTCTTTTCCCATCCGTCAAAGAGAAGTTCTAGCCAATATACCTCATAGTGTGAAAAAGGGTTCCTTTAATTTTACGTTACTTATTTATTCTGACTTTATTTTTCTCTCACATATAATATGAAATTTAAACACATTGTTTTCACCAGACTACAGATGTGAAAGAGATAGCTGTAAAGATAGCAAACTGGAACAAGATCAATAAATTAAGACCAAGAATAGTAGTCATTACTCAGGGCTCTGAACCATCTGTGGTTGTTGAAGGTAACTATTGTTGTGAGTCATGGAAAATTGTTGCAGATTTGTAAGTTATGGCATATGTAGTTGTTGCAGGAAAATTTTTAATTTTTGTTGGCGTAACCGCTATGAATTCAGACATAGTGTCTTTTTCTTTGAACGCTCACTTGTTAAACCACTCTTTGTGATTTGTATGTGATCTGAACCTAGAGCGATTGTACGCTGTGCCAGTTATGCTCGTACTAGTAGGCCAGTACATCCCATTTCTGTGATGTTTTTTATTTACTATGGTAGTTTCCCTAGGACCCTACCTCAGTTGCTTCTTACAACATGCCTTGTAGGTCGCAGTGTTACTATTCTTTGCTTCCCCCATGGGCTCCGGCAACACATGGGCGCAATATGTCTCTAATGTAATTGATCTTTCTTCTTGGGTGTCCTCTTTTATCAGAATTCATTTGGTATACTGTCTGGGAAGGTATTTGATGTTCCTGCATTCTGCCGATGACCAAACCACTTGATCTTCTATGAATGTTTTGTTTCTACCCTCTGCCTTATAGTCTCATTTCTAACTCAGTAATGGATGTTTAAGTTGGCTATATAATCTAGCAGGTGCTGGTTTTGTGTATATGTGATTTGGATAGTGTCCATGTTTGACACTGGTAGCAAAGGGTGGGTAGATATGTTATATATTATATATATATATATATATATATATTATTATTAATAAAATAATATTATATTTCATTTTGCAATACAGAATCAGTTTAGATTAGTCTTTTATATTTCACATATACATTTATCATTAACTTGGAACTGTTAGTAATAATAGAAAATGTGAAAATTATATGGAATTGGATTTAGACTGTGAACACTTATGAATTCTTTTTCTTATTTGATGAAGATTTTAATGAAAAATTGAATTCAATTTTATATTTCTAAAAAATATATATATTACAGGCGGCAAGATAAAAGAGTATCCTGTAATTCCCATAAGTGAAGCAGATATTGTGGACACCAATGGTGCAGGCGATGCATTTGTTGGAGGTATTAAAAACTATAAGTGTGTGTGTGAGTGCGATTAATAAATGTTTATGAAGCAACAACAGTTGAGAGCGTCAAGGTACATAATATGAGAATGGATGATGTAGTGATAAACATATGGTATGGAAGAGAAAACTCAGAAGTGTCACTGTAACTTTGACCTTCAAGAGTTGCAGAATGCAAGACCGACATGCAGTAGTAATTAGTTATTGGTTACATAACTTTGCAGAAATCGGATCACATACAAATCACAAAGCGTGGTTAACAAGTGGGCGATATGGTGCGTTCGAAGAAGAAATAGGTTACAGAACTGACGTCATACCACTTCAGGTGTCATAGCTACTCAGTTTCCACCCAACAGAAGAAAAGTGTATGCTTACTGATGGTTCCTGTGGCTTACTGGTTAAACACACTCCTGACCATCAGGCATACAGTTCTTGTTCATATTGTACTATGCTTGTGCAATGTATAATTCCAAACTTCTTAAATCGCTGGATAGATTTAGTATCAATTTTAATGTCGACATCCAATGGGCGGTTGCTGGGAAACTGATGGACATCTCCTTATCAGTCCTCAACTCCCAAACGATTGATGTTGTTGATGCAAACCTGTCCATTATCTCATTGCCATGAGCAACTCCATGTCCAGGAGAGTAGATCAATATAAAATTGGAAACCTCAGTAAATGATATCCTCTCGTACCACAACATGCCATTTTGAAGCATTGACTGAGAGTCAGACAAAGCATCTACCCCAGTACAAGGAGTCCCAGAGATCTACTGCTGGGCAGCAGTAACATCTTCAACCTCCATCCTCATAGCAGAAGTGATTGTCCTGTATGCTTTGTTCCATTCTACAACACTACTACCATGTGCGCTAGCTAGAAAACTCCAGCTTGACTTTTCACCACGATGCACAAACCTATCAGTATGTACATCACCATCACATGCGTTGTCTGCTATCAGCTGTTTAATTACGTTAGTCTATTGCCAGTGGTTACCGGGCCCAAATTTGGGATGTAAAGAATAGAACCACTGTTACCTGCCAGCATGTCATAAGAGGCGACTAAGGAGTTTGGCTGAAATCGGATGCACATGTCCTAAACATGTAGAAATCTATATGTTTAGGGCCTACAAACCAATGTGCAATGTATAACGATTCTTGGCAAAGATCAAACAATCACAAAGAGTGATTAAAATTGGTCGTAAGAACGAAGCAAAAAAGAAGAATCTTTTAATTACAATTTAGTCTTCTTTGCCCCATGATTACAGCTAGTTAGAGTAAACCCTTGCCTGTGCCCTGACTGAAATTTTAGCAGTAAAGTTTCATGCATTCCTTCTTTATCAGTGTCTCCCACCATACAGGTGTGCTTTTCCCAGCTTCAGTGGTTTTCAAGAGTAAAGATAGCATTGAGGAAGTAGGCCATGCTACCATATATCGGTATCCATTCTTTTGGTATAGTTGCAACTGTGGTCACCTGGCGAAAAGTGTTCTCTCAGCTTGGACTATCCATGACATGTCATGCTTGATTATGGTACCCGTAATGTCATTGGTATTCTTGTGCATTGGGTGTATCTAATCCATATCTAATGTATTTTGGTTACAGCGATAAAATGACAGGAACATCAAAACAGAATGCCAATCATGTTTCTCATCTTCGCAATGGGAGTTTATCTAGTGCAGCCAAGGACTATATGCAAGCCTTCATTCTCTCTCGCGCTCACCGCCAATCCATGCCAGACCTCACCATAAATTCTATTCATGTGGAAATCTGATTCATGCAGCCTTAGCATTGGTGTGTTTTACACTCACATCTTCAGCACCATTTGGAGCTCTGGTGCTTATCCTTCGACGATGTGTCCGGTTTCAGCCAGTGTTTACTCGGTTTGTTTTCGTTCTATAGCCATCTAATATTTTTTACGGTGTGGGGTAGCTAGCCCCACGGCCAACCTCCTTTGTCGCCTCTTACGACATGCATGGCAGGTAACAGTGGTTCTATTCTTTACACCCCAATTTGGACCCCAGTAACCACTCGGACGAGCCTTCATTCTGAACAATTTGGTTGTTACAATTTGTGATATTGTGAGGATGTCCATAGTCTACAACAAACATAACCAGTTGATGGAACCTAAGAACTAGTAATCGTTGCTGCTCAAGGTGTGTATTGCTACATAAATGTCACTATAAACACAAGCACTCAATCGGTGATGGCTCATCCAAAGTTCCAGGTGGAATTATACTGTCATTGAATATAGCAGTTTTCATCAGAGCAGAATATGAAATTTATTGTTCAATGTATGTACAACCAAAAGGATATCAATAACTACAAAACAATAGTAAATTGTGGTATACATGGCCAGATCTGTTAATGAAAATTTATAAAGCAATATTAGAAACCTTGAGCTACTGCTGCCTTGTAGTTTGAGTGTGGACAATCAAAGACTAGCAGAGAAAACCGTACACAAAACTGGACGGGTGGCAAACCAAGTAATCCACAAAAAGATTGGTTCGCTGGACAGATGATGCTCATCAACCCGGGAGGGTAGGCCATCTAAGGGTCGTTGCCCTAAAAGAAAATAGCAACCTGCTGCCTTGCAGGTTCGACTGGGGACAGCAAAAGACTATGGAGGCCGAACCCAGTAAACGCTGGTTGAAACCAAACACACCACCGAAGGATAAGCACCAGAGCTTCAATTGGTACTAAAGGTTGTGAACGTATACCCATTCTTGGTATTAAAGGTGTTTATATATCACATTTGAACGATAAAACGACCTTAAGAACGATCGCGAGAAAACCTTGATCTGGCTGGTGCTATTGTTTTGGTCATTAATGTGAAATTGTGAAAGCAAAGAAACAATGGTAAAATGTTGACAAGATGCTACCAGGAGAGTAGTAACAGAAGTAATGTTAGCTGGGACAGTGCCATATACAGAGTTTGATAAGGGTTCAAGATAATACAAGTAGATTTAGTGATGTTGTTGCATTCATTCTTATCAACCAAGTTAACCACCCTTGTGGTCTGTGGGGTTTGTACAGAGAACGTGTGTATGTTGCGACTCCATTATGCCTCTACAAAATGTTGGGTGGGCACATCCGAATTACTGCCATAGTGTATGCACATTATCCAACAGTGGACAAATTTGTACAGATGACTAAGATTTTACAAACAGAAAACCCCACTTTAAGTATCATATCTGGAGTTATACTGTAGCATGGTATTAGATCTGATTGATCATTGGGAGATTGTCAGAGCTGACACATGTCAGTAGATAGTTAATATAAAATCAATATTTGTGTCTTTAGTTTGTTTTTTGTTCTGTCACATGTTTTGACTGAATAACCTTGAGAAATATCATTTGTCATTTCTCAGGTTTCCTAGCCCAGTTGGTGCAGAATCGATCTTTGGATGAATGTATGCATTGTGGAAACTATGTTGCTAATGTTGTGTTGCATCGAACAGGATGTACAGTGCCAGAGCAACCAAACTACAAGCCTTTAAGTAGTCAATAATTTAAATACCGTATATATTTAGGAAGTGTAAACTGTGTATGTGTTCACCTATATTCTTTAGAAGCAAAAAGGAAAAATTAATCTATGCACATATTGAAATTAGAACGATATACATTTTGATACTAATGTTGAGGTGTTGAATGAGGTCAAGACACAGAGAAAGCTTATCATTAATATAAGAAAGAGGCAGTCATCATTTTTGGACATGTGATGAGGAAGGGAGGTTTAGAACACATTGTGGCACCGATAAAATCGAGGGTAGACGAGACAGGAAGACAGAAAGAAAATTTTGGATATCCTGACTTTATGGCACGGAAGAGCATCAATATCTGAGATGATAGCAAGCGACAGAGATTTGTAGAGTCCATGATCGCCTATGCCAGATTGGCGGCACATGATAATGATACATTTTGGCATTGCATGTAGAAGTGTTTTACAATTCCCACATTCTGTTAAGTCATTTTTATCTTGGACATGTATAAACTACTCATGGTCTGCATATTTGCTAAAAGTTGTTATTAAAGCTCATTTGTACAAATCCGTTCTGTTGCAGCATCTCTTTCCCTCTAGTGGAATCCATCAAATAACAATCGCTGCATTGAATTAATATGGCAAACACGTAAAAATAAAGTACTGTAGTTTTACAAAGAAGTAAAAAACCAATATACAGTGACGATTCAACCAAAAGGCTTTTATCAAACAAAGAATACAAGAGAATCAAAGAAATTCAGACTTCCTATACGGCAGTTATAACATATACTGTTAGACAATAAATTCTGACGTAATGACGCAGTATATTGTTTTTGTACTTCATAAAACTACAGTAATTTGTTTTTATGTGTTTTGCCATTGCTACATAGTTTTATTGCAGTTTTTTCTTATATCGATAATAATGTTGAATTATATAATAATTACCGCCTGCTTAATTAGACATATTCTTCTTCGCCTCTCCCCAGGGAGGCTAGATCCGCAACCAAAGCCTTCCAAGCCCGCCTATCCAAAGCCATCTTTTTCAGATCTCCTCCTAGCAGGGTCCTTCTTCTTCATCGGATGGCGAGCTATGAAATTTCCTGGTTGTGGTTTTTGTAGCTATCTAGTGTATTTTTACAGGGTGGGTGTAGCCACGCCCAACCTCCTTAGTTGCTTCTTACGACATGCATGGCAGGTAACAGTGGTTCTATTCTTTACACCCCAATTTGGGCCCGGTAACCACTCAGGCACTTAATTAGACATATAGATTCAACAAATATTATTGGAATTTTATTGCTGTAGCAGTTAGTTATTCGGTGTAAATCCACAGCCCTATTTAGTCGTAAGGCTGTTCAGTTCAAGGAAATCATTTTTTAAAAAACGTGAATAAAAGATGATTATGTCACAAAGGTAACTTCTCGCTAAGAAATAACAGTACTATTAACACTTTCTATCAATAAATAACCATGGACTCTTAGAATTGGGGAAAATTGCAGTAATGCTTATGTGTTCTATCAAACATATATAAAAGTTAGCCCCTTATCAGCAGGAATTTCTGATTTCTCAATGGAGTTGAACAGCGTTATATTACTGGAGGCAACAGTAAATCTATGCACTGTTGTAATACTTACTATATGATACAATCAATTCAACCAGACATTTTTGTTGACATTAATCAGACTAATCATCGACTTGTGATCATTGAAAGCATGCCTGTCATTAAAAAAAAAAAAGAAAACCTGTTCTTGTGGGCATTAAATGGACATTGTACATCATATTGTTTTCAATTGAGTCGGTATCTAGAATCTCCCATTTCTTTTCATCCCCATTTCTAAATATTTGTCATAATTTAATACTTTTTTCATACCATTTGTTTTAGACTGTGCGAGGTCTCATAGGCGGTTAAGCGCTTGCCATACATTTTGAAGGTTGTTGGTTCGAATCCATGTCACATTGTTCTGTTCGTGAGTGTATTTTTACTCTGAGATCCTGTAGGATTATTTCTGGAGCTGCAGGGTTGGTGCTTTGTGCAATACTCTTGCCTGGTGGTGTGCCATTTATGCTGGGATTGACCGATCTATTATGTCATTGGGAGTATGTCGCTGATGTGACTAAGTGGTTAGAAAGTTAAAATCTTAGTTAAAAAAAAGCTGCCTGGCGTCGGAGAAGTAACACCTGTATGGCGGGAGACACTAATAACGAGGAAAGCAGGCCTTCACACAAAAATCATTTCAAGAGTCATTCAAGGAGCTCCCTGACTACAAATGAATTCATAGCGGGTAAATGCAGAAGAAGATAAATGCATTGATTATGGCAGGGTTGAATCTCTACTGTTCAGACAACCCAGCTATTATTGATGAGTTATGGAGAGCAACTAAGAACTACTGCAGGCTGGTATATTTTTTGCATACCTAATGTCATATCTGTGGCTTAGGGAAAAGTGACTAGTCTATTATCCCGGACGTTCTGAGTTCGAATGCGCTGGGACAGTTTGGTTGCAAATTGTTTCGCTTGAGTTTTACAAAGGGCGATGACACCACCCGTTCAGAAAGCAATGGCAAACTACTGAATGTAATAATGCCTAGAAAAATCACAAACAGCATTAAAAAGCTGGGGTTGATTCGCAAAGTCCTGTAAAGGATATGCAGTTAACTTTTTTAATGTCATACCAATAGCCCATGCTAGAAACCTCTTCTTACCCTGAAGCTGTGAGGCAAATCAGGATTAGAGAAGGAAAGACAAGGTGTATAGAGAGGCTTGCTCCAGGAGTCTCCTTTTTCAACCTGATCTGAAAGGCAAAACATAATTAGAGGACAGATAGAGACAGAATATCGTTGTACATGAGGGCACATTAAATGGTAGTACACATCCTCATTTCACTTGCTGTTCTGTATGTTGGATATTTCTTGTCAGTTCTTAAAACTGCTGTTTTCTCGTTAATACGTGCAGTTTGTTTCTCAGGTCTGTGCAGTTGTTATTCTTCTTCTTCAGCGATCTCTGGTCATGTGCTTAATTTACTGTGGACCACAAACTGGGCAGTCAGCTTCAGGTCTGTCAGGTTCCCCAAAGCTTAATTTTTAGGTCGACTGGGTGTGGCCACATGTTGCTTCTCAGCTCACACAGGAGAGGACAGTCTTGCAGAATATGCTCTGGTGTCTGTTCCACCCGCTGACACTGGCAGAGAACTGTTTGACTTATTCCTAGTCTATATAAGTGTTTGTTGAGTCTGCAGTGTCCGGTGCGTAGTCGAAATATAATGACCTGGTCTGTTCTGCTTAGGTCTTTGAGGGAGTATTTTCCATAATCATATCCAGTGTTTGTCTTCCAGTCTACTGCAGATTTTCTCGGTATGAGGGTTTTAACCTCTTGAAAAGACAAGGGTTGGTAAATTTGCTCTTTGGCACTGTCCTCCTTAGCTAAGCCATGGCACTCTCATTGCCTGCAATGCCACAGTGAGATGGAATCCACTGCAAGTGAATTTCTGCCTTTTCTGAAAGCTGAGCAAGTTCTCTTTAGGTTTTGTACTGTGCTGTCAGCAGATTTAGCCTCCAGGGCTTGTATAGCTGACAGTGAGTTGTTATTCAAAAGTTTGTTGTTAGTAGCAACTTTTGCTAAAACAATATGCTCCCAGGGTATGTAAAGTCTTTGACTTCCTTTAATTGATGTTTATCTATGGAGATAGTAATGTTATTCCTTCAGTTTTTGTCAATGTTTATTCTCATATTTACTTGTATAATAAAATTGATCTCATACAATAAAATAAAAGACTTGCATATTGTATAAGAGGAAAGGCATGATATTATCCCTAGTAGTGGGGTCACGATAGTAAAGTTGATAACACGCTGCGCTAGAGACCACATGCCGTGGACATTCTAATTCTAGGGTTCGAGGTCAGCTTGGGCAAAATATTGTAGGTGTTCGCACAGTAGATGGTGGAAAAGTGTACAGAACTGCCCCCAGTATGCAGACCTGAGAAGAAAAAGGTGACCTACTTACACCAGCGCCCAAGACAAACTGTATGCGTGGCTTACAACCTGAGGCAGACGGCAGCCTTATTTAAAGAATCGGAAATCCCAATCTAGTGAGAATGCAGAAGCTCTCTAATTGCCATGAACACCCGAGTGCCCAGGACAGTTTTTTTTAAAGCAATGAAAGTATACCGACCTCTTCATTAGAACAACTCATTCTTCTAACATACACACACAAACAACACAAGTTTGTAATAATCAAAGTGCTATAGAAATTTTATTTCTAAAACATAAACTCTAATATACACATAAATTTAGGGGCATATATTCTTGAAACATATGCACAATCATGAAGAGAATTAACTCACAAAAACATACAAGTGGGGGTAATTGTGTAAACAATATCACTCGGTCAAGGCAGTTATCTATGTCCATACAAGGAACTCTGTATAAATCAAGAGTGCATAGTTTATGAGAATATTTCTGCTACAAAAATAAGTACTGGGTGTTTATAAAGTCACTGTGCAGTAAATTTTGAAAATATTTGAGTAGTCACGAATGATGGAAATTTACACCATGATATTCTGAGTTCCATAATCCTGTGTGCAGCAATACACAAGCCGTTGTTATATTCACAATTTCATTGCTGAAAGGAAATGGTGTTAACCATTGAAAACAGGGTATTTTTGGTGGAACATGTCTTTCGTAATGATGACAAATATACCGAAGAAGTAATTCGACAGTATGTGCTGAAATTTCCAGACTCACAAGTCATGTTCACAGCCACTTTACCGAATATGTCAGCCAAGAGCAGTAGTATCTAGATGAATAATAACAATCTACGTTACAATTTTTAGGCGTCTTTGAAAACCATATTTCTCGTGATGTAGTTTTGCCCTTGCATAAATTTCACTGCACAGCGACTTTATAATCACCCTGTACTACACTTAAAATACAATTCAAATTATGTGCAATACTAGTAGTTTTTTTCTGAGTATAATCTGCACAATTAATGAGCATTGTTTTCTTGTTTGAGTATAACTGTAGTAGGAAGCAAATACTAAGTGTGACAAATATCTTTCTTTTAAATAGTATACTACAACAGGCAATGATACAGAGTAAACGGAAACAGTGCGAGAGAATGGCTATGCAAGCGGCGCTGGAATGAAGGAATGGCAGTCTTTGAACACCTCTAGATACAAAGCAAATAAGAGGGCCCTATACTTCACCTCTGCATCTGTAGCTCAAGCTTAGTGAGCTCGATCATGAACCCAAGCGTACCTGGTTCAAACCCAACGGTGGGCAAGTTTGGAAGCAAATTCGTTTCCGTGGGATTTTACAAAAGGTAAAAATAGACCTCACCGTTCAGAAAGCAATGACAAACTACTGAACTATAAGTGGTGCCTAGAAAATCAACGAATCGTTTACTGTGGTTGATGGCTACGTCCTATAGGATATGCCACGATTTTCATACTTCACCTCAAGGGTACAAGCAAGAAAAACAAGATGATAGCTTCTTCTGACAAAAATATAGCTAGACAGTATATTGGTTCTCTCTCTCGCGATCGTTCCTTTTGGCCATTTTGATCATTCTTATTGTGATATATAAACAGCCTTTGCCAAGAACGTTTTTTAACGTCACATCTTCAGTACCATTTGGAACTCTAGTGCTTGTCCTTCAGCGATGTGTCCGATTTCAACCAGCGTTTACTCTCCGTCAGCCTTTGACCTTCCCCAGCCGACCTGCAAGGCAGCAGGTTATATTGGTTCAGAAAGACAAAAGGGGTTAACCCTTTCGCTTTAATACTTTCTGAAGGATGGTCTAAAAATAGCTACTCTTTGTTTCTGGTCACAAAAGTGAATGTCGCCTATAGCAGTAGCCGTATCAATGTTTCACGTGTTAACATGTCTTTAGCCCACAGAGGAGAGATAACAACATACATGTTAATGTGTCTTTAGAAGTGAATGGGAAAACGTATATATACGTCCTTCAGCAGCTAAAGGGTTAAGTTTAACCCATCCAGATCTTTCAGTTTTAATACACATTTTCTTTAGGATGTTCAAAATATAACAAAGTTGTGGCAAGCGAGTAGATCTTGACCCAACTTGAGTTATGTATTAAGTCTTCTTGCGTTTGCCCGCTATGAATTCAGACAT
Organism: Arion vulgaris; assembly: GCA_020796225.1. Taxonomy (NCBI): domain Eukaryota; kingdom Metazoa; phylum Mollusca; class Gastropoda; order Stylommatophora; family Arionidae; genus Arion; species Arion vulgaris. The sequence continues at coordinate 26,829,999 of CM036757.1, read as the reverse complement.
AGCCTCTGACTGATTTTTGCGTGAAGTCTTGCTTTCCCTTTTTATCGGTGTCCCCCGTCATACAGGTGGCCTTTTCCAACATCAGAGGTTATGTTATTAAGTAATTTTCACATGTGTTGTCATTTGTCCTTGACAAGACTTTTTGATTCCACCAATGTTATGTTACGCGATCAACGTCAGAGCATATAGGACATTCCCATGCATGCGTCTTCCTCCGCTGCAGAAGCCAAACCGAATGTCCACCAGCTCAACGTACCCATGAGAAGTTTATTATTATATTTTTTCTCCCTACCATGAAGAAAGCACTTCAATGTTATAACAGTAGTTTTATCAAGTCTGCATTATTATCACATATGTATATACTAGCTAGCATACCTTGACAAATGATAAACACTAAGTTTAACCAAATATTATGAGCTACTGATGAAACTGCACTGATCCATGTAAATAGTGGATCTACGGAATACCCTTCTTCTGCGTTCTCACTAGATTGGGATTTAGGATTATCTAATATAGGCAGCTGTCTGCCTCAGATTGTCAGCCATGTCATTCAGTTTGTCTTGGACGCTTGTGTAAGTGGGCCACCTCCTTCTCAGGTCTGCATACTCGAGGCAGTTCCATAGGATGTGCTCTGTTATCATACTCGCCAAGGCACAGGAGCACAAGTTGTTGGTGCCTATCATGAATTTAGTGTACAGGTGGTGTCTCATTCTGTGAAGGAGTATCCAAGGCACTAAATTCCCCTTTGTACAAATTGCATAAGGAGGCTCTCTCCTGGCACCCTTTTTTTGGCCTGACACCAAATGACAAAACGGATAGATGAAACTGCACTGATCCACATAAATGGTGGATCTATGGAATATCCAAGGCATTAAAATCCACCCTGTACAAATTTCATAAGGAGACTCTCCAGGTGCCTTTTTTGGGGGCCTGGTGCCAAAGGCACAACAGGGATAGAGAATAGATATATGAAACTGCAAAAGGTTACAAATAACAAATTCAAATCTCCAGATCACATTACTATTGTAGAATTACATAAAATTAACAACAAAGCAGTTCTAGTTATACAACTTCACTAATGCACAACTTGACACTAGAAAAGGAAATGCTGTCGCAGACTGACTTTTTTCTAAAACACTCATTTATCTACACAATTATTGCTACACAAAATAAAAAAAACAACAACCGGTGATGTATAAAACTTCAACTCTATACAAAAAAATCTCTACTAGACTAGACTCTCAATGTAACTCATCATCATCAAATAACTTGTCCTGAGCAGAACTTTGCCACCCTAACAGTCCTTTCGAATTTTTCTTTCTCATAGGCCAGATGTCCCCACCTCTGCAGCCATCATACTGAAACCACCAGTCACATCCTGAATCCATCTTCTCTGTGGTCTTCCTCTTCTCTTTGCCGGGATGCCTCCTTCCATTATGGTCTTCTCCAACCTTCGTGTCTCTTTATATGTCCAAAATACTTCAATTGTCTCTTTTATTTGTTAGCATAAGCCAATTTTCTTTGATTTTGAGTTTAGATTAAATTGAAACATTTTAAAGCTTAGTTAATTATTTGAAGCAAAGTTATTCAACATTTTGTAAAGCTTTTATAAATTTAAGTATAGCTACACAAACCTTAGACAAAGTTAGAATCAGTATATTATCGTATTAATGATTTTGTACGCTACTCTGTTTGGTCTATATAACGATATGTTTAAAAAATCGAGTGTAAACTTATGTGACATAAAGCAAATGTTAATACAAGCATCAGTCTCCATGTAACCACAGACAACTTAGTTGCTTATTATTTTCTCTTAAGACAAATTGGTCCAACATTGTCTCCCATCCTTTTGTTGTGGGCATTGTGAGACCCATCACAAAGAGGAAACTGTAAAAAAAAGACATTCGCTCTGTTACAGTAAAGGTAAATATATTTTTAAAGTATATATAAAGATGCCTTTCACAAGATAAACATACTATGCAATAAATCCTTTTTCAGTGGCATTGAGGAAGCGAGTAATCCAATGCTATATAGAGCCAATACTTTTATATGGCAGTGAGTCATGGACAATGAACAGACAAATGGTAAGAACATTGAAAGCCATAGAAATCCTTTTCAGACCTTAGGGTATGAAGTTACTTCACATTTTTAGGCCCTAGTGTGCAGGTGGGTCAATTCCTTTCCTCATGTGTGGAGCGTCGAGTGATGGGATTGGTCCCAGAACGATGTTGTGTTGAGTCGATAGGCGAACACTTAAGCATTACGTTAATCCGTCCCACAAGTACAGGTATAGTAGCACTTAATGCTGATATTTTCAAACATACAAATAGAGAACATGTTAAACTAATACTAACAATTGTAACAAGTCACTAAAGTAAATATCAGCCTAAATTCACTGAATCACAACATTTTTCTCAATTCTATAAAAAGAATGATCAAATTATGAAAAATCGAAAATCGTGGCATATCCTTTACAGGACTTAGCCGTAAACAAGTCATTGATTTTCTAGGCACCACTTATATACGTTCAGTAGTTTGCTATTGCTTTCTGAACAGTGAGGTCTATTTTATCGTTTAAAAAATCCAAGGTTACTAAGTTCAACTTGCTTGAACCATGTACATTTGAGTTGTGATCGAGCTCACTACCGCTTAAGCTACAGAGAGATCAATTTTTACTTAATTGAAATCTTTTTTGTAGTTCTGTCATTCATCAGATCACAGCTTCAATAAACTGCATGCTTCGTTTCAGGTTGCACAAATAACCCTCAGGTTTGGAAAAAAAGTCATCTTGGTTATCCATGTATTCTCTCTGTCTTTTCCCCATGAAGTCAAAATGCATGGAAGAATGTGTTCTGCAGACTCTGGGCTTAGTCTCAATTGAAATTAGAAAGGTTTTTTTTGCAAGGTTTTACTTTACTTGAGAAATCAACAGTAATAATACTACAGCTCAGTCAGCTTCTCTTCATTTATACAAGACTAAGAAAGCCAGACTAAGACATGAAAAAACCAGCAGGAACCAATTGAGGTGCAGATGCAAACACTGCACACCTAATCTACACAGGATATGTACATGTTCAACACTTAGTGTGGCACAGGTCCACACAAAAATCTAAAGAAGCTAGCCAAATACAGAACACTAGTCTCAATCATAACTGGAGGTCTGAGAAGTACACTAATCAAAGTCCTGGAGGCAACTGCTGGCTTCGAGAGCGTGGGACAATGCAGGAAACAGAAAATACTTACCTTAACAAAAAAATTCAAGTACATAAAAAAACACCCTGCACAAAACAGTCAATGAGCCAACCAAGAACTACATAAAAAGATACAGCTTTCATTATCAGTCTTAATCACTTGCTGCAAAAAAAACAGCGTCATCCTCTCAAATGAACCAACAACCTGGGAAATGATACTACCATACAATAACACAGATGTACTGCCAATTCCAGACATAGAGAAAAACGTTTGTAGAAACAGATCTCATCTTGACAGCAAAGACTTTTGAGTATATCAAGACCTCATGTCCTGACCTGAGTGGATCCAGATATACTCTTGATGGATCACTGAACATGACAGTGAGGAAAGGAGGGGCAGATTAATATACTCCAAGATGAAACCACAATAAAGAATTCAAGTGCCACTGGAGAACTCTTCAACAAATTTCAGAGCTGAGCAACAGTCAGTTGTCAACACCACAAAAATACTACGGGAAAGAAACATACACAGAACAAATTTGTTTTCTGTGAGACTGCATTTCAGTCCTGCAGGTCACACAAAGGGAACTACGAGATAATATTGAGAGCGAGCTGGCATTCCAGCTAAACAAGCTCTCAAGAACGCAATCAAATTATTCTCCAGTGGATATCGGCTCACTGTGGCATATCAGGAAATGAGAGCAGACAAGCTGGCTAAGGAGGGAACAAAGTTGATACTACCCAAACACCCAGTATCACTACCAGAGATCATGGCACATATCAAACAAAAATACAAACAGTTGTGGAGGCAACAACCCCACAAGATCCCATCAGCAGACTTGATAGAAAACAGCACACAATATTCTTCAGTCTCAGAACAGGGCGGTGGGTTCAACAACTATATGAAACCTACTCAGATCGCATAGTGTGCATGTCAGACAGAAACACAGACCCCAGTGCACATCCTGCAGTTCTTTCCATACCTACACCAACAAAACAAAACATGGCCTCAAGAATGAAGCATACAGAGAAAGCTGTCGTGAAACTCGCAAGGAACTCCAACTGATGTGCAGCTTCATAGTTTAGACTGAGCATATGAAACTGATCACAAAAAAGAAGAAGACATTCATCATTTATACAATAATCTATATAATAACATAATGCTGTAAAAAAAAATGTGAAATAAGGGCAGACATAGAATACCTTTTTGGATCTCCAGCAGCGACAGAAGGCAATGCTGTCACCAATGTCTTCAATGTCCATTGAATTTACCACTTTCTCTTCATTCTTTTGAATGTCAGGATTGACAAGTCCAATTTTGGGGCGCAGGGCCTGCCATACAATATATGCAGTCAAGCCAACAGTAGTTGCAACTGGAATGCATGTCACTAGATCTTTACCTTGAATTGATAAAAAATGGTGGACATGAATAAAACACTGGTGGTAATAGCTTCAAAAACAAAATAACAATCAGTATTTAAAAAATATTACATACAAATTATACATTTTGTACAAGAACAGAAACTAAATCTCCCTATTACATGTGCATATCTTATGACTGTTGAAGGGAACATGTAAACTGTAGAAAGATAATATAGAAAAGAGACACTGTTTTAAACTTCTTCAAGTGCTCCACATCGACCACTTGTTAAACCACTGTGAGTTGTATGTGATCTGAGCATAAGAGCGATTGTACGTTGTGCCAGTTAAGCGCCTACAAGTAGGCCAGCACATCTGTTTTCTGCGACACTTTTTATTTACTAGGGTAGCTTCATCAGGTGACTACCAGTGTTTCCGCAGTTGATTCATCAGGCTTGTCCATTTAGTTGTCCAGTTTTTTCACTTGTGGCACAAAGTTGGCTCATGCCCTATTATTTGGCTTGCTTTGCTGCGTCTTTGTTGTATTACTAATAGAATTGTAATTGGATTTTGGTGTCATTTGTCCGATGATTTGGCTTGCTTTGCTGCGTCTGATGTATTCGAATTTAATTGAATATTGGTGTCATTTGTCTGATGATTTGGCTTGCTTTGCTGTGTGAGCGTCTTTCCTTTGTTCTTTGCGTTCGTTCTTTACGACCAATTTTAATCACTCATTGTGGTATGTTTGATCTTTGTCAAGAACGTGTATACAGTTGTACATTGGTTTGGCCAGCCCTAAACACATAGACTTCTACACGTTTAGGACATGTGCATCCGATTTCATCCAAACCTCCTTGGTCGCCTCCTACGTCATGCGTGGCTGGTAACAGTGGTTTTATTCTTTACACCCCAAAGTTGGGCCCCGGTAATCACTCGGGCGTTTCCTTTGTTGTATTTTGGTATTAGAATTATAATCAATGCATCTCCTCCAATGAACAAATATTAACGTAGTCTGTCCAAGATATATCTGACGATAATGAGCTATATTCGAAGAACAGGATGTTAATTTAGTGCCCTTTTGCAACCTGTGTTTAGTGTAATATGCTGCGCAATCCGAAACGCAGAAAATGACGACTTTCAGTTTCAAAGTGTCTGAACAATAGCCTATATGATAATAGTATTAATAGTGAGGCTATAGCAGCTACAAAAAGACACTATTATTGTATTATGCAAAAATGAGCAATAAATTCTTTGTACGTAACAAAAGCAGTATACTTGAACACAAGTTTTAGTTGTTATTAGTACAGATGATAAAATGCTACCTTTAAAGTCAAAACCCATTTTCAACCTCCTAGTGTCTTCTTGATTCGCAGAAACCGTGACTTTGATGATAAACACGGAAACTCAAGGGGAACAAATCGAATGAGCCTAATATGCCAGATTTTCCAGTAAACCTGGGGGCTAGCTCAATTATTATAATAAATATAATATGGTTTCAGATTTAGAAATGAAGACATCAGGACAAAAAGTAGTTGCAACATCGGTAGCCTACTAAACTTCATCCAAAAAAAAATTAATTAAATAGTTCGAACGCATAGGCCAATTATCAATTGAAAGTGTGCTCAAAGAGCAATGCTACTCCGATACAGTGGATAAAAAGCAAAAGATCGTAAACGCAAAAGGTGAAACACAGAAATAACAGAGGCAGTGAATATGACTATTTATGAAGCACACGCAAAAGTCTGTTATATAAATCTCTTCGTATCCTGAAGCTGTGAGGCAAAACATAATTAGAGAAAAGAATAGAAGAACATTACACAGTTACATTCAAATTACATACATATTAACGAGAATAACCTTTCCTTTAAATTTGTAGCACTATATGGTTTAGAACACATTGTAATAACCTGTAAAATCGAGGGGCGACGAAACAGAGAAAGACAGCGAGAGAGAAAATGTTGGATAGCCTGACCATGGCATGGAAGAGCGTCACAATCTGAGATGAAAGCAAACACCAGAGACAGAGATTTGTGGAGATCTATGAGCGTCTACGCCAGCCGGCACGGCACTTGATGATGAGCACTATATGCCAGATATGAGAAGCACAGAGATAGCTTGTGCTTTGCGCGAGATGCAAGTCCAGGCGTATATTTATAAAGATAGTCTCACTTCATCGTAGTGGGCGTCGTAAGCTCGAGACCTTCAGTTGCTTCCTTTAGCTATCTCAGCGTAAACCTTTGACATCAAATGTTCCCTCAGCTATTTTTGACATATTTTTTTAGTTCTAGTGATTTTTTTTCTGGCCATCTCTTGTTTTTCTTTTTTGAAATGTTTGTTCCCAACCTTTTGCGTATTTTTCTGTAAATATATTTGCTGCTATTGTCTGCATGAGCGCATGTCTGGTTGCGTTATATTGTTAATGGCAACTAGCTGCAGTTACCGTCATCGGTGTATCGCAGAGACGAAAGAAAACAAATCAACTTCTACACAAGTTGTCTCTGCAGATTGCTCAAAATAAAACAACAGAACCGTTCGAGTGGTTACCGGGGCCCAAATTTGGGGTATAAAGAATAGAACCACTGTTACCTGCCCGCATGTCGTAAGAGGCGACTAAAGAGGTTTGGCTGAAATTGGATGCATGTGTCCTAAACGCGTAGAAGTCTATGCGTTTAGGGGCCTACAAACCAATGTGCAACGTATACACGTTGTTGGCAAAGATCAAACATATCACAAAAAGTGAAATTGATCGTAAAGAACGAACGAAAAGAAGAAGAAGAAGAAACGACAGAACAAAATATCAGATAATAAATATCAACACTTTGTTGCAACAGACCAAGATGGGATGAGCCGGTCACGTTGTGCGGATGCATGATGAACAAATTCCAAAACAACTGATGTATGGTGGGGAACGACTCAAGGTGTCTTTAAAATACTTCGATATAGACAGCACGGCCGGGAATCCCTTGCGCAAAATTAAAAAATGTCATGTTGCAGCAACACAAGAGAAACTCGCAAAGTCGAGAATTGTCGTGCTGCTGAGTCGCAGAGAAAACGAGCGGTACAAAAATATAGAACACAACACCCACCAGGTTTCCAACCCTGATCATGTTTACCTGTGGTAGGGATTACTTTCCCAGGACTGAACTCTACAATCACCTTCCCACACATCAGAGAAGTGCAACAACATACGACTGTGGCTGTTGTCATCGCTTGCAATGGACGACTAGTATCGGCAATCAAGGCCGTCGCAAGCTTCCATATACTGTTTCTATCTATATCCAGGTTGAGACTAAATTTGTCCGTGTGGAATTTTATGAACGGTAAAAATAGACCTCACCGTTCAGAAAACAATGACAAACAACTGAACGTATAAGTGGTGTCTAGAAAATTGACGACTTGTTTACTGTGGTTGATGACGAAGTCCTGTAACTGACGCCACGATTTTCATTCACTTTCTGGCTGATTTATTGACCTCTCTCTTATACAGAAAGGGATACTTTAATGTCTATTTTGCTCTCTGTTTTGTTCTGTATCTGCTAGTACTATAACGATGCCCAGTTCTTCAAATCTTTGTATATCTTTCGCTCAGTATGACTCGTAGTTCTTCTAGTATCCCGTAGAATATATGCCAGGTTGGCTCATTACTGTTCTGCCAATTTTTACACGAAAAGTCCACTGTTACGTGAGAACTCAAGGTGAGATGGGACGTTGTTTTCCATATCATTGGGAAAATCTACATTTTATACATTTATGTTGTTATATTACTGTCTACATGCCATTTTCCACTCCTCTCGGGCATCGGTTTTCTAGTATCCTCATCTTTATGAGTGACTTAAAATTGCAGTATGGCTCTGTAATCTTCGTTGTCACTAGCACAAGGGCGTTGTCTCTTGTTTATGCTAATATCATGTATTTGTTGAATTGCAGGAACGACTATCGAGCTATGTATGTTTTAATGATTTTTACTTCTTTAATTAATGAGTTTCGCCACTTCCAAGCAAGGGAAGCAAAGAATAATAACACCGCGACCCACAAGGCATGTCGTAAGAGGCGACTGAGGTAGGGGTCCATGGAAGCTACCCTAGTAAATAAAAAGCAACACAGAAATCGGATGTGCTGGCCTACTTGTAGGCGCATAACTGGCACAACATACAATCGCTCTTGGTCTCAGATCACATTCAAATCGTAAAGAATGGTTTAACAAGCGGTCAATATGAAGCGTTCGAGAAAGCAGAAAAAGAAGTCTCTGCAAAACAATAGAACATATCAATAATCTCCGGCTACAGGGGTATTTTGAAAGTTTGTTCTCGTTCTCTCACTACGTACGCCTATTATGGCGCCTCTAACTGATTTTTGTGTAAATGCTTGCTTTCCTTATTATCAGCGTCCCTCGCCATTCAGGCGAGCCTTACTCTAACTTCAGAGGTACATGTAATTTAGATCTCCAAGTAAAGGACCAGAGGCCCTGTGGTAATTCCGAGCTTATACGTGCAGGGTATGCTCATAAATGTAGTACAGCGGTCATCTCCTTCAAAGAGGCAGCTAGCCGCTCACCAGCCAAGTACTAACCCCATATTTTAGCACCAAAACATCACACACATTCTGAAATCTAAAATTCAACATATTTTTCCTCCCAATTAGTATACACCCATGGCATTAGGGGCCAGTAAGAACAGGCTCTACCAAACCAAAAATAATTAACGTGTACTTATTATTTTAAAAAAAATTTGTTCGCAATTGTTATTGTTAACTTGACACTGATTAGCTTTGAAAGTTGAATATTAACACTAAAATATAAATATTATATCATAATAATATAACAATCATAATAATATATACATATTATTATTTTAAAAACTATTATATACGGTCTCAAATTCAGCTTTTCTATATATATTTAACGTATATATCAGCGACATATTTTATCGAGTCGTTTTAAATTATCTACTGACGATGTAACATTGCGACTCTTTACCTTTGACGCTACCTTAATAATATTGCCCAAACAATTTATGTCCTTTTATTCACCGGAAGCTCAGTTCTTACGCGATCAACCAATTAACAGTTAAACGACGACTCTTGATTAAATAGTACTTTGTATAATTATCGATTGAATCACAAATTATATATAAAATAGTAGAAAAGGATATGCATTAATATAAATATGTAACTAACTATTATTATAATCTTTAACGGTAATCGTCCGTTTCGTATTCAATATACATGTCTTCTACAAGTTTGCGATTGACAAGCTGTGACCTACTTTTGAAGTTGTGGCTTACTCGAAATTCAAAACGAATCAAGTAGATTATTTATTACGAAATCCGTTTCCTTCGTTAAAGATAGAAGAAAAGCTTGAAATTAAACGGCTAGGTGCACAGCAGCCAAATAGGTTTGTATATGTGCAACAAGATGGCAAGAAAAAGAGGACTTTCAATAATAAGTGGTTTAGTAAAAATCGTGGTTAACTGTCAGTGAAGAAAAGCAAGTTTTTTTTGTTTTTATTGCTTGCTATTTCATGGTGAATGACTGTGGTCAACGGTAGGTTGTAGGGATCTCTTTTGTACCTTAGTTATATGGTATTTATATTAGTTGTTGTTGAACCCCAGGAATTATGAGTTTTCACCATTTTGCCTAGAGTGTGTGGGGAGAGTGTCCGGCTTTCTTGCAATGAGAGCTGGCAATTATGGTTGACCATTGATTTAGGAGGAGAGTATACGCTTACACCCGACTCGTACATTGTTACTTCTTACATTTACTTCGGCAGAAGATGCGTGCATTCTCTAGTATTTAGGACCCAAGAGGCGTGTCTGCGTTTGCTTTATTACCTATACCAGAGTAGCTCTCTCTCAATCCTTACCCACTTAGTCAGACATGATCTTTTGTCTATTTCCAGGGTCACCACGAGGAGGTGGAATAGGGTCTTGATCAGTGCCAGCTCACTTACCCTGGCGCAACATTGTTCCGTTTGTTATTTGCGCATGCGGCGTCAAATCATTATAGTAAAGAGGGAATAACTTCGCGGAATAGACAAATAATAGTAAATACTAAAATATAAACCTAGCCTAAAAACCATGATTTTTCCGAAATTTTGGTCTGGCAAAAATGACCACGAGCCGCCACTGTACATCATAGTATGAAAATATGTTTTTTTACTACCTTTACTATTAATTTCATAGATAGTCTACAAGTATTAGGAGCTGTCGGAAAATAAACAAATTACCAAACACAGGATTCAAACCATTAACCTTTATTTCTTATGGCGCCCATTGCCTAGTCAAAGCAATACGAGCGCTTTTACGAACACAACCAGCGAGATATTCTAGAACATAGCTTTATTGAGGAATGTCTTTCACAAACGCTTCCTTTTGCTAGACATAGAATAATCAGGTCTGGTTCAATCAAGCAGTGTTTGCACAAACACATGCGATAAGCTTATTGTGCTTGTATATTTGAGAAGAAACAATATCATACTTACACACATGCATGCATATATAACAAGCATACATACATCATTCATAGTAGCTTCAAGTATATTGTAGGATGAGAATAAGGAGTTTTATGAACCACAGGGAAATCTATTTATTTCAATAGTGTTCTCTTCACAATGATGTTGTACACAATGTTAAGTTTCTTAGGTATATCAACCCTTTCGTCTTTCATCACGTACATTGACCACATTTGTAAAATAGCTAACACCAGCGAAGGAAACAACCTCGGAGAACTCTTAAATGAATTTCTTTTTGCAGACGATCAGGCAATCATATCAACAACAGAAGAACAGCTACAACAACACATCAACAGACTCCAGTTAGCATGTAACGAATACAACATGAGAATTAACATCGACAAAACAGAAGTAATGACATTCGCCAGAGAGGAAAACACTACCAACATCTCCATCGATAATCATCTACTAAATCAAGCAAAAGATTTCACATACCTGGGGAGCATTTTTTCAGCAAATGGAAGAATAACTAATGAAATTCAACACAGATGCAACAAAGCAAACCAAATGATAGGGCAAATGGCGCCAATTTTAAGATGCAAACACGTCACCATGAACACAAAAAGAGCAATGTTCAACACAATCTTTCTCCCACATTATGTTACCAGTGCCAAACCTGGACACTGACAACAAACGATAGAAGAAAACTAGTCACAACAGAGATGAAGTGTCTACGCAGAATGCTGGGTGTAACAAGAAGAGACCGGTTGAGAAATGAAGACATCAGGAAAAAGTGGGTACAACATCAGTACTAGACTTCATCAAGAAACAACAAATTAAATGGTTCGGTCACGTAAGCAGATTACCATCAGACAGTGCACCCCAAATAGCAATGCTGCTCCGATACAATGGGTACAAAGCAAAAGGCCGGCCACGCAAAAGATGGACCTCAGAGATAACAGAGGCGACGAAAGAGACTATCTACGAAGCGCATACTAGGGCCCGTTTTAGAAATCTCTTCCTGACCTGACGCTGTGAGGCATACAGGATTCGAGAAAGAAAGAACTATGTTAAGCTAAGACCTATGCTTGCGCAAGATAATTGCTGCGCTACTATCTGCTACAATACGACCGCCTGCCCAGCGTGTTCGTAGCGCGTTGAACTCCGGGTGACTAGCCCTCTGTGAGTGCGGGTTCAATTCCGAGGGTTGGCAGAATAGCCACAGGTTCCCCAGATTCACGGTGTTTGTGGCACCGAACCAAGGGTTACGATATCCATGGCACCGAGCCGAAGAGCTGAAAGCTCAAATGCTTCTGGATCGACCAAAAAAAAAAAATCTGCTACAATATTAATCATTTCTCTGAGATCTTGTTTACATTTTATTATTAAAGACAGTACATCTCAGACTGTTTATGCCGTATTCCTTCATTGCTACTACTGACAAATAGCGTCTATGTATTTTAAAGCGTGTTAACTATACAGTGAGAATAGATCAGATGTTAGTTAACATTCTGGATTTAACTCCTTGTATTCTCTGGTTGAAATTGACTATTTTATTACAAACACTTAAAACAATTCTTATATCGTTTTTGTAATATTTAAGCTGTTCTTGCATTTGACTTATTCAAGTGCATTGGTGTTTTATTTCATAATAACAAGGAAGTTGGGTAGCAATGTCGACTGCACTAGAGATGCTAAAAAGAAATCATGATACGAATTGCCAAAGCGACATTAGCTTTAAAAGGTCTAAATCTTCTTCTTCTTCTTTGCGTTCGTTCTTTACTACCAATTTTATTCACTCTTTGTGATATATTTGATCTTTGCCAGGAACGTGTATACGTTGCACATTGGTTCAGTAGGCCCCTAAACGCATAGACTTCTACACTTTTAGGACACGTGCTTCCAATTTCAACCAAATCTCCTTAGTCGTATCTTACGACATGCGTGGCAGATAACAGTGATTCTATTCTGTACACCCCAAATTTGGGCCCTGATAACCACTCAGGCGAAACTAAAATATGGAACTCCAAATAATATAGTTTTAAAACTACATTACGAATTTTAATTTCCAATATTATATCAATCTCAACATATGCCAGCGATAGTTGAAAAATGACTAAAGATAGAAAGTTAAACTCTTTTGGGGTCGCCCTGTGTTTCTGGGTCTCACGGAGGGAGCAAAGAGTAGTAATTCTGCGATCTACAAGGTATTCGACTGCTTGTTAAATCACTCTTTGTGATTTGTATGTTGTCTTAGTCTAAGAGAGATTGTACGTTGTGCCAGTTATGCAACAACAAGTAGGCCAGCACATCTGCTTTCTGCGACACTTTTTATTTACTAGGGTAGCTTCTCTAGGTTCCTACCCTAGTCACTTCTTACGAAATCCTGTGCAGGTCGCAGTATTATTAGTTTTTTGCTCCCCTTGCGAGCCCCGGAAACACACAGGCGAACGAAAGCTTTACTGTAACTTTCGAACCAAATTTTCCCCATTTTCAAAAATTAGATCGCGGACACTAGCCGGTGCTACTGTGTTCGTGCACTGCCACTGAGATCTTCCTGAGTAAGAAAGAGATCGGGGTACACATGGTTATTCAACGACGTGCAATGATGATGGTCCTATCAACCAATCAATGGAATCAATGCTCAACTGATTTAGTGATCCATCTTCTAATTTTTTAATGGGTGTAGGCCTACTGCCGAAGCCTTTGTCACTGTTTGAGTATAGTGGGACACGCCTCTGAAGTCGGAGAAGGCACGTCTGTATGGCAGAGAGGGGCGGCAGGGGTGGGGGGTTAGCACAGATAATAAGGAAAATAGGCACTCACTTATAAATGTCAGAAGCGCCATACCAGGCACCCTGACTGCGCATGACTTCATAGCGGGCGAACGCAAGAAGAAGCCTTCCTTCCTTCCTTTCGTTCGCTTGAAATATGTCTATATATTCAATCAGTGGCGGCTCGTCATTAAGGGCCAGAGGGGCCGGGCCCCACCAAAATTAATGCGTAACGTGCTTTTATTATTTAATAAATGAAAATACGACCTAACCCAAAACCATGATTTTCCCGAAAATCTGTGTCTGGCCCCACCAACAAAAACGATCACGAGCCGCCACTGTATTCAATGTTGTCTCTTGTATAAACTTCGCTGTCTTTTGAAGCTCACACAGAGGTTCATGTAGTTTTCTGGCAAGAAGAAGCAATATAAGGAGTATAGTGGCAAGGCAAGAGGTTTGAAGTGTTTCTTTGAGGAGTGTTTTCTCTCTTCTAGATTAGTTACAGATGAAGGTTGACGAATCTCACCTGTCGAAGCGATTGGTTTTTCTATCTGTAGTTGCTCGTCATTAGTCAGTTAAAACAGATCGACGTTAAGAAAGACAGGTGCATGACTTGGCTGTCAGAGGCAATAAGAGCCGTCACTATTGTGATCATTACTTTGTAAGCATTTATAGAGCTTATCCTATGGCATTCTTCGGAATATTTAGTCCAAGCAGGGCATTATTATCTTTACTGCCAGCATAGATGCAACCTCACCAGTTTGACAAACCTTTAGTAACGACTTGGAAAAAAATGGAGAGAGGTGTGGGGGTTAATGTAGCGTTGAGGTACAGTGCTCATCTCTCGCTCTAAAAGTGCAATGCTCCTTTCCCACATGGAGCGATGGCACTCTTAAAAGTGACTCCTAATTTCAATATAGGTGAGATTTAGTTGTTAGTCTTATCGGCGACGGACAAAAATACGCATGTTCTATGTTCAAGTTCAGCGTGGAATTAATTCTTGACAGTGCAAAATAATAGGCAGTAAAGCCGCTGTCGGGCAAAACGAATCTATAATAACAACTTTAAAAATGTTCTGCAATTTGGCATTATTTTCATATTACAGCGACGACCTCGCCGGTGCTACTGTCGTTGAAATCTTCCTTGGTAAGGAGGAAGTCGAAGCACATTTGGTTATTCATCAAAGTGTAACGATGTTGGTTCTGTCAACGGATTTGACTAAAAGTGGCTTACAGAAAAAAGAAACGACGCAGACAAAAACAATAACGACACAAGCACTTCATTTACCTACGCATATGAACCCTTACTATTAGCGACCAAAAAATTGTAAAAGGAAACAAAAGGAAAAACGAAATCCCGAGAAAACAGTCTAATTATCTCACATGACATGATAGCCTAGGCACCTCACATAAAATATCGTGACAAGACAGCTTAACAGCCCTCTTGTGTAAGTGATCCTGACGTGAAGTAAAGGGAGACTACCTGCTACATATCGTCCATTGTTCCATTCTACTGAGAATAAACAGTACAAACCTTCTGCTGGTAAAGGTCACTATCGACTGAATTGGAAGATAATAAATTGCTCGAAATGGAATCAGTTCATGCAATTTTTAAATTGTATCTTCCTAGGTATTTGAAAGGTCTGCCAATTCCAAAATCATTTGGCGGCATTGCAGCATTGTCAGGTAGGAAGTAACTGTAATGGAAGAGTAATTTAATCAGAAATGTACGTATTTGCAATTTGCACAAGACGAAGATTTTCCTTTCTCACAATTAATTTGTGCAAACGAGAGTTAAGTAGTTTAGTAGTACACTTAGCTGGATTTACTAATCATAATGAATTTCATAATATAAAATACATCATTACTGATACATTTGGTGACTAACTCAGTGACTAGTGGAGTAAATTCAGTAATAGATAGAGTCAATAGAGCATAAAATCAAGTAAGGAAAATTAAATATTTCGGACACATCAAACGACATGATGATTGCATATAGAAGATAATTTTGGAGGGAAAATGGTGCATGGAAGAAGAATGAGAGGCAGACCTAGAAGACGATGGGTGCAAGATGTCATTGACGATCTGAGAATGACTTCTGCTGACTCAACAGACTCAACTGACTGAAGCTGGTCAACTTGCACAGATTAGTTTTTTCAGGACTTCTGTAATGGGAGCCAGGTTCCGGAAGGTACAAGCTATTTGATGATGAAGTAGTTAGCCCATCGCACAACCCCCCAACCTGGAGAACCAGGAGGTGACATTTAGTTTGACCTCTCTTCTTTGACATGTCCGGCTTGGGTAACTGCTGGCATACCATCATACTTCAGTACAAACTCACTAACTGAAATAGCTATTGTAACTAATTCTGAGGCAGTAAAATATTGTAATTTTTAGAACTTGGTTTTAAAAAAAGAGGTTATTAAATTTATAATGCAAACTGCTGCTAATTTGTCTCTGTATTTTTAACAGGTGATGACTTCCTTGCCTTGGCTCCTTTTGTCTTGATTGTGCTTGTTATCTTTTACTCTCTTGCGAAAACATTACTCTTTGGCCGCAGAAAAGTTCGTAAACCAAAGGTAAAGTTGTACATTATTTAAAAAAAAGATTTTTAATGAGGTCATACATGTTGTGATGCTCTTTAAACAACTCCACAGTCAATGCTGTCTTAGACAGGAGTCACCCTTGATGGGCAGGTCATAGACCGTTATTTAAACTGCACTATCTTTGGATAAACTTTGACTTGCCAGTCTTACAAACATTCTTTTGAGAAAACGATACCTCACAGCTCTTAAATCTACTGTAGTCTCACACTTTAAGTAATGATTGCTTGTTTCCCTGTTCAACCTGCTTCCTTGCAGGTCAGCTGGGGACAGCCGAAGGCTGACGGAGAGCGAACCCAGTAAACGCTGGCTAAAACCGGACACATCGCGAAGGATAAGCACCAGATGGCTCCAAATGGTGCTAAAGATGTGAAGAAACACCCATGCATCAAGCTGCATGTATCAGAGGCAAACTCACTAACCTGATGAAACAACACTCGACAGAAAACTACATGGACCTATCGCGAGCTACAAAAACAGTGAAGTTTATACAAGATACAACATTGAATATAAAGACAATATTTCAAACGAACGGAAGGAAGAAAGTCAGGACAGAGAAATCAAGACCAGATGCCAAAGACCAATGCAGTGGCATACCAGTAGTCACCACTGTTCAAACATAGATATGGCAATCAAACAACAACTCGCCCGAGTGGTTACCGGAGCCCAAATTGGGGTGTCAAGAATAGAACCACTGTTACCTGCCACGCATGTCATAAGAGGCGACTAAGGAGGTTAGGCGTGGATCTAGCTACCCCGCACCGTAAAAACACTAGATGGCTACAGAATGGAGAGCAAACCGAGTAACGCTGGCTGAAACCGGACACATCGCCGAAGGATTAGCACCAGAGTCCAAATGGTGCTGAAGATGTGACGTAAAACACACCAATGCCAAGGCTGCATGAATCAGATTTCCACATGATTAGAATTTATGGGGAGGTCTGGTAAATCGGTCTGGGCGGTGAGAGAAAGAGAATCAGATTTTAACATGAATAAGAATTTATGGGAAAATCTGGTACATCAGTCTAAGTGGGGATTGCTAGAGAGAGTTTCCCTGTTCCATCAATTGCTTATGTTTGGGGTGGATTGTGGACATGGCATCCTACTTTTACTGCAATCACACTCCATGTGTATGATTTAATGAGTATGATTCATAAAGTTGAAACATAAATCTTTGAGACGAAATTGAGTGGAGGTACTGGTACAGACCAGGATTGGAGAAATCACCTTTTTGTCCCTGAGCATGCAGAAGGGGTAATGGACGAGCTGATTGGCTGGCATGGCTACGATATCAGAGGGACCTGTAATGGACCAAAATGACATTCTTAACGCATTGAGAGAGTTTTTGAAAAACAGGAGTTTCAGTGTTGTGAATACCAGTCGCTAACCAGATTGAGAGAGATGGGTGTTGATATTTTATGACAGCCTGAAAAGCACGGCATTCAAGTGCGTCATGCCGTTGAAGGTTTGAACTGAAAGAGCGATCGACCTGGTGATCACAGTTGCCACCCTACCTAAAGGAAAGAATGTATCCTGATAGAGTAACATGGTCAACTTCCACAATGTCATCATTACTCTTGGATGAGAGTTTTGAGATTGAGATAATGGACCTCAAAATTAAGCAGCTGATAGCAAAAAACACGGGAAGACGATGCTGTAGTTTATACATACTAGCTTTAATATCCAGCTTTGCCTAATAATGTTGTATCAATCCTAACATATGCTAGCGAGAGTTGGAAAATGACTAAAGATATAGAAAGCAAGTTGAATGCATTTGAAAATAGATGTCTGCAAAAATAATGAATATAAAATAGAACTAATTCGGAAGTGATGAGGTCAACCACTAGTGACAACTGTTATAAGAAAGAGAAGATGGAGATATGTTGGACACACCTTGAGGAGAAAAGATCAACGAATATCAAAGCAGTCATTGAAGTGGGATGCAAAAGGTTCAAGAAAGAGAGGTCGACCTAAGGAGACCCTGAAACGAACTTTGCTGAGAGAGACAGGAAATATCGGTCTCAGTTCCATGGAGGAGATTGAGCGAGTTGCCCAGGATAGAGCGGTATGGAGAAATTACTTGCAGGCCCTATGTAACGTATAACGGTACAAGAGAAATTATTATTATTATATTATTTGCCTAATAATAATTTTTTGTATATATAAATTTTATTGTCCATTATATTTTACCAAAAAATACAGGTGCCATATACTCCTTGTGGACCAAATGTCACAGTATGAGGCTTTGGGTTGGATGCCTTTACCAGGAGCCACACTAAATGGCGTTTTTATTCTAAAACAAATGACTTGTAAAAACATGTTTTTTGCCCTGGTCCACTAAGAGTTAAAGAGAACCACAAAATTGGTTAACTGCACTAGGGATTGGTGATTGTGAATTACTATGGTCACCAAAGTCAACTGAAGTGGTCATAGAGCATGATAGAACTGGTTTCTTGCTTTTTGTACAGCTCTGTGGGATGGAATATCGCAAAGTGAGGAACATTTGTTTCTAATGCAACTGACATTCTACAAGTGAAGAAAGAAATTACCATCCGCATACTTGGGCTTAGAAGTATGATTTGACACGGATTTCATACCCTACGATCTGCAAAGGCTACTGGACATTTTCTTTGTATATATATTGTCCGCAAAGTCACACTGTCATAGCTATGATATGTCACTAGAGTCTTGCCCTCTCTTTCTGAATTGTTTTTCTTAAGCCAACATTTTTTGGATGCACCAGTCCTACGTGCGTTGGGGTATATGAACCGGGGTGCAACATGTTTACAATCTCGGCGCAAAACACACAGATCACAAAGGGTGATAACTTTGATTGATAAGAACAAACGCAAAATAGATTCTTTATTTTTATGAGCGCTGTTTTTTCTGTCCTTTTAACTGATCTATCTAGCTATCTATTGTCTATTCCCAGGTGGAAGATGTAGGTGGCTGTCCACTCTTGCCGTTAAGCGTAGGGATGGGAGCTTTAATTTGCTTTCTAGGGCCAGATGAGTCCCCTTGTTGCACCGTAGCTACTGAATTGAAAAACAAGTTGTCGCTGAATTAAATTTAGGTTCTATTTTTCCATTGCAGGTATCTGTACAAATTCAGCTGAAGTATTTCTTAATTATTAACATATTTTTATGAGTAACATACCATTTTGTAGGTAAATGAATTTTCTTTAAGATCGTTCTAAAATAAATAAGTAGTGACAGCGCAGCGCTTATAGGGGCCAATTAGTTAAGCAATAATTTTTATTATTAGATTATTTGTATGTGACTGAATTTAGCTGTTGTCATATTTTAGATAAACGAGTTCGTCCAGAAGGAGGAATCTAAGGTTGTCACACAGTTGGATATTGAGGACATAGGAGACAATATTGCTCTGTGCCGCTGCTGGAGATCCAAAAAGGTTGCATATTCCACCATTTTATATACTTTTGTGTCTGATTAAAAATTAAATATAGCAGTAGGAAAGTAGTACTCTGAGGAGATCTACTTGGAGATGAGAGGTTCAAAAACAGCAGGGATAATAAAAAAGGTATACTGTGTTATAGAACTTGAATTTGTTCTTCTAGTTGCCCTTGAAGCAACTGTCTTGTGGCTGGGAGGTAAGGCGTTCGCCTCTTACTCCAAAGGTACTTGGTTCATTCCCAAAGCGATCAGAATATTTTTTCAGTGATCTACGATCTCAGTGTAGGTGAGATCAAGTTCCTAGTCTTATCGAAGACGGACGATAAAATGTAAGTCATGTGTTCAAGTTGAGCCTGTAGAAGATTACTTGAAAATTGATAAAAGTAGGCTGCATAGCTGCTGCCCAGGCAAAATTCATTAGAAAGATTACAATAAAAATGTATACAAAATTTTTTATATGGTACCTTGCTACCTCATGGGCTCAACGCTCTACATTCCTATGTTTCTTAGTACTTTCTCTTCTCATGATCCATATTCTGTATATGTTAAATGTATATAAGTTATATATTTACTTGATTTTTATTGTTTCTCTTTTTTCCAATTCTAGATTTTCTGCATTTATTTCGTTATTCGTTTTTAGTCAGATTTTCATTTTATGCCCGTTGGAATCTCTGTAGTAGTCTAAATGTAGTGTGCTATGAAATTCGTCACTTATGTTGTATCGTTTGCTTGATAAAGGCCTTATGGTCAAAACGTTGCTGTGTATTGTCATTGTTTTTGTATTTTGTAAAACTACAGTACTTTGTTATTACGTGTTTCAACAGTTTATATAGTTTTACTGCAGTCTCCCCCTATATATACACACAATATTTACTATCTTTAACATCATCTTGGGGACCTTCACTGGTGCTACAAATTTGTGCACTTCCGCTGAGATTATCCTGTGTAAGAAAGAGATTGTAGCACGTATGGTTGGTTATTCACCGAAGTACAGTCAATGATGATGGTTCAATCAATCAATAAGAGTGTGGTAGCCATCCCACCACACAGAGATGACTGACAAGCCCGATTTGGGCACGGAAGCGCCATTTTGCACAACACTTTTGCTGACAATGAAAATCTCAGCGTGCCGGCTCTTCTAGCATGTCTCTTCCCTGCTATTTTACCTACAGTCTTGCATGCTGTTGCTCCTTTCTGGTAAACACGTAAAAACAAAGTACTACAGTTTTACAAAATACATAAACAGTGACGATAAACAGCAACGTTTCGACCAAAAGGCCTTTATCAAGCAAACAATACAACAAGAATGCGAATTTCGAGGAACACTACAAATGGACGATTACATGTTGAAACATAAACCTATCTGATGAAAATCTGGGAATAAAAACGAACAACGAAATGAGTGCAACACAAAAACCGAAAGTGGAAAAGGAGAGGAACAATAAACAATATAGTGGATAAATGACACATATATGGAGCAAACACACATATAGATAACAAGGCACGAGATAAGACAGTACTAAGAAGCATAGGAATGTAATGCGTTGAGTCCAAGAGGTCGTAAAGTGCCATAGAATGAAATAAAACGGTTCTCCAGGGCGAATCGACTGCGATCATCGGAGGAACATGATCGGATGGCTGTGACCTGGACATCAACTCCTGAATGTCCAGTATCATTGAAATGAGTGGTCACAGAGCATTGGCGAATATCGCGTAAGTGTTGGGCGAATCGGTCACTGAGCCTCTTACCGGTTTCACCAATATAGGCCTTATGGCATTGTTTGCAGGTGATAGCATAGATGATATTGCGGGACTCACACGTGAAACTGTCTTGAATGGTATAGGTAGCTTTTGGAAAAGAGACAGTACGGGTCTGTATTACATATGCACATGTATTACAGCGCCGACGGCCACATTGGATGGTGCCAAAGTGACTCTGGATGTTAGGCTTGAGGCGACTGTGTACCAACAAATCCTTGAGGCTTCTGTCCCGTCTGTACGCCACCAAAGGATAGTGTTGGAAGACTGAACGTGTCTCAGGATCAGACTGAAGAATAGGAGATGATGGAATAAGACCTTTTGATGGAATATCCTTTCTGCAGAGATATGTGCCAAGCAGAGTGATGCTGCGCAGCAGCTTTCTATGTGCTGAGGTCAATATTGAATGCTTTTAAATGAGGTCTTGAGAGTATCTTTAAAACACTTATTTTGCCTGCCCAGATAGCATTTCCTATCTGTAGCTCTTCATAGAATTGTATTTTAGGCAGTCTGTGTTTTGGCATGCAGCCTACATGACCAACTTGTTATATTTATGACTGCATCAAGATAGTGTCGATGGTAGGGATGCCAGCTCTGTCCTAGACAGCGGTATCTGGGATCTTGTCTTGCTGTTTTATGTTCGTCACCTTGCTTCTTCTTCTAATGCTTCATATCGACCACTTATTAAACCTCTCTATGTGATCTGAGCCTGAGTGATTGTACGTTGTGCCAGTTATGTGCCTACAAGCATATCTGATCTCTGCGACGCTTTTTATTTACTAGCATAGCTTCCATAGGCCCCTACCTCAGTCGCCTCTTACGACATGAATTTTAGATCACAGTTACTATTCTTTGCTCCCCTTGTGGTCACCGGCAACACACCAGCACCTTTCTAAGACTTACTGTGTGAAAGTGATAAAATAATGTACACACGCACACTGATACTACCATTTTCTATCTCTTCAGTTTCCTCTTTGTGATGGCAGTCACAACCAACATAATGCAGAGACCAGAGATAATGTTGGACCCTTGCTTCTGAGGCGTGCTGCAGATGAAAAATAAAAGACAATAATGTTTAGCATCAGACTTCCATTAGGTTACTGTATTTGAAATATTAACATGATTGAAAAACTGAAACTTTCAACAGAGATTTGGTATGTCCAGATTACATCAGAATTGTGGGATATTTTAACTGATTGGCTCCTATAAGCCGCTAGAGCACCACTATTTATTTGTTTTAGAACGATCTTAAAGGAAATTCATTTATCTACAAAATGGCTTATTACCCATAAAAATATTGGCAATTCAGCCATATGGACAGACACATCAGACTGTAGAACACATACTTGAAGACTGCCTCGAATAAGATATACTGAAGCAAACTCACTGGCTTAATGAAACAACAGTCTACATAAAACTACATGGACCTTTGTGTGAGCTATAAAAGACAGTGAAGTTTATACAAATGAGGTTGAATATAGAATATTTCAAGTGAACGAAAGGAAGGAAGGACTAATAAAAATCTGTTAATAATTAAGAAAACTACAGCTGAATTTGTACAAACACCTGCAATGTAAAAATAGGACCTAAATTTAATTTAGGCACAATCAATTTTCAATTCAGTAGCCAATCAGTTAAACAAGATGGTTTTCAAATGTTATGAAACAGATTATGTATTAATATGGAAAGAAAAATGCAAAATGTACCATGTTCTGTGAAATGAGATTGTATGTTGAATAATTTGTATGTGTTTAATATAGAAAACACAATGGCTCAATTTCATTAATTTCTTCCATGTATCCATATTTAACCAGATTTATTATGTGACTTGAATTTTGTGTAAGTTAAACTGAGAGGATTATCTAATCTCTTCTTGTTTTAGTTTTACCAATCTTTCTAGTTTAATACTGTCCAGTTTTGTATGTTTATTATATTGTTTCTTGTCTTCACTTTTCTTCTTGGTTCTTGTTTTCACCACTTGTTTCACACCCATAGGGAGTATGAGTTTGTATGTTGTCTGTTCCAGGAAATGGAATTTGTACTTTTGACTTCAGTTTGATGGGTCGCCTGGCAACTCTTTCTGGTGGGGTAGACTTAGGAAAAAAGAACTAGGGGAAGGTCTATAAATTCCTGGAGAAGAGAGCTCGAGACTGATATTAAAAAGATAAACAAGGCATGAAAAGAATTAAAAGGGATGGCAAGAGAGAGGAAGGGTTGGAAGAAGTTTATTGAAGACCTGTGCTCTGTTGGGAGTTTAAAATGGTGATGAAGAGAAATTGTGACTGCATGCATTTATGTATCAATGCGAATCATTGGAATGTCTGCTTTTAATAATATATGTTAAATATATGCATACCTACACATAGTTTAGCTGTTCCGTTAAAAAAATTATGATCTCATTTATATTTGACAGGTTTTTTGCATATTTATGAATCTCTTGATAGCGAAGTGGTTGGTGCACTTGTTTTGTAGGTGCATTGTCTCAGGATCAAATTCCACAGTTAATGTAGGATTTGCCCCCCTAACTATATGACTGACCAGCCTAAACTCAATTCTTCTTCAAACGCTTCATATCAACCACTTGTTAACTCTTTCCACGCCCATTTATTTCCTCAATTTTTAAGCAGTTAATTCAAGGAAGTAAAAAAAAAAAAAAAAATTACGATCCCAACTACTTATCAATAAATAAACATATATATATTATTATATACTAAATTGAAGTAAACTGGACAACCTAACAGAATAACAAGGTTAAAAAGTACTATAAGTAAAACAGATGAAGTAAAACTAGAAAGACTTCTTATAAGGGAAGCAACTCTATGGCGCAGTGTGCGGCTTAAAGTGCAACGGACTCCGCCATGGCGCAGTGTGCGCTTAAAGCTGAAAGAGTTAAACCACTCTGAGAGCAATTCAATGTTGTGTCAGTAATGCGCCTACTAGTAGTCCAGCACATTTGATTTCTGCCACACATTTTATTTACTAGGTAGCTTCCTAGGACATGCCTTGTAGATCGCAGTGTTACTATTCTTTTCTTCCCTTGTGGGCCCCGGCAACACACAGGTGTTACATTCAGTTGAGTACCAGAGAAACACTGGGAAGTAAAGGTGGTCATGCACTGTTGGTCAAAGAAAAGAAATGTGAACATAACACCATATTCCTCAATATACCTCATGGTATGAACGCAGATTATTTATTTTTTCTTATTTACAAAGCTTCTTGTATTGCCACAGTTGGATCTAAATTTGATCCACTCTTGCCATGATACACTGCGAGGAACTGTGTTTTCATTCTTGAACCATGTATGATGCTTGGCTGTTTGAACCCTCGGTTGCAGTTCTTTTCTGTAGTGTTGTCTATTCATGTACTAGTTAATATCTTAGTCATGCTAGTGCCTATAAACTGATTTTTGACTTGTATTTTCTTTCCTTTGTTCGCTTGTACTTAATTGAGACGTGTATCACGTAATATTTTTGATACTCTTGACTGATTTTTGCGTGAAGACTTACTTTCCTTATTACCAGTGTCCATTGCCATTTAGACGAGCTGTACTCCTACTTCAAAGGTACTTGTAATTTAGATCCCCAAGTAAAGGATTAGAGAACCTATAGTCAACCTCATACTGTGTGCACACCATGTATTTTTTTGGGGGCCCAAGTTGGCCATGAACCCGGAATTTTAACATCATGTAGTGCCGCCTGCCCAGCATGTTTGTAGCGCGTTGGATGCCGGGTGACAACCCCCTGTGAGTGTGGTTCAATTCCGCGGCTGGCAGAAAAGCCACAGGTCCTCCAGATTTACGGTGTTCGTGGCACCGAATCGAAGGGTTACGATGTCCATGGCACCGAGCCCAAGAGCTAAAAGCTCAAGTGCTTCTGGATCGAAAAAAAAAAAAAGACATCAAGTAGTCACTAGTGCAGCATGTTACCAATTTCGCTATCGGCTACCTGTTTCTACTGGGTAAAAGGTCTATATGGTCCAAAAGCAAAAGATTGACTTCATTGCCTCAGGTTTCCCATTATGGCTCCTTCTCTCTATTCAGAAATTACAAGCACAAGCCGAGAGTGTTGCACAAAACATGAACTCCCTAGCTCCAGCAATTATCCCAGGGGTCTCCTGACAAATATTTACATGTAAACTACTTCTTCTTCGGAAGCTCCATATCGACCACTTTTTTACCACTCTGTGTGATTTGTATGTGATCTCAGCCTAAGAGCGATTGTACGTTGTGCCAGTTATGTGCCTACAAATAGGCCAGCGATCTGATTTCTGCGACTTTTATTTACTAGGGCAGCTTCCTATGCCCCTACCTCAGTTGCCTCACGACATGCCTTGTAGGTCGCAGTGTTACTATTCTTTGCTCCCTTATGGCCCTGGCACCACACAGGCGACCTGTGAACTGAATGATGTGATCCGGATTCAAACTCACAACCTTCAGAATGGAAGGCAAACATCTTAAACACTTCGCCACAAAGACCCTCTAGTAAAATGTGTAATATAGAAACACTTTTTTATCTGCATTCGCCCACAATGAATTCACCTTGTCACAAAACCACAGAGACATTTAAAGTTAGAAAATCATTGTTTTTAACAAGCATGTAATGTCTTGCATATAGTGTTGTTCTCTGGTATCCCATGTTCTTCTTGTATACTTTGCATGATAGAGACCATTTGACCAAACCGTTACTGTATCTTTTTGTGTGTTAAAAAAAAAAATCACCTTACTTTATGTTTCTGTATTTCACCTTTAGTACATAGTTTTACTGCAAGCTTTCCTTGTTGTTACTGCAGGCTTCCTTGTTCTTGTGTTGTTACTGCAGGCTTCTGTTCCTGTGTTGTTACTGCAGCTTCTGTTCCTTGTGTTGTTACTGCAGGCTTTCTTGTTCCTTGTGTTGTTACTGCAGCTTCGTATTATTAATGCAGGGTTTCCTGATATTGTTACTGCAGGCTTTACTTGTATTATTAATGCAGGGTTTCCTGATATTGTTACTGCAGGCTTTACTTGTATTGATACTGTAGCAGAAGCACAAGTGATATTTTCTCATAAGATAGCCCTATTGTCAGACTATGTATATATTTGATGGAAGATAGTATTTATCATATTTTTCTGATGTTACAATTTCTCATTTGATCTCATTAATGAATTTCTTAAATAACTTATCTCTGTCATATTGCTCTTGACGTCATTGGACAAGGGACCATGTTTGAAACCTGACAACACAAAATTCCTATACATGTACTGTTGATTTGTTGTTTAGTTTGCTTGCTGATATTCAGGGGATTGATGTGTGTTGATAATTGATATGATGCCAGGCTGTCATGTTATTTTTGATACTCTAAATAGTTTTGTGCCATGAAAAGAGCGTTTGTTACTTTGTGACAGAGTTTACAGACTTTTGGTCTTCAGCATTTGCTTCAGCATTTCATTTCTGGAAGTGAATTTGCTTTTTAAAATTTAATCCCTATTCACTTAGCTAGACTGCAATGATGCAGGTTCCTACCAAGGTCACCACTTGGAAGTGGAGTAAAGTCTTTGCTCAGTTCTGTCATCTCTTTCATTGTGCTTACATACACCTCACTCTAAATCTGACAATTACATAAAATAATTGTTATTTCTGCATGTACACTGATCAGTTTTTGCTAGTTTCATTTTGTAGAGATGGGTTTGTAGTCTAGTTTCAGTTTGGAATATCTTTATTGCACGTCGGACATGTCCATAGGTGCTCCGATCTCCTTCGCAATATCTCCAACAGCGTCCTGCTACTAACCATATCAGTTTGATTGTTGATTGATGAACCTACTCATATACCTGTTGTGTTGTGCTTTTCTAGGGCCTTCTCAATCTTCAATCCAAAATATTGCAATATAGCAGTTGACTTGGATTGGTTTAAATGAAAATCCTCTTTTTGCGGGCCACACTTTTTGAGAACTTTCAGAATGTCAGCTCTATTCATTGGCTGACCCCTTGATATGGTGACAGAGCCAGCCAGCTTGTGTGCTCGCTCATTAACATCGTCACACATGTGCCCTAGAACGAAGATGAATTTCACAGTTTCCAGTGGGGAACTTAAAGATGGCGGTTTGACGAGTTCTTTCTTGCATTAGAATTGAATCTTGAGGATAATTACTACCTGTTCTTCTCACGTTCCGCATTTATATTTTCTTAATCAAACATTTTTCATTTATTCATTGAGACTGTAATGAAATTGTGCCTGCTTTTGCATGTCTCTTAACTGCTTTATTTTCCTCAATACCACAATGTGTTGCAGAAATTCTCAGCAGTAATACTTTGCTGTTACTGTACACCTGATTCAGGTGTTCTATGGTTGTGCTCCATTTCATTGTTTGCAAAATCTGACACATAAATGTCTTCAAACATGATCATTGTGTTGTTGAAAGTTTCACATGAATACCTTCCAGTATCTGTATGGTGTTAGCTCAGTTTTATTATGATGTATTGTATATATAGATATATACCTGTTACTATTTTTCTGTACAATTATTGATATTATAATAATTCCAATGTTAGATTTTGTAACATTTTTTATAATGTTCATCTTTTATATATTTATTTCTATTGAAATACCAAATGAGAACATGTTATTTTATACAAGTGTGCTCAAGAAATGATGTTACAGAAACCAACACAGAACCGGTGTCATAAGTCACCACATACTGAGTAGGAGATCAGAGCACTTTATGGACTAATTGGTTCGATGTGCAGTGATGATGATGATGATCCAACGACTAAACTAAATTAATGATGTTACAGACATTGCAAATAGCACACTTTAGCTTCACTAGACCTCATATTCCACTGACTTTCTTAGACAGGAGGTCTAGGTTTCATTCCCAGTTGGAGTAGGATTTATTCTGCTACAAATGGCTCTGAAGTCAATCAAGCCTCGTTTATTGGGTACCAAAACTAATCTGAGAAGCAAACGTGGCTGGCATTATGTTGACAACATCACACCTATATTGTACAATTGGTAAGAAACTTGTAGTTATATCACTGCTTTCTTCAATGCATCGCTTTGTATGAAAATAGGATCTTTACTTTTAATGTGTGATTCGGTCTTGACTCAGTTGAAATATGGCTCTTGACTCTGAGTTCAGGTTGGGCGAAGAACTCACCCCGAAATGTTGAAATTTAGTACTGCGAGTTCTCAAACACTTGACACCACCACAGCATTATATTCTATTTGATTACATTTACTTTTTAAATTAGGTTATTCAGCAATGGCTTTGTTTGTGGCTAGAGTACTGCCTTCACAATCAAAAGAGAGAGATTGCTACCCAGTGTATGTACACTTCAGTAAGCACATAAATGGGAACCACACCTGATTGTTTAGGATAAAGCTAGCCAGAACGAGAATTGGCCACCTAACCTCCAAATATTTATGCCTTGTAGTATGGTGTCTTTAAAAGACTTCACACTACTATGCTGCGTAATTAATTTACATCTCATACAACATAATTTCTTATCTGTATAACTTTATACTTTTCTAATTTTACATTTTTTAAAGTATTTATTTTTGTATATGATTAGCTATTATTAATTATAATAATAATTTCTCTTGTACCTTTATACATTACATAGGGCCTGAAAGCAATTTCTCCATACTGCTCTATCCTGGACAACTCGCTCAATCTCCTCCATGGAACTGAGACCGATATTTCTTACCTCTCTCAGCAAAGTTCTTTTCAGGGTCTCCCTAGGTCGTTCTCTCTTTCTTCAACCCTTTGCATCCCACTTCAATGCCTGCTTTGATATTCTTTGATCATTTCTTCTCAAGGTGTGTCCAACATATCTCCATCTTCTTCTAATAACAGTGTATTACTAATTAGTATATGTATCTTAAGATGGATTAGCGTAATGCATAAGTGTTCACCAATCGACTTGAAATACAACAACATACATCCAGAGAACCGAACTCATTGTGTAGACATCGAACACCCGCGAACGAGAAGACCTATAGACTTGGAGATTAGAGGGTTGTGGCTTAAATTCCACATTCAACGATCCACATGTGAGGAAAGGAATTGGACCTCCTGCCACTAGGGGATAGAAATTTGAAGGAAGTGACTTTTACCCTAAGGTCAGAAAAGGCTACGGGAAATTTAATTTAATTTATTATATATCTCATATTTTTGTGTACGATAGAGTAGGTCAAATTATTTAGTATAAATATATCATATATTTGTGACTCCGATTAAAACAAATTGAGAAAATCAAAAGGGGCAAACTATAAGTAGTAATAAAAATCCAAGCAAAACTGGAAATGAGGTCTTATGTTATTGACTAACTTGTTTTGTGTGAAAGTGAGTGACAGAAGATTAATTGAACTATTTGGATATTGGTGGTGGATTCCATTGGTGGATCATTATCTTTACACTTCAGGGAATAATCATGTGTGCTCCGATCCCTTTCATATATAGGCCACACAGAAAGATCTTGACAACAGTGCACAGACTTTGTAACACAAGGGTCCCACTTGTAATTTTTTGAGGATTGTGAAAATTTGTAGGTATTTTAATGAAGTTTGCCAGGACAGCGAGTGAATTTCTACTGCACTCTTATTGAAATTAAACAGTCAAACGTTCTTTTACATGTTCAACTTGAACCCTTCTTCTTTGAACTCTCCATATTGACCACTTGTTAACTACTCAGTGTGATTTGTATGTGACTTGAGCCTAAGAGTGATTGTACGTTGTGCCAGTTATGCGCCTACAAGTAGGCCATCACATCCGGTTTCTGCAATGCTTTTTATTTACTACGGTAGCTTCCCTTGATCCTACATCAGTCACCTCTTTGGACATGTCGTGTAGGTCGCAGTGGTACTATTCTTTGCTTCCCTTGCGAGCCCAGGCACCACACAGGCGAACTTGAACACAGGACCCACCTGAGTGGTTACTGGGGCCCATATTTGGGGTGTAAAGAATAGAACCAGTGTTACCTGCCACGCATGTCGTAAGAGGCAACTAAGGAGGTTTGGCTGAAATCGGATGCACGTGTCCTAAACGTGTAGAAGTCTGCGTTTAGGGCCTACCAAACCAATGTGCAAAGTATACACGTTCTTGGCAAAGATCAAGCATATCACAAAGAGTGATTAAAGTTGGTCAAAAGAACGAACGCAAAGGAAAAAAAAAGGAACACAGGACCTACAAATTATCGTCTGAATTTGTAACATGAGAAGCTCAATCTCACCTACACTGAGATCATAGATCACTGGTAAAATATCCTGAACTTGGGAGATGAACAAAGTTCTTTTGGAGCATGAGGTGAGGACCTTACCACTACAGAGACTCCTTGAAAGGTGGTGTAGAAAATGGGTTCACATATGTTGTGTTAAAAATTAATTGTAGTGCCAGGAACTTCACGCCTGATCATTTGTGTTCACTCTTGGATGTCAACTTCTCCTGTGTCTTGCCGAGGCTCTGAAGGGAGCAAAGAATAGTAATACTGCGATCTACAAGGCATGTCGTAAGAGGCGACTGAGGTAGGGGCTTAGAAAGCTACCATAATAAATAAAAAGCGTCGCAGAAATCTAATGTGCTGGCCTACTTGTAGGTGCATAACTGGCACAACGTAAAATCGCTATTAGGCTCAGATTACATGCAAAGGGCGGTTAACACGTGGTTAATATGGAGCGTTTGCAGAAAAATAAGAAGAATGTCATCTTGAATATGTTCAAAGAAAGCAGTGTTCAGGTTGTCCACATAATCAAAGTGCTTGTCATGCAATAAATATTGATGACTTTGATAATTTTGTTGCTTCTATTCAGTTGTCCCATTGCTAGGTTTTGGGAATCTCTTTTATTTGTTGGCTCAGCATAAACAGGACATTTTTTCTGCCTGTGCCAGTACTTTAGCGCAGCTGCGTCAACCATGTATTGCTTCCAGAGAAAAACCCCAACATACATTGGAGCCACCTTTGACCAACGCATTACGTAGAAGACCAAAACCGAAAAAGTAGACCCAAACAAAATCCTGAACGACAATCACGAAAAAAAACTAGCTGGTATAACCTGGGAGCGGATGAGAGTATTCTAATAATCCAACTTTAACAAAATCAACTGTGTACAGAGCTAAGCTTTGAGAAGTATTACTGGAGCAATGAAATCTACCTCAATACAGAAAATGGAGAAGACTAGAGGCCTATTACCAATGAAGGATATAAGCATCAAAAGGATTTTATGAATAATTTAGTTTCTACAAGTATTTAATATTCTGGTTTGTGATGTGACTTGTCCAGTGGTGGCTCGTGGTCATTTTTCCTGGTGGAGCCAGATACATTTTTGGTGGGACCGGGTCCCACTAGCCCTTAATGACGAGTTGCCTCTGGTCTTGTAGTGTAAGAGTTAAATCATTTTAGGATGCCAGTTCTGAAGTAAGTGTATGAATATCTATTTGAAATCCGGTCCTTCATTGGCATTCTTCTGTGTCGATGAATTGCACGCACGCCTCAGGTTAGACGAGTCTTTTCGATACAAAATGCAGCAATAAAATAACCGCACACATTCTCAGCCAAATAGCACACGAGTGAAGGAAAAAGTACCATCAACATACAAGTCAGCTGGCGTAAAAATTCAACTCCAGTCAAATCCAACAACAGCGATAACGAAGAAACACACACACACACACACCGGATCAGCACAAATTCCTTCTCAAGGCTACACCCAGATCAACACAAGGGGGTCTCTGTGGCTGAGTGGTTAAGCCCTCTGCTTTGCGAGTCGAAGGTCGTGGGTTCGAATCCGGACCGCGGTCTTCTGTTTTTTGCAGAGACCACTAAGATTGTGCAATACTCTCAGCAGGTGGCGTGCCATTTCTGCGGAGAGGGTCGTGCCAGATGGGGTAAAACCCGGTGCAATGAAGTCAACACGTCTTCTCATATCCTTTACCGGACGACGCCATCAACCACAGTAAACTCTAGTCGTCGATTTCCTAGGCACGACTTATACATTCAGTAGTTTGCCATTGTTTTCTGAACGGTAAGGTCAATTTTTAACGTTTGTAAAAATCCACGCAGAACAAATTTCCTTCCAAATTGACGGACGCGGTGTTTGAACCAGGTACGCTTGGGTTGTGATCGAGCTCACTACCGCTTAAGCTACAGACGCACACATAGATATATAATAATAATTCCTCTCGTACCGTTATACGTTACATAGGGCCTGCAAGTAATTTCTCCATACCGCTCTATCCTTGGGAACTCACTCAATCTCCTCCATGGAACTGAGACCGATATTTCTTGCCTCTCTCAGCAAAGTTCGTTTCAGGGTCTCATGTCGACTCTCTTTCTTGAACCCTTTGCATCCTACTTCAATGCCTGCTTTGATATTCGTTGATCATTTCTCCTCAAGGTGT
Source organism: Arion vulgaris (assembly GCA_020796225.1). NCBI lineage: Eukaryota > Metazoa > Mollusca > Gastropoda > Stylommatophora > Arionidae > Arion > Arion vulgaris. Next base: position 26,797,087 of record CM036757.1, on the reverse strand, counting down.
GTCCAACATATCTCCATCTTCTCTTTCTTATAACAGTTGTCATTAGTGGTTGACCAGACATGTCTCTGATTTCATCCATACATACCAGAACACAATACTCAACAGTCATTCTTAGGACTAGTCTCAGGCCACACCAAGAAAAAAAGGCCAGTACGCTTTGATTAGAAAAAAAAGACAACCATTTTAGGTTGAAAGAACGTGCCTTGGCCACAAAGAGGCTTATTTAATCCACCACCTCACCAGAGCCAACTATAAACTTATTTAGAGTTGGCTGTGACCTAACAAACATCCTTTGAATAAGCTGACATTGCGACTTAGTAATAAAACTAACAATAACAAAAGTGTGATTATTTTTCCGCTTGACGACGTCATGACGCACATTTGATCTAGTCATGCAGTTATAACTTTGTTTGAAAACACCGACACATATTCTTAACTCAATAGACCCTTCGGAGTATGAGGTTTTTACGCCTGACAACATAACACATATCAGTGTAAAGCTTACTTTGTATGAAAAAAAACAACAGCTGGAAAACCTTTTCAGTGCTTCAAAGGAGAATATGTACAAACTTGACATTCCTCGAGATTGGAATAAGAAGAACAACAAGCAAATGGTGGATCAAAGTAGTTACTCTTTGGGCCTGCATGGCGAAGGACACCAGTCAATTAGTAAAGCAGACTTTTATACACAAATCAGTCAGAAGCGCCATACCAGGCGTTATGGCAAACGCCAAATTCAGCAAACGATGAAGAAGAATAAATTTATGTCTGATAATTCTAATTTTTCTGTTGGGAAGTGGTCAACTCGTTTACATTGCGTTCTGAAGATCGTGGGTTCGATTCTTGACCTCTTCGTTCGGTTCACGGGTGTATTTTCCCGGAGATCCCTGGGATTGTTGCTGAAACTACAGTTCGTGTTTTGTGCAATACTATCGACATGTGGCTTGTCATTTCTGCGTAGAGGGACAGAGCCATAGGGAAAAACACAATGCAATGAAGTCAATCCTTCGCTTTTAAACATCTACTGACATCTGTAGCAACTACTTGATTCTATACACCAATTGTATTATTTAGTTATTCGGTATAACCAACTTACCTAGAATGTGAACCAATCGAAATCAGCACTACACATTTGTCAAACTGACCTATATAACTCAGGGGAGTGACACACAGTTTGTAATTAAATTGAAAAGAAGGCAAGAGGAAGACCACGAAAAAAGATGGATAGGTGGTATATCAGAATCATGTCAAAAGCAAAATAACTATCACTCACCCAAGCCACTAGAGCATCGCAAGACAAAAACAGAAGACTACGACACTTTCCAACAACCCGGAAGCAGTGTGACGACAAAAAGACAGATAGTGACACTCTCGTAAAAGCGCATCATAATTTCTTAACTTCAAGTCAATTCAAACTGTTTATTCAATTCGGTTCAATATTGTATCTTGGTGATAATAAACATTTAATTATTGAAATAACAAAAAGTGATTAAAAAAATAACTACTAAGACTGCAGCATTTTAATTCTTTCCAAGCCTCTTTTTTTTAAAACAGACGACCAGTGTGTCTTCTTGGAACGCTCCACATCGACCACATGTTAAACACTCTGTGTGATTTGTATGTGATCCAAGCTTAAGAACGATTGTACGTTGTGCCAGTTATGCGCCTACAAGTAAGCCAGCTAATCCGATTTCTGCGATGCTTTATATTTGCTAGTGTAGCTTTCCTAGCTCCTGCATCAATCGCCTCTTACGACATGCCTAGTAGGTCGCAGTGGTATTATTCTTTGCTTCCATTGCAGACCCCGGTACCACACAGTCGCGACCGGTGTCTAATACATGAGAGCGAACATAAACTACAACAACATATAACTGCATTACAGTCAGCTTGTGAAAAATACAACATGAAAATTAACACCACCAAAACAGAAGTCATTAATATAAGTAGATCAACCAACCAAATTAAGACACATGTGAACCATGCAAAAATCACACAGGTCCCAGAATTAAAATATCTGGGAAGTATTTACACAGAAGATGGTAGAATGGAGAAAGAAATTGAGACTAGATGCCAAAAGGCCAACGCAGGGACAAACTAACTATCCCTACTGCTCAAACGCCCAAACATAGACATTGCAGTCAAGCGACAACTGATAATTTTCTCTCTGTTATCAATGTCAAACATGATCTCTAACTAAACCACAAGAAAGATGCTGAAAAACATATATGTACTTTTGAATATAAGTGTTACAGAAGAGCAGTCGGTATATCATGGACACAGTAGAGAATAGATCTTTCCAGAAAGAACTCAAAATCAAAGAAAACTGGCTGATACTACAAATAAGAATGAGAAAATTAAAGTATTTTGGACATATAAAGAAACACAAATGGCTGGAGAAGACCATCATGGAAGGAGGCATCTCGGCAAAGAGGAAGACCACAGAGAAGATCGATTCAGGATGTAACTGATGGTTTGAACCAGACCTCTGCAGAGGCGGCGCATCTGGCCTGTGTGTGTGTGTGTGTGTGTGAGAGAGAGAGAGAGCAATTCAGAAAGACTTAAGATACCAAAGTTCTGCTCATGACAAGCTATGTGATGATGATTCAATATACTATTTGTATATACATTTATTTACGATTTGTAACTGCAATAAAAACTTGGAACGTTTGGTATAAAAAAGTGCTAAATGTGAAAAACTACTAAAGTGGCTTGTGGTGTAATTGACACATATTTGTACGCCACTGAGGTGGCTATTGGTATAGATCTTCTTCTTCTCCTGCGTTCTCACTATAATTGGGATTTCGGATTCTCTAATAAAGGCAGATGTCTGCCTCAGATTATCAGCCACGCCATACAGTTTGTCTTGGACCTAGTGTAAGTGGGCCACCTCTTTCTTCTCTAGTCTGAATGGTAGGTCTGACATTTTTAATGCGTGGCTAAATCTCCGAGGCAGATTGGCGACCGTAGAATCCGTTATCCCATTCATCATTGTGAGGGGTCGTTGCACCATGTTACGACCTGGTGCATCCGTTTTCTGCAAGCATTTGTTTTGGGTTAGCATTCCCTAGCGGACACATGCATCCGATTTCAGGCAAACCTCCTTAGTCACCTCTTACGACGTGCGTGGCAGGTAACAGTGGTTCTATTCTTTACACCTCAAATTTTTGCCCCGGTAACCACTCGAGCGGGTATAGATCTTAGAAGCTTGTCAACAACTGTGTCGACATCCGATTTTACTACAGAGGTATAATACATGATAAACACACAGTTTGTACACCATTCACTTCTTGGTGGAAATGTGTACTTGTTCAGGTATGAAGCAGTTGTGACGCATTCTGTCATGGTTGTATCGGGTTTCATCAGGCATTACATATGTTATATTTGTAAAACCAAAACAAACCCGATACACACATTATCATTTGTTCTTTCTATCGGTATTAATCAGTGGCGGCTCGTCATTAAGGGCCAGTGAGGCCGAGCCCCACCAAAAATAATGTATAACGTGTATAAATTAAATTATAACCTAACCCAATACCATGATTTTCCACACAAAAAAATATGTCTGGCCCCACCAACAAAACTTAGCACTAGCCGCCACTGGTATTAATCATCATCATCTCTGACGGTCACAGGGAAGCTTCCCTAGTAAATAAACAACGTCGCAGAAATCGGATGTGCTGGCGTACATGTAGACGCATAACTGGCACAACGTACATCGCTTTTAGGCTCAGATCACATACAAATCACAAAGAGTGCTTTAACAAGTGCTCGATATAGAGCACTCGAAGAAGAAGATAGAAAAATAGAAAACAACGTAGAAACACTAGTTTACTACGGGACATGGAATACAAACTGATATGTGGAAGGGATAGTGAACATGTCTACAACAAAATCGATAGACAATCAACAATAAATGGATTAAAAAACACATCACATCTGCAAGTCTTGTTGATGCTTGATCGTAAACTTCATTCTGTCTCGCGCTGGAAGATGATGTATTTTGTGACCCATATCGTGTGGGAAATGACTGGGCATTGCAGATTTGTTAACTTTGGAATGCCTAGAAATGTCCCATACAAACAGGTCATTTTCTCTTTCAGTTTAGCAGTTCGACAGTTAAATTCCACGCCTAGATCGCAGCCAATTATAAATTTATGGGCCTGCGGACTCGGGTACAAATTATTGGAAATCAGACCACAAACGGAAAAGTGACCTCACATTCCAGTATTGTTGTATATAGACGAATTCATTTTAAAATTATCCCAAACTGCTAAATCAAAGTTATATTATGCAACAAGTTAAGTTTAACAATAAGGAATATCAATATTATGAATATTTTTAATCAATAAATAACCATAGACTTACAGAATTTAGTAAAATTGCAGAAATGCTTGCAGAATTCTATTAAACATATGTAAATTCCAGTTCCTAAACTAAAACTAGATCAGGGGTTTCCCAATGAGTCCGCAGGCTCATAAGTTTATAGTTGACTGCTTAGATTCAGTGAATGTCAACTTCTCCGTCTCTCACCCCCTTTCTCCCTCTTCCTTGTCATACATTACATTTGACTTCCTTGGCATACATTACATTTGACTTCCTTGGCATACATTACATTTGACTTCCTTGGCATACATTACATTTGACTTCCTTGGCATACATTACATTTGACTTCCTTGGCATACATTACATTTGACTTCCTTGGCATACATTACATTTGACTTCCTTGGCATACATTACATTTGACTTCCTTGGCATACATTACATTTGACTTCCTTGGCATACATTACATTTGACTTCCTTGGCATACATTACATTTGATTGGTTTACCTTTAAATGTGTTAAAATAAAATGTTAAAAACATTTCCGTAGCCTTTCGGACCGTACGGTATGAAGTCATTTCCCCTTTACATTTCTTGTTCTTAGTGTAGAGCCACAGCCAGGCTCTAGCACAGGCCAGACAACTGGCCGGGTATTCCCTGACCTAGATAAGAAAAGGGATCTGGAAATTACAGATGTTTGATAGAACACTGTACTCATTTTTGCAATTTTACTCAATTCGGTGAGTCTATGGTTATTTATTGGTGACAAATATTTATAATATTGATATTCCTTATTGTTAAACTTAACTTTTGCATAATATGACTTCGAGTTAGCATTTTGTGTTGATTTTAAAATGAATTCATCTATATACACCAATACTGGAGTGCGAGGTCACGTGGTGTAGTTGGGGTCTGATTTCCCACAATTCTTACCTGAGTCGGAAGGCCTAGTAGTTTATAGTTGGCTCTGGTAGAGCTCTGCAGGTAGGACTGTCAATTCCTTTCCTCACGTGTGGAACTCTAGTGTGGGACTCAACTCACAACGCTTTTGTGCCCGAGTCGATAGACGAACGCTTATACATTACAATAATCCTTCCCACGTTTAACGTGTGTACTACAAATAATTCTTGATTGATTGATCGATAGCACCATCATCATTACACTTTGGTGAAAATGCATATATGCTCCGACTTCTTTCTTACCTAGAAAGACCTCTGCGGCTGTGCACGGACTCCTTAGCCCAGGCGACGGTTCTCGATGGAATAATTTTTAATGAACATACGCATTGCTCAATCATAATTCTGAATCATCAATTTCTTCTTCTTTGAGCACTCCATGTGAATAACTTGTTAATCACTCGGTGTGATTTGTATGTGATCTGAGCCGAAGAGTGATTGATAACTTGTTAATCACTCGGTGTGATTTGTATGTGATCTGAGCCGAAGAGTGATTGATAACTTGTTAATCACTCGGTGTGATTTGTATGTGATCTGAGCCGAAGAGTGATTGATAACTTGTTAATCACTCGGTGTGATTTGTATGTGATCTGAGCATAAGAGTGATTGATAACTTGTTAATCACTCGGTGTGATTTGTATGTGATCTGAGCCGAAGAGTGATTGATAACTTGTTAATCACTCGGTGTGATTTGTATGTGATCTGAGCCGAAGAGTGATTGATAACTTGTTAATCACTCGGTGTGATTTGTATGTGATCTGAGCCGAAGAGTGATTGATAACTTGTTAATCACTCGGTGTGATTTGTATGTGATCTGAGCCGAAGAGTGATTGATAACTTGTTAATCACTCGGTGTGATTTGTATGTGATCTGAGCCGAAGAGTGATTGATAACTTGTTAATCACTCGGTGTGATTTGTATGTGATCTGAGCCGAAGAGTGATTGATAACTTGTTAATCACTCGGTGTTATTTGTATGTGATCTGAGCCGAAGAGTGATTGATAACTTGTTAATCACTCGGTGTGATTTGTATGTGATCTGGCGAAGAGTGATTGATAACTTGTTAATCACTCGGTGTGATTTGTATGTGATCTGAGCCGAAGGGCGATTGTATAACTTGTTAATCACTCGTGTGATTTGATGTGATCTGAGCATAAGAGTGATTGATAACTTGTTAATCACTCGGTGTGATTTGTATGTGATCTGAGCCGAAGAGCGATTGATAACTTGTTAATCACTCGGTGTGATTTGTATGTGATCTGAGCCGAAGAGTGATTGATAACTTGTTAATCACTCGGTGTGATTTGTATGTGATCTGAGCATAAGAGTGATTGATAACTTGTTAATCACTCGGTGTGATTTGTATGTGATCTGAGCCGAAGAGTGATTGATAACTTGTTAATCACTCTGTGTGATTTGTATGTGATCTGAGCCGAAGAGTGATTGATAACTTGTTAATCACTCGGTGTGATTTGTATGTGATCTGAGCCGAAGAGTGATTGATAACTTGTTAATCACTCTGTGTGATTTGTATGTGATCTGAGCCGAAGAGTGATTGATAACTTGTTAATCACTCTGTGTGATTTGTATGTGATCTGAGCCGAAGAGTGATTGATAACTTGTTAATCACTCGGTGTGATTTGTATGTGATCTGAGCCGAAGAGTGATTGATAACTTGTTAATCACTCGGTGTGATTTGTATGTGATCTGAGCCGAAGAGTGATTGATAACTTGTTAATCACTCGGTGTGATTTGTATGTGATCTGAGCCGAAGAGTGATTGATAACTTGTTAATCACTCGGTGTGATTTGTATGTGATCTGAGCCGAAGAGTGATTGATAACTTGTTAATCACTCGGTGTGATTTGTATGTGATCTGAGCCGAAGAGTGATTGATAACTTGTTAATCACTCGGTGTGATTTGTATGTGATCTGAGCCGAAGAGTGATTGATAACTTGTTAATCACTCGGTGTGATTTGTATGTGATCTGAGCCGAAGAGTGATTGATAACTTGTTAATCACTCGGTGTGATTTGTATGTGATCTGAGCCGAAGAGTGATTGATAACTTGTTAATCACTCGGTGTGATTTGTATGTGATCTGAGCCGAAGAGTGATTGATAACTTGTTAATCACTCGGTGTGATTTGTATGTGATCTGAGCCGAAGAGTGATTGATAACTTGTTAATCACTCGGTGTGATTTGTATGTGATCTGAGCCGAAGGGCGATTGTATAACTTGTTAATCACTCGGTGTGATTTGTATGTGATCTGAGCCTAAGAGTGATTGATAACTTGTTAATCACTCGGTGTGATTTGTATGTGATCTGAGCCGAAGAGCGATTGATAACTTGTTAATCACTCGGTGTGATTTGTATGTGATCTGAGCCGAAGAGCGATTGATAACTTGTTAATCACTCGGTGTGATTTGTATGTGATCTGAGCCGAAGAGTGATTGATAACTTGTTAATCACTCGGTGTGATTTGTATGTGATCTGAGCCGAAGAGTGATTGATAACTTGTTAATCACTCGGTGTGATTTGTATGTGATCTGAGCCTAAGAGTGATTGATAACTTGTTAATCACTCGGTGTGATTTGTATGTGATCTGAGCCGAAGAGTGATTGATAACTTGTTAATCACTCGGTGTGATTTGTATGTGATCTGAGCCGAAGAGTGATTGATAACTTGTTAATCACTCGGTGTGATTTGTATGTGATCTGAGCCGAAGAGTGATTGATAACTTGTTAATCACTCGGTGTGATTTGTATGTGATCTGAGCCGAAGAGTGATTGATAACTTGTTAATCACTCGGTGTGATTTGTATGTGATCTGAGCCGAAGAGTGATTGATAACTTGTTAATCACTCGGTGTGATTTTATGTGATCTGAGCCGAAGAGTGATTGATAACTTGTTAATCACTCTGTGTGATTTGTATGTGATCTGAGCCGAAGAGTGATTGATAACTTGTTAATCACTCTGTGTGATTTGTATGTGATCTGAGCCGAAGAGTGATTGATAACTTGTTAATCACTCGGTGTGATTTGTATGTGATCTGAGCCGAAGAGTGATTGATAACTTGTTAATCACTCGGTGTGACTTGTATGTGATCTGAGCCGAAGAGTGATTGATAACTTGTTAATCACTCGGTGTGATTTGTATGTGATCTGAGCCGAAGAGTGATTGATAACTTGTTAATCACTCGGTGTGATTTGTATGTGATCTGAGCCGAAGAGTGATTGATAACTTGTTAATCACTCGGTGTAATTTGTATGTGATCTGAGCCGAAGAGTGATTGATAACTTGTTAATCACTCTGTGTGATTTGTATGTGATCTGAGCCGAAGAGTGATTGATAACTTGTTAATCACTCTGTGTGATTTGTATGTGATCTGAGCCGAAGAGTGATTGATAACTTGTTAATCACTCGGTGTGATTTGTATGTGATCTGAGCCGAAGAGTGATTGATAACTTGTTAATCACTCGGTGTGATTTGTATGTGATCTGAGCCGAAGAGTGATTGATAACTTGTTAATCACTCAGTGTGATTTGTATGTGATCTGAGCCGAAGAGTGATTGATAACTTGTTAATCACTCGGTGTGATTTGTATGTGATCTGAGCCGAAGAGTGATTGTATAACTTGTTAATCACTTGGTGTGATTTGTATGTGATCTGAGCCTAAGAGTGATTGATAACTTGTTAATCACTCGGTGTGATTTGTATGTGATCTGAGCCGAAGAGTGATTGATAACTTGTTAATCACTCTGTGTGATTTGTATGTGATCTGAGCCGAAGAGTGATTGATAACTTGTTAATCACTCGGTGTGATTTGTATGTGATCTGAGCCGAAGAGTGATTGTATAACTTGTTAATCACTTGGTGTGATTTGTATGTGATCTGAGCCGAAGAGTGATTGATAACTTGTTAATCACTCGGTGTGATTTGTATGTGATCTGAGCCGAAGAGTGATTGATAACTTGTTAATCACTCGGTGTGATTTGTATGTGATCTGAGCCGAAGAGTGATTGATAACTTGTTAATCACTCGGTGTGATTTGTATGTGATCTGAGCCGAAGAGTGATTGATAACTTGTTAATCACTCGGGGTGATTTGTATGTGATCTGAGCCGAAGAGTGATTGATAACTTGTTAATCACTCGGTGTGATTTGTATGTGATCTGAGCCGAAGAGTGATTGATAACTTGTTAATCACTCGGTGTGATTTGTATGTGATCTGAGCCGAAGAGTGATTGATAACTTGTTAATCACTCGGTGTGATTTGTATGTGATCTGAGCCGAAGAGTGATTGATAACTTGTTAATCACTCGGTGTGATTTGTATGTGATCTGAGCCGAAGAGTGATTGATAACTTGTTAATCACTCGGTGTGATTTGTATGTGATCTGAGCCGAAGAGTGATTGATAACTTGTTAATCACTCGGTGTGATTTGTATGTGATCTGAGCCGAAGAGTGATTGATAACTTGTTAATCACTCGGTGTGATTTGTATGTGATCTGAGCCGAAGAGTGATTGATAACTTGTTAATCACTCGGTGTGATTTGTATGTGATCTGAGCCGAAGAGTGATTGATAACTTGTTAATCACTCTGTGTGATTTGTATGTGATCTGAGCCGAAGAGTGATTGATAACTTGTTAATCACTCGGTGTAATTTGTATGTGATCTGAGCCGAAGAGTGATTGATAACTTGTTAATCACTCGGTGTGATTTGTATGTGATCTGAGCCGAAGAGTGATTGATAATTTGTTAATCACTCGGTGTGATTTGTATGTGATCTGAGCCGAAGAGTGATGGATAACTTGTTAATCACTCGGTGTGATTTGTATGTGATCTGAGCCGAAGAGTGATTGATAACGTGTTAATCACTCGGTGTGATTTGTATGTGATCTGAGCCGAAGAGTGATTGATAACTTGTTAATCACTCGGTGTGATTTGTATGTGATCTGAGCCGAAGAGTGATTGATAACTTGTTAATCACTCGGTGTGATTTGTATGTGATCTGAGCGAAGAGTGATTGATAATTTGTTAATCACTCTGTGTGATTTGTATGTGATCTGAGCCGAAGAGTGATTGATAACTTGTTAATCACTCGGTGTGATTTGTATGTGATCTGAGCCGAAGAGTGATTGATAACTTGTTAATCACTCGGTGTGATTTGTATGTGATCTGAGCCGAAGAGTGATTGATAACTTGTTAATCACTCGGTGTGATTTGTATGTGATCTGAGCCGAAGAGTGATTGATAACTTGTTAATCACTCGGTGTGATTTGTATGTGATCTGAGCCTAAGAGTGATTGATAACTTGTTAATCACTCGGTGTGATTTGTATGTGATCTGAGCCGAAGAGTGATTGATAACTTGTTAATCACTCGGTGTGATTTGTATGTGATCTGAGCCGAAGAGTGATTGATAACTTGTTAATCACTCGGTGTGATTTGTATGTGATCTGAGCCGAAGAGTGATTGATAACTTGTTAATCACTCGGTGTGATTTGTATGTGATCTGAGCCGAAGAGTGATTGATAACTTGTTAATCACTCGGTGTGATTTGTATGTGATCTGAGCCGAAGAGTGATTGATAACTTGTTAATCACTCGGTGTGATTTGTATGTGATCTGAGCCGAAGAGTGATTGATAACTTGTTAATCACTCGGTGTGATTTGTATGTGATCTGAGCATAAGAGTGATTGATAACTTGTTAATCACTCGGTGTGATTTGTATGTGATCTGAGCCGAAGAGTGATTGATAACTTGTTAATCACTCGGTGTGATTTGTATGTGATCTGAGCATAAGAGTGATTGATAACTTGTTAATCACTCGGTGTGATTTGTATGTGATCTGAGCCGAAGAGTGATTGATAACGTGTTAATCACTCGGTGTGATTTGTATGTGATCTGAGCCGAAGAGTGATTGATAACTTGTTAATCACTCGGTGTGATTTGTATGTGATCTGAGCATAAGAGTGATTGTATCATGTGTCAGTTATGCGCCTACAAGTAGGCCAGCACATCCAATTTCTGCGATGCTTTTATTTACTAGGATAGCTTCCCTAGATCCTACATCAGTCGAATTTTACGACATGCCTTGTAGGTCGCAGTGATACTATTCTTTGCTTTCCTTGTGGTCCCCAGCACAACACGAACAGAACTACAACCTTCTTCTTCTTCTTTACGTTCGTTTCTTACGATCAATTTTAATCACTCTTTGTGATATGTTTGATCTTTGCCAAGAACGTGTATACGTTACACATTGGTTTGGTAGACCCTAAACGCATAGACTTCTACACGTTTAGGACATGTGCATCCGATTTCAGCCAAACCGCCTTAGTCACCTCTTACGACATGCGTGGCAGGTAACAGTGGTTCTATTCTTTACACCCCAAATTTGGGCCCCGGTAACCACTCGGGCGTACCACCAATTTAATAGATATGTACACACCGATGTGTGTTTAATAGATGCAGTACAGGCCAGGCAATATGAAAGATAAGAGCATTTATAATGTGATTACATGACATTCTAATGCCTTGAAATTGACAAGTGTAGAATTTATTGAAATGAATAAGTAATCTCTTCCGCCTTCCGCTTGGTTGACGTTAAAAGAAACTGTTCACTTTACATGATTGTATCGAAGTAACTATGTATTTAAAAACTACCTGCCTTTGCTGTCTGTAATACCTTTTTTAGGGCGGTTTAAGACGGAAAAAGGGGAGGAGGCGTGCATAAGCCTGAGGAATTTAATGGCCGCATGGATAGTCCAGTCGCCGAGAAACTGTTCAGGTTATAATTTTGTTATGCCCCCAACAGAAAAAAATTACTGGCCTTACAATTTTCCAAGCATTTCTAACGTCTGACATTTGTTCTTCTTTCTTGTATTTGTCTTTATTTGTCTGTCAAAACAAATTATTTATTAATTTAAAAAAACAGGTTTAAAGACAAAGGATTTATTCCACTGCTCCTGGTTTTCCCATATGGTTGATTCACTCCGAAAACGGTACAGCCCTTTCTCCACCCCCTTTCCTCACACCTAGCGCATTGTTCAAAGCACTTCTTTCGATCTTCAGCTACAATAATACGAAATTTCCAGGAAAAAATGCACTAGGGAACCCAACGGCGAAATGATGATTTGAACCTACCACCCTCAGAATGAATGGGGAACTACTTAACCAATTCATCACAGGAGCCCTCACCCACCCTCCCTCACTGCCCAACTATTTGTTAATAGAGCAGTTTCTCTGTTTACCTTCCAACAGGCAGCCATTGAGAAACTGCAATTTATAACCATTGCCAAACAACACTCGACAGAAAACTACACGGACCTCTGTGTGAGCTACAAAAGACAGTGAAGTTCATACAAGAGACAACATTGAATATATAGACATATTTCAAACGAACGAAAGGAAGGAAGTAACCATTGCAACGCTGGAATCTTCATGCCGTATAGCGCAGCCATCGTAAATAAGATAGAGAAGTTATAGAGAAGGTCGTGCGTATAGTCACACGATCTGAATGGTTAAAACAAACCATTAACGTTTTTAAACAGACATTTTAAAAATAAATTATAATTGAAGCCTACAAGGAACCTCATAAGTTTTAATCCCATTTCAGATAGATCAAAGTATCAGCAACCGAGCCATTGCACAGTACACCCTGCGGTGGTTCAAAATTGTCTTCCTAAACAGAAAGTTAGGGTACCTATTCTTAGCTGAGTGACTAGGGAATCATCGGTACTATTAAATGAACGTCGTTTGTTGATGCGCGAATTCTGCTCATTCTTGCAGAACTCTCTCTCTCTCGATCGTTTTTGTCGACTATTTTGATCATTCTTATTGTGATATATAAACAGCCTTTACTAAGAACGTATTTTTACGTCCCATAGTTCAACGCCATTTGGAGCTCTAGTGCTTATCCTTCGGTGACGTGTCCGGTTTCAGCCAGCGTTTACTGGGTTCGCTCTCCGTTAGCCTTTGACTGCCCCAGCCAACCTGCAAGGCAGGAGGTTGTGCAGAACTAAATCGACTTGCAAAAGTGCCCGTGTATTGCCGGGGCTCTCAAAGGGAGCAAAGAATTGTAACACTTCGATCTCCAAGGCGTATCGTAAGAGGCGACTAATGTAGGGCATAGGAAGCTACACTAGTAAATAAAAGCGTCGCAGAAATCGAATGTGCTGGCCTACTTGTAGGTGCATAACTGGCACAGCGTACAATCGCTCGTAGACTCAGATCACATACAAATCACACAAAGAGTGGTTTAACCAGTGGTTAATATGAAGCGTTGGAAGAAGAAAAAGTATTGAAGAAAAAGTTAATATATTTGCTTACAACAAAATCGACAGAAATTCGACAACAAAATTCATAGAAAACATGATGAAAAAACTCGGGTTTAATAAGTAACATGGTATATCATTATATCAGAGCCCCCGGTGCTCTATATGCATGGCGAAATGGTTAAGCCATTTGCCTGTGGTTCTGAAGTTTGTAGGTTTGAGTTCAGAAAGAGTCACATAAACGCATTTTTTCATGACACCACTAGAAATATTGCTGGAGTTACGGAATTCGTGCTTTGTTTAACATTCTCCTTAGATGGTGTTCCATTTCTGCCGACAGGGACGGAGCCATATGAGAAAACACGGTGCAATGAACTCAACATTCGCTTTAAGACACTTTTATCTATATCATTGCCCGTCTGCCCAGAGTGTTCGTAACGCGTTGGACTACGGGTGACTATCCCTCTGTGTGTGCGGGTTCAATTCCGCGGGATGGCAGAAAAAGCCACAGATTCCCCAGATTTACGGTGTTCGTGGCACCGAACCGAAGGGTTACGATGTCCATGGCACCGAGCCGAAGAGCTGAAAAGCTCAAGTGCTTCTGGATCGGAAAAAAAAAATCATCTATATCATAGATTCTCAAACTTTTTCGGCCCACCGCCCACTTTGCACGACATAAACTTTGTAACTCCCACTCCCCATTATAACAGTTTACCCCCACCCCCAAACATATATACATGCTCTATTTTCTCTTTGACATATAAAATTGATATATATTTCTATCATACATGGCCAATTTTCAAATGATTATATACATGAAAAAGAAAATTGGTGAAAAAAGAGATCGTCTAAGACGGGTATAAGATGAATTAAAATGCCGCCCGAGTGGTTACCGGGACCCAAATTTGTGGTGTAAAGAATAGAACCACTGTTACCTGTCACGCACGTCGAAAGTGGAAACTATGGTGCTTTTAATGAAATCGGATGCACGTGTTCTAAACATGTAGAAGTCTATGTGTTTAGGGGCCTACCAAACCAATGTGCAACGTATACACGTTCTTGGCAAAGATTAAACATATCACAAAGTGTGATTAAAATTGGTCGTAAAGGACGAACGCAAAGAAGAAGAAGAATTAAATTGCAGAATTCAAATTTTAAATGATAATTCAATCGCAAAACCAAGAAAATAATTGATTTTAAAATATAAATTATTAATTTCTTCTTTAAGGAGCCACCGACCCCTAATCTCCTGAAGGCCCCCCCCCACCCCCAAATGCTTCTGAACCCACTATCGCCCCCATAGACGGCTTCAGCGTCCACGGGGGGCGGGCGTACCGCCCACTTTGGGAACCTATGATCTATATGATATGAGGAAGCAGGGTGCAATGAAATCAACATTCGTCCCAAGACCCATTTATCTATATCATCATGAGAAAAAAAATAAAACACATCTCGTCTGCAAGTCTTGGTGATGCTTGATCGTAAACTTCATTCTGTCTCGCGCTGGAAGATGACGTATTTTGTGACCCATATCGTGTGGGAAATGACTGGGCATTGCAGATTTGTTAACTTTGGAATGCCTAGAAATGTCCCATACAAACAGGTCATTTTCTCTTTCAGTTTAGCAGTTTGCCAGTTAAATAACCACTTTGTCTTCTCGGTGTAGGCCCGTAATTTTTATTAACCGTCGGCATGGTCATTATATGGTCATTATCACACCTGTCGCCTTTACTTCCCAGTGCTTTTTCTGGTACTCAAGTGAGGCTGGGTAAAGTTCAGAGTAAGTACATTTTTTTGCTGTTTGATCTTTGAAAATTACAGTTCATTAGTCGGGGAAAAGGAGGAATGGGTTTGGTTTTTGGAAGACTTGCCTAATCTTCAAGGGATGCATCAGCTGAAAAATGTTGAGAACCATTGGTCTAATGACTGCCTACAACGCTTCACCTATTTGTACAGAAACAGGTTTGCACTCGTTTTTGATTAGCCACTTTTTTTAACCACCTCTTGCAACTCTTATATGACACGAGCCAGAGATTGAACACGCTTGTGTTGCAGCGAGGTCGTTCCGACTTGGAAACTTGTTTCTCCGCTCTGGGACATGTACGCTTTCGTCACCCAAAGTAACTAAACGTTTTCGCTTGTTTTCTTGTAATGAGAATGCAAACAGGCTATCACGGGACATATATATTTCTATAAGTAGTACTGGCATGATGAGTCAGTCAGCTGTACGTCACATATCTTAGTCAGAATCGGAATGTGACAAATTGTTTGTGCCTTCCCGATCCCGGAATTAAACATTTTCAGAGTGTGTTGTTTTGCAGGTTGGAGTACGTAAATAGCGGTCCCTGACATAACTTTTGGATATCAGGAAATTTTGGCACGACCTACTAGTTATTCTGTCAAGGCGACCTGATATTTTTGTAGTATTTATTTTGGTTCTGCTGTCGCGACAAGCGTTATGTACGATACTGCACAATATTTGTACCTATTATCGATTCCAAGACATTGAATCGAATAATTCGAGTAGTCGTTGCTACTCTTCGCATATTGCTAGCGTATGGTGTGCGAGACAATCTCACAATCAGCGCTGCTTCGCTTTGGTTATTAGTTACTAAACTGACGTCATTGCACTCAGGGCAGACCCATGGGTGCTCAGTCTCCCCCAACATTTATCGAAGAGTGTGTATACTGATGGTTCCCGTTACCCCCTGATTAAATACACTGCTCACTCTGCCCCTCAGGCATCCAGTTCTACTTGTACAAGGGGTAATTCCAAACTGCTTAAATCGCTGGACCGATTCAACGTCTATTTTAGTGTTCTCATGAAACAGGCAGTCACGAAGAGACCGAAGAACATTCCCCTTATCTACCTTCAACTCCCCAACAATCGATGCTGTTGATGCAAGTCTGTCCGCTCTCTCATTACCGCCAACATCTGCATGCTCAGGACAGTAGATCCACGTAAGCCTCTGGAGGTTAGAAACTTCTATAGACGACATCCACTCATACCGAAACCTGCCTTTTTGGATCTTGTGAAGCATCGACTGAGAGTCAGATACAACAACGGCCCCAGTAAATGGAGTCATAGAGAGCTAATGGAGGGCAGCAGTAACGGCCTCAACCTCTATCCTACTACTAGAAGATGCTTCGGTTACACTACTATCACCTCGCGGCGATCCAACCTTTCCCGTCGATCTCTACTCGCTTTGCAAGACGACAGCGCTGCAATCTATTTCTATGAAACGATTGATTGATTGATTGATGAGAGGACTCTTATCATTGCACTTCGATGAGTAACCGATCTCTTTCTTACACAGGAAGATCTCAGATGCAGTGAACGAACACACTTTAGCAAAGGTGAGGGTCCCAGATGTAATTTTGAAGATGATGAAGAAATTTTTGTAGGAATTTTAATTTTAATCATTTCTTATGAATTGTGCCGGGCAGCGGCTTTCCAGCCTGCTCTTCTCGATTTTGAACTGTCTAGGGATCTTTTACGTGCTTGAATTGAACACAGGACCTACGTTTTATCGTCCATCTCCGATAGGACTATGAACTCGATTTCACCTACACTGAGATCAGGGATCTCTGGAAAAATATCCAGATGACTCCACGAGGGAGCGAACCTGGTACCCTTGGCACGAGAGATGAACACCTAACCTTTACGCCACAGAGACATTATTGTTGTTAGTATTATTAAAGCAATCGCCACACGACGCCCACGCTGTCCAGGGGTCAGCAATTAGTCAGATGTACCAAGGAAAAATATGAGAAAAAAACACCAAGTTGGACAGCACCGAAGTAGATAAGTATCAAAATGAGCCTGTTTAGTTACACACACACACCCACCCGCCACCTCTAGTATAGTCACATGACTAATGAGATAAGTACTTGGTGAATATTGTCGTTCGATAGAAATGTGGATCCACTGTATGTGTAATACGAAGGTACGACAATATACAAATGTAATCCTTACTTTTAAAACACATTCATTTACGATATTATATAACGAATCTAACGCATATATATTTTAGACATCTTTTACTCAAATAAAATATAAATTGATTCAAATTTCTGTGTGTACACAGATGATATTCAACAAGTGTACCTTCTGATTATGATCTGAGTTAAACTTACAAGATATGGAAGTCACACTTTTGAAAACTTCCCTTGTCGCCATATAACAAACACACATTCTATATAACATAACGCTCGTAATTGAAATAATTAAGTAGTTAATATATAACATTTTATCACCTACAGTAAATCCAACAAAATCTTTATGAAACAATACTTCACTTGAAACTTGAAACTGTACACCAGTCAGTATACATGATTTCTTGCTTGGGCACGTACATCATTTGTATGTAATGAGATTGTATAACAGAGATATATATTAAGTGAAACTGTACTTTGACCCACTTAATAAGGTTTTCATGAATCAAAGTTAACGCTGGGAAATGTCGCTTCTTGGAATCGTTGACTACGACAGCTATTGATTTTGGATTTCCAAGTAATATTTATGACACCACATACGCAGTATATGGGCGGTAATATGTCGTTGAATATACTTAAAGTATGTAGTAGATGTACACTGAGGGATAACTATATATATATATAGAACAAAAATACGTACATACGTATGTGTAAGTGATTTCATGACAACAAAAATACGTACATACGTATGTGTAAGTGATTTCATGACAACAAAAATACACAGTAGTTTTTTTTTTCTCGTTCATCCGATATGAATTCTGGTGTTGTCATGGCACCTAATAGGTCACATCTAACTGATTTTTGCGTGAAGGTATGCTTTCCTTATCATTCAGTGTCCCTCGACATTCAGCGACCCTTAATCCACCTTCAGAGAGACTTATAAAGGATAAGGGAACGTGTCCAAACGAGTACCCAGTGCACATTGACGGTTTGTTTTGCCCAATCTGGCTTACCCAGGAATTTCCCCCGCACATTGCCTCTTGCGAAGCATGTTACGACCCTATAATTAGTAGTGACTTGGCATATGTAATTCAGTTCAAGGAAAACGTATACTGTCGTTTCTTTCTAATTCAAAGAAAATCGTTTGGTGATAGTATGTAAAGCAATGAATCACGGGGTAGTAAGTACAACAGGCTACACGTTGCATGGTTATCTTACTTCCGTGTTGACATGTGATATAATCGTGTTATTGCATATCAAAGCGGTAACTATGGCTCCGAAAGTGGCTGACTACACAGGAATTCACACATGCGTGCATTCTGAGCGATTAATATTCTTAAGAAAATTCAAGCTGGTTGTATAAGGCGCGAATGACCTGTCCTATCAAGCACCGAGCAAATCACCTGACTGATATATCAGTGGTCGAGGAAGAACAGTCAATTGATAGTGCAGGCATAATTGATGCCATAAGAGAAGCAGGTTGTATACATGACTTTGCAAACATTGATAAATCTACATCCCTATCTAGAGTGAAGGAGATGGGAGTGATAATGGGAACTGCAAAACACGAACACTTTGTTAGAGACACAAAACATTTGATAAATCAACACGGAACCGGTGTAATTAGTCGTTATACGCTGGTAAATATATTGGAAAGGAGATTAGAACAACAAGCTCCGAGCCCAC
This sequence comes from Arion vulgaris, assembly GCA_020796225.1. Lineage (NCBI taxonomy): Eukaryota > Metazoa > Mollusca > Gastropoda > Stylommatophora > Arionidae > Arion > Arion vulgaris. The sequence continues at coordinate 26,777,913 of CM036757.1, read as the reverse complement.
ATGTTCCATAAACTTAAAATTGGCACAACTAGCCTGTGCCCCTGCAAAAAGGTAGACATGACGGCAGAACACGCCCTGCAAGACTGTCAACGGTTAGCAGGTATTAGGAAAGAGTCATGGCCCCAACACACAGAGCTTCGTGAAAAGCTGTACGGAGGAACGGAGTCCCTTAAAACCACAGTAAAATTCATGATAAAAATTGGTTCATCAGTCTAGGCCGGGAACGAAGAGGAAGAGGAGAACACCCACGTACCTGTCCGGAGTGTTGTGATGATAATCCTCATTAATCACTAATTACTAATATTGTGTTACTGAAGTTTAGGTCAAAGAAGGAGGCAAACTGGCAAAGAGAAAAAGAGGAAGACCACGAAGAAGACGAATTCAGAATGTAACTGATGGTTTGAATATGACGGCTGCAGAGCGGGACATCTGGCCTATGAGAGAGAGAGATAGAGACAGAGACATTCCGGAGGATTGTTGGAGTGGCAAAGTTCTGTTCAGGCCAAGCTATTTGATGATGATGAAGTTTAGGTTATTTTATACTATTTTTTTGCAGGTCTATTGTTTATTCTCTTTCCCCAGGTGGATGATGGAATTGGTTGTTCACTCTTGTCGTTAAGCGTTATGTTGTGTTATGTTATGTTATGCGATCGACGTCACGGCACATTGGGCATTCCCATTAGTGCTCTGTCCTCCGCTGAAGCAGCCATCCCAAAGTCGATTTGCTGACCGTACCCATGAGATGTTGATTACTATATCTTATCTCTCTACCACGAAGACGACACTGTCTGGCATGTCCAAACTTAACATCTAATTCTCGAACTCGTTCCAGTGTCTGAGACTTGCCCATGTCACATAATTGAGAGAGTACCGCATTGATGATATCGGCACTGTCCATACTTCTGCCCGCTTGAGTCGGGGCATTGTTTGCAAGAAAGTCAGCACGCTCGTTACCCTGCACTCCAGCATGTCCAGGTGTGTACAGTCAAGTCATTTTCTTGAGATGTGTCGTTAAGCGTAGGGGTAGGTGCTTTAATTTACATTCCAGGACCAGGTCACGTCTTATAAATGAAAATTTACAACTGTATTTATAGTTTAAATTGTTATGGATTTTGCTGGATGATGTTAAATAACCAGACGGGCACTTGACGCGAACCCACTGGGAAGAGAATGCTGGGGAGACCAAAGTATGCATGCCAAAGAGCAGCAGCATATGAGGTCAGAAAGATCATAGCTTAATGGACAAAACTGAAGAAGACAGCTAAGAATGGAAAGCGACAGATGAAGATCCTATATTTCACGTGCATTTAGAAGGTTTAGTAGTAGTAGTTGTAGTAGTGGTAGTAGTTGTAGTAATGGTAGTAGTTGTAGTAGTAGTAGTAGTAGTTGTAGTAGTTGTAGTAGTGGTAGTAGTTGTAGTAGTTGTAGTAGTGGTAGTAGTGGTAGTAGTTGTAGTAGTAGTAGTAGTTGTAGTAGTTGTAGTAGTTGTAGTAGTTGTAGTAGTGATAGTAGTTGTAGTAGTGGTAGTAGTTGTAGTAGTGGTAGTAGTTGTAGCAGTGGTAGTAGTTGTAGTAGTGGTAGTAGTTGTAGTAGTGGTAGTAGTAGTTGTAGTAGTTGTAGTAGTTGTAGTAGTGGTAGTAGTGGTAGAAGTTGTAGTAGTTGTAGTAGTTGTAAAAACAAAGGTATAAGTAATGTTGACGTTCTGCGTTTCCGAGAATATTAACTGATTGCTTGACAGGACCATCATCATTGCACTTTGTTGAGTAATGTGTGCTTCGATCTCTTTCTTACATAGGAAGATCTCAGCTGCAGTTCACGAACATCATAGCACCAGCGAAGGTCCGCGATGTAGTTTTAAAGATGATGAAGATATTTCATAAGGATTTTATTTTGAATCTTTTTTTCTAATGAATTTTGTCCGGGCAGCTGCTCTTCAGCCTGCTCTTCTCGATTTTGCACTGCCAAGGTTTTTTTTGCGTGCTCAAATTGAATAGCAAAACACGTAATCTAAAGTACTGTAGTTTTATAAATTACAAAAACAATGACAAAATACAGCAACGTTTCGACCAACAAGGCCTTTATCAAGCAAACGAACAACATGAGTGACAAATTTAAAAAAAAACAAATGGACGACTAAAAACAAACGTTTCTAATGAAAATCTGGAAATAAAAACGAAAATCTAGGAATAAAAACGAATAACGAAATAAATGTAACACAAAAACACACATAAAAACTAGAAATAGAACGGAAGAGAAAAATGAAAAATCTAGTAAATATATAACTTGAATACATGCAACATATACCCATATAAATTACAAGGCATGGGAAGAGAAAGTACTAAGAAGTATAGGAATGTAATACGTTGAGCCCACGTGGTCGCAAGGTACCATACAAAGAAATCAACCGATTCTCCAGAGCAAATCAACTGCGATCATCCGAGGAACACGATCGGATGGCTGTGACCTGGACATCATGAGCTCCAGGACCAGGACTATGTGTGTTTTTGTGTTACATTTATTTCGTTATTCGTTTTTATTCCCAGATTTTCGTTTTTATTTCCAGATTTTCATTAGAAACGTTTGTTTTTGGTCGTCCATTTGTTTTTTAAATTTGTCACTCCTGTTGTTCGTTTGCTTGATAAAGGCCTTGTTGGTCGAAACATTGCTGTATTTTGTAATTGTTTTTGTAATTTGTAAAACTACAGTACTTTGTAATTACGTGTTTTGCCAATCAAATAGTTTTACTGCAGTCTCATCTATTTTGTGAATATTCAAATTGAATACGGAACCTACTCTGTATCGTCCGTCTCCGATTAGACTAGAAACTCTCACCTACACTGAGATCAGGAATCTCTGAAAATATGTATCCCAATGGCTCCACAAGGAAGTAACCGAGTACGTTTGTAAAGAGAGGCGAGAATCTAACATCTGCGACACAGATACCCCTAATACATGATAACAAAATGAAAAACTTTTTAAAATCGAAGTCACTGCAGATAGAGTGTATAGTCCTCTTCAAATTTCAAAAGTTGTTAACTTTCTACTATAGTTAGGTTATTATTCCACTTTTTCTACCGGATATTGAATCATATATCTTGATGGTTGAATCTAGCCACTTCTCCTCTGCATGCTACACATAATCCTCACTCTTACTGATCTGATGTTCGTCCATCACGGGTGATGATAATCACCACTTTTCATCCAAGAGAATGTAGTTGCGTTATGTTTGTCTGTGTGTGCGTAGATGACTACTGAGGCCGATGCGGGCTTGAAATGTTCGTTTACACTGTTACAGTGTGGGCAAGGAATACTTGCACTTGTGAGTTGAGTTTTACTGCCTTTCTATTTTGACGTTTCTGCGCCACCCGTGCAGTTCTACTACCTGCATCGCAGGCCGCAGAACCGTATAGAAGAAGTGTGCGCCAGGCTGATCTGTCTTGAGCAACATTCTCCGAGTTGTCGACATCTATTTTATCGAGGATTTGAGTGTGTCTTTGAATCGCTTTTTTGACCACCATGGGATCGTTTACCGCTACGTAGCTCACCATACAATACTCTTCTTGGTATTCTGCATTCCGGCATTCGAACCACATGTCCTCCCCTTCGTTTCAAGATTGTATCAAGATTATATAGATGCTGGAGAGAGCAGCTCTTTTTTGGACCTCGGTGTCTGGGATCATATCCTGCCATTTGATATTCATTATTTTCTGAGACAGACTGTGAAAGTGATTTAGTTGCCTTGTGTGTCGCTGATATACACACTCTTACTACTTATGTTTTGGCAAAGCAAAAATTATACGTCAACAGCTATAAAAGCTGGAATGTGCAGGGTAGTAAAGAAACGAAACAAACATCTAAAAAAGTATGCGTTTGAAGTCGATAATTGTAAATCCATATCTTATATTGATTTTGCAACTTTCCTTCCACGAAATATCACTTTAGGAATATTATATTTATGAATAAGTAATATTTTAATGTACTTATATATCTAATTTTGTTACCTACCTTAGAAGAAACCTGCTCCAAACACACATTTTTTAATGCGCTTTCACTTTTGATTTCGATATCAATTTATTTCATACAATAGACTGTTTGCAAGCTCTATGCATACAAATATTTTTATCTAAGGAATACATTGCTGAACGAAATGAAGCATTGCATGACTTCTCATTGAGAGAGAGAACAGTAACAAGCTGAGGGAACAGTGTTCTATCTATAATCTAGCATAGAGCTGTGTCCTGGTCTCACGTGCATATGTATAAAAAAGCAATAAATCATAGTGACAAAGAATATATTTGTAAATATAAAAATATAATGTCTCGTAACCTTTTCAGCCCGCAGGGTGTGACACGCATAAAACTTCGCATTTCTAGATCCTATTGTACAGGAGATACGAGGCCAATTCCTTTCCTCATGTGTGGAACGTCGAGCGTGTCAGAGCCGATAGGCGAAAGCTTATCCATTATGCTAATACGTCACACTATATTTGTAAATAAATACAATTTTGCGCAACCTTTTCAGACCCTAGTGTATGATGTGCCAGTCACTTTACATTTCTAAAACTTATAATCTAGACATCCATGTCAATGGCACTAAAATAAACCAAGTGAAAAATTCAAATACTTAGGAAGCATATTCACAGAAGACGGAAAACTGGATAGAGAGATAGAGGCTAGAGTGCAAAAGCAAATGCTGTAACCTACCAGCTAGCCCCACTGTTAAGGCACCAAAAATTTCACAGGCAGCTAAGCAACAGATGATCAACAGCATTTTTATACATACTTTGTGTTACCAGAGCCACACATGGACATTGAGCAAAGCGCAATGACAAAAATAACTACATGTGAAATGCGTTGCCTGCGAAAAGTTACCAACAACACAAGAAAAGACAGAATCACTAACATCAGCATAAGAAAGAAAGTTGGAACAAAACCGTGCTTGAATTACATAGAGAAACAAAGAATGAAGTGGTTTGGCCACTTAATAAGAATGCATCCAAACTCCACAGTATACAGAGTCTTCTACAGAAGAACATCGGGAAAGAAGGCAAGAGGAAGACCACGGAAAAGATGGTTAGATGGCGTAGCTGAATCATGTGAAAGAGCAAAGATAACAATCACACAAGCCACCAGAACAGCGCAAGACAAAAACAGAAAACCACAACACTGGGCAACAACCCGGTAGCAGTGTGACGACAAAAGAAGAAGAAGAAGAGTGCAGGAGGAGGATGGCCAATTCCTTTTCTTACGTATGGGACGTCGAATGTGGGATTGAATCCCCAACCCTCTTGTGTAGGAGTCGATAGGAGAACACTTATGCATTACGCTAATCCGTCCAATATATTTGTAAAGGGGAAGATAAGCAAGCAAAAAATAATAATAAAATTGCTTGCTTATGTGATACCATTCATACGTGCCTTTGTCCTGAAACACCAATTTATTACGTATCACCTCGGTTTTCTCCAGATCTGATTTGATCTGCTCTGACCAGATCAGATTTGTAGGTTTCCGCACATCGTAAAGGGGAAGAAAATAGTTAACGGTTTCGTATATCTCAGTTTACTATTAACAACAGATGAAAATGGGATAAAGGAAATCATAAGAAGAATACGCCCATGTGTTGGCGGGGCTGGCAAGAGAACAAAGAATAGTACCACTGCGACCTACAAGGCATGTCGTAAATTTCGACTGTGGTAGAAGCCTAGGGAAGCTACCCTAGTAAATAAAAAGCTTCACAGTAATAGAATCCCGTTTTAGAAAATGTCTTATTGACCTGACGCTGTGAGGCAAACATGATTCGAGAAAAGAAGAAGAAGAATGTGCTGGCCTACTTGTAGGCGCATACCTGGCACAACGTACAATCGCTCTTAGGCTCAGATCACATACAAATCACACAGTGGTTAACAAATGATCGATATGGAGCGTTCGAAGAAGAAGGTAGAGCTGCAGTTGTTGTGGCTAATTGCTCATGGACCAGCTACGACATGCCACGCTTGAGTTCGTGACTTTAACATCATTAGTATTCCTGTGCAAGAAATTCACAGTAACCCACATATATGCTTCGGCTTCGGCGATAGCATGACGGAAACTTTGTGACAGAATGACAAGCATATATCTGATCTTTACATCTTTTGTGTGCACTTCATAAATAGTGTCTTTCACTGCCCCCATTCTTTCTGTAGATCACCTTTTGCGTGGATAAACTTTTGCTTTGTATCCATTGTATCGGAGTAGAAATGCCAATTGAGGCGCACTGTCTGTTGATAATCTGCTTAATTTATGGAGGATGGAGGTTGAGGCGGTTACTGCTGCCCTCCATTGGATTTCTGGGACTTCATTTACTGGGGCAGTTGTTGTCTCTGACTCTCAGTCGATGCTTCACAAGATCCAGAAGGGCAGGTTTCGGTATGAGTGGATGTCGTCTATAGAAGTTTCTAACCTCCAGCGGCTTACGTGGATATACTGTCCTGGGCATGCGGTTGTTTACGGTAATGAGAGAGCGGACAGGCTTGCATCAACAGCATCGATTGTTGGGGAGTTGAAGATGGATAAGGGGATATTCTTCGGTCTCTTCGCGACTCTCTATTGGATGAGGACACTAAAATTGATGTTGAATCGATCAAGCGATTTAAGCAGTTTGGAGTTACCCGTTGTTCAAGTCGAACCGGATGCCTGAGAGGCAGAGTGAGAGGTGTGTTTAATCAGCGAGCCACAGGAAACATCAGTATGCATACTCTTCTATATCTGTTGGGGGAGACTGAGCACCTATGGGTCTGCCCGGAGTGCAATGACGTCAGTTTAGTAACCAATAACCAATCTGCTTAAGTGAACGAACCATTGAATTTGTTGTTAATTCATGAGGTTCAGTACTGGTATTTTACCCACATTTTCCCATATGTCTTCATTTCTAAACCGATCTCTTCTTGATACTTCCCTCACTCTGCGTAGACACTTCATCTCTGTTGTGACCGGTTTAAATAGATCTATCCAGAAAGAACTCAAAATCAAGAAAACTGGCTGATGCTACAAATGAGAAAGAGAAAATTGAGATATTTTGGACATATAAAAAGACATGAAGGGCGGGAGAAGACCATCATGGAAGGAGGCATACCGGTAAAGAGAAGAAGAGGAAGACCACGGAGAAGATGGATTCAGGATGTAACTGATGGTTTGAACATGACGGCTGCAGAGGCAGGACATCTGACATATGAGAGAGAAATTCCGGAGGACTGTTGGGGTGGCAAAGTTCTGCTCAGGACAAGCTATTTGATGATGATAATGAAAATCCAATAGAAAAGTGAAAAACAATTAATTTCACAATGTTGAAAACAAAGAAAGGAACGATAACTGATAAACTTCATGATCAAGCAATGAAAGAAGACAAGAGTGGCACGACATGGGGGTCGATGCTGTCAAGCAAACCCATCACTAATGCGTGTGACTTGTAGTAAACGTGTTGCGAATAAAAGGACTGCGACGTCTGCTCTCGTATAGAAGGACGGAGTGGTAGCAGCTGTAATTTCTGATGTGGAATGTCGTTTATCAGTGGACTTTCCAACAACAGCCGATGTATTTCAAAGTTAAATTTTCCATTAAATTGAATGTGGCACCGCCCTTGTAAGAAAGGACTGTCCTACAAGCATTACATTTTGCTTTTCCATTACTTACAATACTAACCCTTTCGCTGTTACATACTTTCCGAAGACGGGGCTAAAAATAGCTACCCTTTGTTTCTAGGTCACAAACGTGAATGTACACCTATAGCAGTGACAGTAGAAATGTATAACGTGTTAACACGTCTTTAGCCCACAGAGGAGAGATAATAACAGACGTGTTAATGCGTCTTTAGCAGTGAATGGAGAAAACGTCTACACGCGTTCTTAGCAGCTAAAGGGCTAAAGCACACCCACATTTGACTTCGGCCAAAATCACACAAGACACATTGTATTTTACGAATTACAGATGACGTTTTAGTTTTATGAAGATGTTTGATCTACAGCACGATATAAAATATATACAATATTAATAAATACTCGGAAAACGTTAGCGAAATCCAAATGAAAAGTGAATACAAACTGTAACAGATGATATCTATTCGAATAGGGATCTTGTGGTTAAGCTCTTGCCTTACGCCCCAAAGGTTGTGTGTTTGTATCCTGACAGCGCCGTTCTATTCACTAGTGTATTTTTCTCCAGAGACACTAGGATTGTTGCTGGAGCTTCGGAGTTCCGTGCTTTATGCGATACTCTCGGCAGGTGGCTTGCTATTTCTGCGGAGAGGGACCGAGCAATATGCGGTAAAACCCGGTTCAATGAAGTCAATCTTTCGGATTTAGACACTTTAGATGCATCCGAATAAAAGTTGCGAATCGATAACTTAACGTATGTTTATAATCTGGTTTTGTGGCCGAACCATTTAACAAGTTGCATCTTGATGAAGTTCAGTACTGTTGTTGTACCAACTTTTCCTACTGTGGGTACAACATCAGTTTTTCGTGACACGATCAAAGAATCATTTCACATTTATAAAATGCGCAAAAATGAATGGGACTGGAAACCACTCCCTTCTTTTGTTGTTGGTAGGTCTTAAAAGATAAGTCTTTTCAACATTTTCGAATCTCCATGTGCATGCTGACTATCCGTTCACATACATTGCGTTTAATGGCTATAATGGCAAACTTAATGCCCTGGCACGTTTGTTATAATCGAGTAAGACTGTACTGAATAGTAGTGTTCTTGGTGTAGCAAGAAGTTCACGGTAAGACTAGAGCTGTAAATAAAAACGACTGTTTTGGTGTGTGTGTAGGTGAAGGTCGTTTTGAATGGGAATAATCGGTACAGTCTTCTTTTCTCCATCTTGCTTCCCAGCGTCAGGATAAGAAAAGATTTATATAACGGAATCTCGTGTGCGCTTCGTAAGTGGTGTCTTCAATGTCTCTGTTATTTCTGTGGTCAACCATTTGCTTTGTAGTCACTGCATCACCGGGGTAGTATTGCTCTTTGAGGCACACTCTCTGTTGGTAATCTGCTTAGAAGTCTCTGTGGCAGAGAGGTTAGGTACTCGTCTCTCGTGCCAACGGTACCAGGTTCGCTCCCTCGTGGAGCCATCTGGATACTTTTCCAGAGATTCCTGATTTAGGTAGGAGATTGAGTTCCAGTTACTATCAGAGACGATAAAGTAGATCCTGTGTTCAACGATAAAAGAACCTGTGGCATTCAAAATCGAAAAGAGCAGGCTGGAAAGCGCTGATAGGGCAAAATTCATTATAAAGATTAAAAATAAAATTCCTACAGAAATATCTTCACCATTTTCAGAATTACGCCAGTGCTACGGAGTTCGTGCAGTTGAGATCTTCATGTGTAAGAAAGAGATCGGAGCACACAGTTACTCACCAAAGTGCAATGATGATGTTCCAATCAATCAATCGAACCATTGTTCGAACCATTTAATTTGCTGTTTCTTGATGAAGTTCAGCATTATACTCCAAGCACCCTGCCTAGACGAGAGCCGTGGTAGCGTAGTTGTTAGTGAACTCGCTTCTCAAGGCTGGTGGTCTGGGTTCAACTCCCGCAGTGTGCGTGGAATTTTTCCCGACCGCGACGGCTCTCAGGTCGACCCAGCCTCAAGTGGGTATCAGACATGCTCTGGGAAAGTAGAAGGCGGCTGGCGTGATGCTGACCACATCACCCATCGTGTGCCGACGGTCAATGAAAAATACAGGCCTAACAATGTATTGCCCTAAATACCACGAGGTATGAAAGGGTTCCTTAAAAAAAAAAAAACCCTGCCTAGACGCATCATCTCTGTCGTGTCTAGTTTTCTTCTATCGTTTGATGTCAGCGTCCCGGTTTGTCCCTGAAAGCATAATGTCAGGAGAAAGATCTTGTGCACTCTTTTCATGTTCATGGTGACATGCTTGCATTTTCAAATTGGTGTCATTTGTCATATGATTTGATTTGTTTAATTATATATATGTTGGATTTCATTAATTGTTCTTCAATTTGATAACAGAATTCACGTAGTGAAGGTGTCCAATGACCATCCATTAAATAGTGACATATAGCTGCTGAAAATGATATATTGGGGGAATTTAGAATAACTCTGTAGACAATTAGATTCTTCCTTTCTTTCATTTGCTTGAAATATTGTCTATACATTCAATGTTGTCTCTTGTATAAACTTCACTGTCTTTTGTAGCTCACACAGAGGTCCGTGTAGTTTTATGTCAAGTGTTTTTTCATTAGGCCAGTGAGTTTTCCTCAGTATATCATATTCAAGGCAATCTTGAAGTATGTGCTCTGCAGTCTGATGTGCCAATCCACATGGCTGAATTACCAATCTTGAATTTTGTATACATGTGGCTGCGGAGTCGATTGTGTCCTGTTCTAATGCGCAGAATAACAACTTGTTCCAATCTGCTCATGTTATAGTAATTGTCTTGTGTAGGTATTGGTGGCTTCCTGATTGATTTAATGATCCTTTTCTTTTGGTGGTAGGTAACTGGCACATCCGGTTCCTCTCCTGCAACACCTGCCTTGACCAATCGGTTTGCTGTTTCATTTCCTGGTATTCCACAGTGAGAGGGTATCCACTGTAAGATGACCTTGCGCTGCTTGCACAGTTGAGACAGTAGGGTCTGTAGACCTGGCAATTTTCTGGCTTGGAGTGCTGATTTTGCATCTGTCACAATTAAATAAATCAGTCAATGACATCAACCAATATGTATCATATCTTTTAATATATATCAAAACAGTCAATGTCTATCAGTCAATATGTATCACATATGCCAATGAGCATCATGAAACTGTTATACAAAACAAGAACGTGGTATTATTATAAATAACCAGTTAATTTTTTAATAACAGATAACAAAAATATATATTGACATAGCTGTCTATATCTATTATCCTTTTCATGTAATAATTAACTCACAATGCCTTCACAAGTTATTGCCACTGCTGCCTGTTTACACATATTTCATGTCAATTAACAATTTTTTTTCCAATTTACAGTCTGTCTTCTTCTGTTTCTTTTGGTCTACCTCTTGTTCTTCCTTTTGTTTCTTCTTCTTTGTGATCACTATTTTGATGATTATACAGATAGATGCGTTCTTATGATGAAGTCGACCGTTGTCTGGAGCTCATCTCTGGTGCCATGTAGTTTTGAATGTAGTGTTGTGTTGTAGTGCCAGCATTTCTTTATAGGGGGAACATACAGGGGACAGTCTTGCAGGACATGTTCCGTGGTTTGATCAGCAGTGCACAGGACACAGAAGGGATGGAGGCAATCGTAGTTTGCCGTCTGTTATGCCTTGTCCTGAGTAAGAAGATGATGGTCTGTCCTTGTCTGTCAATTATGGGATAGTTTAGGTTCCTTTCTAGTGTCCAGTAGCGTTCAGCAGCCCAACATGCCAGTTCGATGTTGATCTTCCCTCTATTTCACTGGTTGTTACAATAAAAGACCTAAACATATTTTTAAAAACACTGTTGTATAGTGTATAATACTGTTATGGTGTCTTTAGTGAGTTTCACTAGGCTGAGGATTACAGGTTGCTTGACTTAACTGAATGCAGTCATCATGTTGGATTATTTTTGGTGTATTCTTGACTGAAAAAATCTCCAGACCTTATCAGAGATTAAGCCTGCATCCTCATTAGTATCTCATTACTAAAAGTCAACAACACACTCCTCCCTCGACACATAAACTTGAAATAAAATATCTAAAAATATAATTATCTACAAATTATTAAAATCTTGTAACCAACAAATTACAAGTGATTAAAGATACTAAAAAAAAACAAGCACAAAAGCTGAACATAAAAAAAAAAATTCATAGCTGAAATGAAAATGGTGGCATATCCTTTACAGGATTTAGCCATCAACCACAGTAATCTAGTGGTCGATTATCTAGGCACCCCTTATACGTTCAGTAGTTTGTTATTGCTTTCTGAACAGTGAAGTCTATTTTTACTGTTCGTAAAAATCGAAGAGCACTAATTTGCTTCCAAACTTGTCCGCCGCAGAGTTTGAACCAGGTACGCTTGGGTTGTGATTGAGTATCACTGCCGTTTAAGCTACAGATGCGTCCAAGAGATGCAAAGAAAATCATCACTGCACCCTACAAGGCATGTCGAAGAGGCGACTGATGTAGGACCTAGGAAGTTTACTCTAGTAAATAAAAAGCATCCCAGAAATCGGATGTGCTGGTCTACTTATAGGCGCATAACTGGCACAACGTACAATCGCTTCATGCTCAGATCACATACAAATCCCACATAGTGGTTAACAAGTGGTCGATATGGAGCGTTAGAAAAAGAAGTAGAAAAACTACAGACGCTCACATATTGAATAACAACTAGTTACTATAATAAAAATAAATAAAGAGATGCCCATGTAGCATCACACATGTAATCTTCATAGTTCAATGTTCACCATTTAATCTGTAACCAGAACATTGCTACACTGACATCTAACATACACAGGACCATGCAGTATATTTTCTCAGTATGATGCAAGTCTTCGAAATGTCGCTCTTTAAATGTTTTTTTCTTTAAAAAAAACCTTCCATTGTGATTTTTTTAAAAACTGCACAAAATGTAAAAATACTATTTTTATTTTGAAAATATAATTTACTTTAAAATAATGATATCAACTACAGCAATCTAATACAGTTTTACCTCTTTAACATTAGCAAATTCGTTAATTAGGGATGTGTAGTCTAGAGTGGCAGCCAATGTAGATTCAATATAAATTATTATATAATCATATACATCAATATCGGAATAACATAGACCAATATAGAAAATCATTGCATCAATATTTTAAATTATTGAATCGCTCAAATTGTATTTTGATTTCGCTGCTTATGCCGGACTCCTTACGGTGCCGCATGATACGCCACCTCTCTGCATAGCACGGTACGACCCTGAACATACATATTTTTGTATCTTCATGTAGAAAATATATGAGCCTGTCAACAAATAAAACATACATTTTTTATCACAATAATTTGTTTAGGGACAAATTTAGCTGGAGGGAGCTATATAACTTTTATTGTTTAAATTTCAGTAGAATCAATATGGCCCATGGTCATATTCAGAGCTTCATCTAGATCACTATTGCTGTCTGCATCAACTGATCCACGTCTGTTTTCGTTTTGGAGTGAGTTCCCATTCTGCTGTAAAAATTGTGAATGCCTAAAAGGTATGTGTGAATATATGTTGGGAGTTCCTGCCCCTATCTCTTCATTTCCATACATGTCAATGGTCACTTCCTGCTCATCAATTGCTGTCTTGAATCGCTCTCTTGCATTATTGGAATTGAGAGCATTTTGATCAAGGGAATTTCCAGATGCATTGCTGTCAAATAAAAATACAATTATTTTAAAATTAGTTAAAAATATGTATTACAAAAATAAGTTGCGAAAAACAACCATATTATATAGTTATTATGTGGGTATCTTCTTTGCATTCGGTTTCGTATGCTCATTTAAACCATGAGATGGGTTGCCTTTATGAAGCTGCTTGTCAGTTGGAGTTCTTCGAGAGTTCCCCATAGCTTGCTCTGTAAGCTTCGCTCATGAGGCCATGTTTCGTTTCGTTGGTGTATGTATGATGGACATGACTGCAAGATGTCTGGAGTCTGTGTTTCTGTCTGACATTGTGCAGTCTGAGAAGGTTTTATTCTGTGCATGTGGTGGTTGAGCCTGCTGTGACCTGTTCTTAGGTGAAAGATTGTTGTGTGCTGTTTTCTGTTTAGTCTGCTGATGGGATCTTGTGGGTGTTTGCTATGGGTTTGTTGCCTCCACAACTCTTTGTATTTTCGCTTGATATGGGGTATAATTTATAACTTTCTTATAATCATTTACAAGATCTCCAACTGCTAGCAAAGAACTGTATCACATGGAGATCTAAAACCTCTGCTCTATGTGCCGCCTTTGGCTCGAAAGGAATAAACTAACTAACTATAATCATTTGGGGGTCATTCTCGGGTAAAGGCAATGAGAAAGTGGACACACTGGTGATCAAGAATGGGCCTTCTATATACAAAATTAACATCATCAGTGAGTGTTCCAAGAGAAAACATATGCTCTGAAGATTTTAATGAAGGTAAAGGGTATTATCTTTATCGGTTTCGAAAGTTATGTATACTGATACATACGGCAAGACAAGAAAACCATGAAAGAAACCCCAGTAAGCAGTAGATAAATCAACCAGCACAGATTGGGAGTTGTTAGTCTAAATACACTGAAATATATTTTTAGGAAGAGATCGGAGCAATTATGGACATGTCCGATGTGCGATGAAGATGATCCTCAAATGAACAATTAGCAATAGTCACTTGGCATAAAAGCCTAAACTATGCTGTTGAACTATGCGGTATGGAGAAATTACTTGCAGGTTCATATATAACGGTTCGAGAGTAATATATATTATGATAATAAAAATTTGTTAATGTGGCCTTTAAAGCGGAATTTGGTTAGTTGTCGGGAAATGCAGAAAGTATCCATCCTTAGAATTGACTTTACACTGGTAAATCAAGATTTAGCTTTATTTCTATGAAGGAGAAATTTATAATCAAATTTACATATGCAAGACTTTTAAAAAGTCGCAATGATGATCTTTGAAGAAGATAGGATTATACATTCCCGAAGCAGTATTCAGCATTGGTTAACTATATGTAACATTATCAACATGAAGTGTACTAGTGAAGTGAAATAATTAACTTTAAGTGACCTATATGATTCATCATTCATTCATTCTGCAAAATGTCTCTTACAGAACTTAGTTTCCATGGCAACTCTTCTAAATTCCTCTGTAGTATATGCAATGTGCCCCACATCTGATTCACTATTCATGTATCATATTTTGCACCCATTTTCTCTTTGACCGTACCCTCTTTCTCCTACCTGGTATGTGCCCTTCCATGATTGTCTTCTCAAAGTCTGCATGATGCTTTATTTGACCATTATATTTTGCTTTATTTATCCATCTTTTTCAATAGTCAATCATCTTAAATTCTTCTTTGTCTTGTGTCCGCCTGCTATGAATTCAAAAGTAGCCAGGGCGCCTGTTATGGCGCTTCTGGTTGATTTGTGCATGAACACCTGCTTTCCTTTTATCAGTGTCCCTGCCATACAGGCGTGCCTTCTCCAACTTCAGAGGTATCATCTTAACCCTTTAGCTGCTAAGGATGTATATATACGTTTTCCCATTCACTTCTAAAGATGCATTAACACGTCTGTTATCATCTCTCCTCTGTGGGCTAAAGACGTGTTAACACATTATACATTGCTACTGTCACTGCTATAGGCGTACATCCACGTTTGTGACCTAGAAACAAAGAGTAGCTATTTTTAGCTCAGCGTTCAGAAAGTATGTAGCAGCGAAAGGGTTAAATGTTTTATTCATTCAGAAATCTATGTGTTCTTTTCTGTGTTCATCTTGTGTTAGAAATTCTTCTATAGCATGTGTTTTAAATGGCATTCAGGTACACCTCAGCTGATTTGTGACTGTTCAAGTCTCACAGGCACATGTTTGCGAAAGAAAAAAGACGCATGCTTTTAAAAATAAAATTGCATTAAGTTAACTTAATATTTGGATCTGAATAAGTGTTCACAATTCATATTGTGTAAAAATAGAAATATTCCAAATTGGAACACCTAAAAAAAGAAAACACAGATGACAAAGACATGCAACTATTACAAATCATAAAAGGCTAGATAATGAAACTTCAGAAAAAGAGTTTGTCCTTTAAGAGCATTATTATTTCTTTGACGTCTGCCCACTATGAATTCAGAAGTAGTGATGGCGCCTAATATGACACCTCTAACTGATTTTGCATGAAGGCTTGCTTCCTTACCACCAGTATCGCTTGTCATTCTGGTGAACCTTACTCCGACTTCTGAGGTACTTGTAATTTAGATTCTCAAGTAAAGGATCAGGGTTTCCTGTAGTTCAATTGCATACCGAGTGTACACCAAGAAATTTAGGCCCAAGCTGACCTTGAACCTCAGAATTTCCACAGCAAGGGGTTACAAGTGCAGTGTTTTCTCAACTTTATAATCATCGACCTCATAGAGCACTAGTGATAGTGATATCCGTGCTCATTGCTCCTCGTATTGTGGATACTTTTATAACAGATAATCAGAAGTTATTTTGTCACCACCAAATCAGAAATTGATTTCCTTCTCTCTCTAAATTGTTGGTTCCATTGTCCCTACAATTAATTCGTCAGTCTCTTTGCAACTGTCTGTTGAATGTGGACAATAGAGTAGATGTTGAATCAATCCAATGATTTAGGCAGTTTGGAGTTGCCCGCTGTACAAATAGAACTGGATACCTGAGGGGCAGAGTGAGGAGTGTGTTTAATCAGCGAGCCACAAGAACCATCAGTATGCATACTCTTCGATGTTTATTGGGAGGACTGAGCACCTATGGGTCTGCCTGGAGTGCAATGATGTAAGTTTAGTAACCAATAATCCTAGAATTAACTGCTATTAGTTTATTGGAAAAAAAAATTTATAAAGGCTGATATCCTAAGGTCTTAGGCCACTTAGGGGGAAGTACATAGTTTTTATACTTGTACATTAAGGACATGTATATGATTCAAGTAATAGTGGAGAGTCTACAACACTAACCAGTCTGCAATAATTCCAAGTCAAATGTGATGTAGCTAGACAAGAACACTTTGCAGGTAACCAAAGAAGAAAAGTAAACCAATAAAGAATTGGTGTTGTTAGCTGCCACATGATGAGAAACATACTGAGGAGGAGATCGGAGCACTTATGGACTAATTGGTTCGATGTGCAGTGATGATGATTCAACTTCTTCTTTTTCGAATACTCCATATAGTTCCCTTGTTAATCACTCGGTGTGATTTGTATGTAATCTGAGCCTAAGAGCGATTGTACATTGTGCCAGTTATGTGCCTACAAGTAGGCTAGCACAACTGATTTCTGCGATGCTTCTTATTTACTACCCTAGGTCCTACATCAGTCATCTCTTCCGACATGCCTTGTAGGTCACAGTGGTACAATTCTTTGCTCCCATTGCGAGCCCCGTCACCACATGGGCGGTTCTGACGACTAAACTAAACTATATTTGTATCAAAGAAAAAGAAAGTGCTCAAGTAAAAGAATCAGAATGTGTACACAGAAAAAGTAATAAAGTATTAAAGATGCAGACAATAGCAGATATTCAATGTGTAATTTAGCATTACCTGAGTGTATCACTATTTATTGTGTTGAATTGGTCATCCACAAATTTACTGTCATCTAGATTCAGGTCATCTCTCATGAACATTGGATTGGCTCTGAAAGAGTATTTCTATGAGTCTAGTCAAATTCTTCTAATGACAAATCTACAGTATATAAGTAGAAACACATTTTTTCTTCAAACGATCCATATCAACCACTTGTTAACCACTCTTTTTGATTTGTATGTGATCTGAGCCTAAGAGTGATTGTAAACTGTGTCAGTTATGTATCTACAATTAGGCCAGCACATCTGATTTATGCGATGCTTTTTATTTACTAGGGTAGCTTCCCTAGGTCCCTACATCAGTCGTCTCTTGCGACATGCTTTGTAGGTCGCAGTGTTACTATTTTTGCCCCCTTGAGAGCCTGGCAACACACATGTGAAAATAAATTGGAAGGAAACGTTGGGATGTGGTCAACAATAAACCAGCTTCTTTACTTTCCAGTGTTGCGTTGCAATCCAAATGAGGTGGGGTTGACCTAAAAGCGATGTGCAGTTGGAAAAAATCTCAGTCCAACTAAGAATTTTGAACCATCTAGACCACCTGTCAAGAAAGTGCACTAACCACTATGCAACATCAACTCTCCAAAATATTAAGTGATAATATGATAATCTAACTAAAACCAGAGGTAATCTATAGTCAAAAATTATTGGGGAATCTGTGTGGTGAAGTGGTTAAATGGTTTGTCTTGCATTTTGAAGTGTGTGGGTTAAAGTCCAGACCATATCGTTTTGATTCACAATCGCAAGCACATTTTTTTCTAGAGATTCATTAGAATTTTCTCAGAACTATGGAGATTGTGCTTTGTGGAATACATTTGGCAGGTGGCGTTTTATTTCTGCAGAAAGTAATCGAGCCATATGGGGACACCCAACACAATGAAGTCACTTAACCTTTAGACTTCTTTATTGAATAAAAAGTCTGCCTGCCCAGCATGTATGTAGCTGCTTGGACAATGGGTGACAAGCCCCCTGTGAGTACTGTTCAATTCTGTGGGCTGGTGGAAAAGCCACAGGTCTCCAGATTTATGGTGTTCATGGCACTGAGCCGAAGAACTGAAAGCTCAAGTGCTTCTGGATCGGAAAAAAAATATAAAAAATTGCAAAAAAAACAACAGAGTAGCTGCAGTAAAACTGAAAGTAAATGTAATTGAACAGACATATGTGCAAATTGTAATTTTACAAAAGTAAAGACACAGGAAAAATTAAAATAAAACACAACAGTCACCATATCCACCATACTGTCTTCATCAGGACACAATAAAGCAAACAAAATAATTTAAAATGTACGTATTATAAGAATATGATAAATGAAGGATGTAAACTTTATACTACTATTTATAGGACACTTATAAGACAGTGTCTTTCATAAGATGTCTGTACTTGAGCCTATTGGATTGAATATCGGATACAAGTTTACATGGGTCGTTAGCTAACACTTGTTGTCTCTCTCTCATGCCTTTTTAATCCCAATTGGGGCATAGGCTCTCAACCAACTCATGCAAATCTTTAGCTATCTTCTGCATCTCCCTCCAGCTATTATTTATATTGTTAATCTCTGCTTCCAAATCTTTTCTCCATGTATTTTTAGGCCTCCCTTTCTTTTGTTTTCCTTGGAGGTACCAGGAAAGGGCCCTTCTTGTTAATTCCCCTTATATTTTCTCAAGGTGTGTCCTATCCAGTGCCAGCATCTTTTTTTAACCTCTTGGTTCAATGGAATTTGTCTTGTTCTCTTCATAAGTTTCTCATTTGCTACCCTATATTTCAATCTCAGTTCCTCTATTTCTGCGCAGACACCAGATGATGAATATTTGCAATTTATGTGTTATTATTTTATTCATTCTCCATGTTTCTGACTCATACAGCAGAACTATTTTATCATTGGAATTAAATATTTTATTTTAGGTTCTAGATTTGATTTGTTTAGACTTCAATAGATTTCCTCATCATCATCAAGGTGCATATCCTTTATAGGACGTTGCTCTCTTTGCAGCACATCTGAAATACACTCTGTCTCTAGCCAGTTCACCCACTTTCGATGGTCATATTCATGGTTTCTTTAATATCTTGTAGCCATCTTTTCTTGGTCTGCCTCTGCGTCCTGGGACCCTGCCCTCTAGTAATGTTCTTTCCAAGCCATCGTGACGCTTGATGTGACCAAAGAATGTAATTTTTCTGTAAAGTATGTTGTTTATCAGCCAATTCTCTTTAATATTTAGTTCTTTCAGGGCATCAGTGTTCTTTCTTTTTTTTCCATGGTATTCGTAGGATCTTTCTGTAGCATTTAGTTTCGAAGGACTGGATTTTCGTTCTTAATTTTTGTGTAATAGTCCATGATTCACAACCATAAGTAGCCACTGAGAAAATGCATGCTCTCAATATTTTTAATTTTAATATTTTGCTGGTGCATTGCCACATGTTCTTCATTGTGTTTAACTTCTTGATTGCTATTGCCAATCTTCTTGAGATCTCTTTGGAGCAGTCACCATTATTGTTAATTATTGAGCCCAGATATTCATAGCTCTCTACACATTGGAGTTGTTCATTGTTTATTTGGATGTTAGGTGAGCCTTTTGCTTTGTCAGTTGACATGATTTTGTTTTTTGTGTATTCAGATATAGAGGTTGGTCTTCACTATGTTTCTTGGTCATCATGATTAGGTTTTCCAAACCTTCTTTGCTGGTGGATAATAATACTGTATCGTCTGCGTATCTAAGCTCTGGTATGAATTTGCTGCCTATAGTGAGAGGGTCGTAATTCACATAGTTGGCATCGTCTTTTACATTCCTCATGATGTTCTCTGCATATATGTTGAATAAGTATGGGGACAAAATACATTCCTGTCGTACCCCATTTTGAATCTCGAAATAGATCTCGAAATAGATTTCCTAGTGCAATGAAAACTCCTTTTGCCTTCTGTATTCGTATTTTGACATCTCTATCTGTTCCTCCATGTTTGTCTACATTGCTACCCTAGTATATGTATGATTCCGCCTCTTGAAGTGGGATTTCCACCAGTGAGATTGGATTGTTGTTTGCTTGGTTAGTTCTCATTATATTTTTCTCTTATGAATGTTTAGCACTAGATATTGTGACCTTCGATCCAGTGTGTTTAGCTAATCCTGCATCTGATTGCGTGCATGGGACAGAAAGGCTATATCATCAGTGAAGTCTAGACCGTCCAGCTGCTCTGTAGTTCAAATTCTTCTTAATGAAGCAGAGACACAGCACATGGCCAAATGGAACAGACAAGTGGGTGTAATCTTCTGCATTTGATAACTAATGTGTTAACATGGAGGTATTAAATACAAGTGAGAAAGAAGAACAAAAACAATGTGGATGTTTGTTCTGATAAATTGATGAAAGCTGAACATAGCCTTTGTGTTTGAAAATAGAATGTTGGTGACTTACGACTTTATATTGTCATTATCCAGACCAGGGAAAATGTCTTGTTTCATGTTATCTATTCCTAGAAGACAGAAAATGTTAGAAGATTACAGTTACCATTTATGATTCTCTCTCCATACATAATCTTTTTTAAGATGTAGTATTTCTTCAGTATTTCTGGTTATGGGACTATTCTCTTCATATTCTTTTCATCAGTGAACATCTTTCGATTCCTAGTAATTCAATTCTCCACTCACTCACTTGGAAACCCAGATTGTGAAAACTGGGGGGCAATTTGGACTAACCAAAGAGCTACTGTGCATGTGCTTCATCACTGACACTTTCCGCTTGCTGAATGAACCTGAGTAGCTATGGATGCCAAGGTTGCAAAGATATTGATTATATTCAGCTTCTATAATGATGCAACTCATATTTCAATCTAAAAGGTATACACTGGGAAACATACTTCAAACAAATGTAAATAATAAAGACTGCAATACTGATTCAATCATTTCTTTAATGATGAACAATAAGTAATTAAGTTAAGAACCTGTTTTCATACAATCTGGTATATTGGGAAATACAGTGTTAGGTCTGTATTTTTAATTGACTAATGGCTCACAGTAGGTAATGTAGTCAAGATTACACCAGCTATCTTTTCCCAGTGTTTTTCTCATGGTCAATTGACGCTTGGTCAACCTGAAAGCCATTGTGGTCAGAAAAATCCACTCGATCTGAGGATTTCAAACCTGCTACCACACATCTGGAAGTAAGTGCACTAACAACTGTGCTATTTTAATTAATTCTACATGAGGTAGAAAAAGTGTTTCATATTTTATTTTGTTTATGTTGGTTAAGATATTTCTAGGTTTTAGATTTGGCTGTATTTTAACAATAAGAGCTGGCATAACATTGCAGTTCATTTCTTTTACATCTCTCAATTTGTTTATTATTCTTTCATACACTCTCCGATCAGATTTTCTACTGTTGCAGGTGCAAAGTGAGAGTAGACTGTTTATTTCCCTCAAGGTATCTGAATTATTATATTTTACATATTTTCGCACATTTTATTACTGATGTGGTTCTCACAATTCTTCTAATGTCTGTACTTTTCATTCTGTCTTTTGAACATGTTTTATCATAAAACAAGTTTGACATTTGTCAGTATAAAAATCGTTTTCTAATTTTTGCAAAAGGATTTAAGTTTTCCTTCTAACTCTTTTTTTTTGGGTGCTGTCTCTGAAGCTCTTTGTCAAACCCAGAAGACGTTCACTCAACAGGGTGTGCAATACAACAAAATTCAACCTTCAGCAATGTGATCATTACTCTTCGAAGGGAAGGTAAAGGTTAGGTAACATGAAGGCTGATCTCGAAATTAAGCAGCTGATGGAAGATAATGCAAGGCATGGTGATGTTGTTGCTTATACCGATGGGTCTGAGCATCGTTGTTAGAAGTCAGGCTGGGGTTACCTGGCTAGCGTTTATGGTTCGTTCATTGCAGAGCAAAGTGCAGCATACGGAACAACAAATTCCAGTATGAGGATGGAGATTAAAGCTGTTATTGCTGCTGTTCAGTGGCTCCCTGGGACTCCATTTACTGAGGCCATTGTTATATCTCAGACGATGCTTTGGAAGATCCAGAATAGCATGTTACTTTATGAGTGGGTGCCATCTATAGAGGTTTCCAGTCTTTAGAGACTCTACTGTCCTGGGCATGTGGGTATTTGTGGCAATGAGAGAGCGGACAGGCTTGCATCAAAAGCATCAATTGTGGGGAATTGAGAATGGATAAGGGGGATGTTCTTTGTTTTCTTGACAATCTACTATTGGATGAGGCCACAGTATATCCAGCTATTTAAGGAGTTTGGATTTACAAGTTGTACAATTAGAAGTGGATATTTGCAGGACAGAGTGAGAAGTGCAGGACCAACGAGTTACATGAACCATCAGTATGCATACCCTTCAACATCTGTTGGAGAGACAAAGCATCTATGGGTTTGCATGGAATGCTATATCGGTTCAGTAAACAATAACGGATAACAAATCAACTTTCTACTTACAAAGAAAGAGGTGGATCATCTGTCACAGCTAAATAATAACTTACCATTAACTTCAAGAGTGGCAGCCTTTAGCTTCCTCTTGAATCTAAAGGAACAGAAGGATTAAATATGTAATAAGTGTAAATGAATTAGAAAACAAAAGTATGTAAATGTACAAACAATTAGAAAATGAAGTTCAATAAAAATACAGGTCTAATACAGTAATCCTCAATATGCCTCATAGTTTGGAAAATGGTTCCTTTCCTTTTCCAACGTATTTTGACAATGTTATTGTAATTCACTAAAATGACTCTTACTACCTTGTGTTTAATGTTATTTTATTTTTATGTTAGTGTTTAGTGTTACTTTATTCACCACAGTGAAATGATAGTGGTGCTACCAATAAATCAATCAATCAATCACTCAATCAAAAGCAAACATTCAATGTCACAGTCAGAGAGAGCAAAAAAAGTCTTCACAGTCAGAGAGAAAAGCACATTTTTATTTCACATAATCAGAGTGAAAAAGTTAATCTTGGATGTCTCACTAAGAGACAGAATGAGATATATTTTCAAAATATGATATATGACTTTCTTTGTTTCCTTTTATCTCTAATGGGAATCATGCATTTTACTAAAGCATCTTTTCTCACACATTTTACTAAAGTATCTTTTCTCACACATTTTACTAAAGCATCTTTTCTCACACATTTTACTAAAGTATCTTTTCTCACACATACTAAAGTATCTTTTCTCACACATTTTACTAAAGCATCTTTTCTCACACATACTAAAGTATCTTTTCTCACACATTTTACTAAAGTATCTTTTCTCACACATTTTACTAAAGCATCTTTTCTCACACATTTTACTAAAGCATCTTTTCTCACACATTTTACTAAAGCATCTTTTCTCACACATTTTACTAAAGTATCTTTTCTCACACATTTTACTAAAGTATCTTTTCTCACACATTTTACTAAAGCATCTTTTCTCACACATTTTACTAAAGTATCTTTTCTCACACATTTTACTAAAGTATCTTTTCTCACACATTTTACTAAAGCATCTTTTCTCACACATTTTACTAAAGCATCTTTTCTCACACATTTTACTAAAGTATCTTTTCTCACACATTTTACTAAAGCATCTTTTCTCACACATTTTACTAAA
This sequence comes from Arion vulgaris, assembly GCA_020796225.1. Lineage (NCBI taxonomy): Eukaryota > Metazoa > Mollusca > Gastropoda > Stylommatophora > Arionidae > Arion > Arion vulgaris. Next base: position 26,754,058 of record CM036757.1, on the reverse strand, counting down.
GTATCTTTTCTCACACATTTTACTAAAGTATCTTTTCTCACACATTTTACTAAAGCATCTTTTCTCACACATTTTACTAAAGCATCTTTTCTCACACATTTTACTAAAGTATCTTTTCTCACACATTGATTAACCTGAATATATAACCTGTGCAGTAACACAATAAATATATAAATTGTTTGCATTTTGTTAAGACTTGCACGCACATATGCATAAGGGATTTTATGGCGAAATGGTTGAGAAATTTACCTGTCGTTATGAAGGTAGTGGGTTCGAATTTAGAAAGAGTAACGTGCAAGTTTGTCATGAGATCCCTAGAATTATTACTGGAGCCGCCTGTGTGGTGCCGGGGCCCGAAAGGGAAGCAAAGATTCGTAACACTGCTACCTACAAGGCATGTCGTAAGAGGCAACTGATGTAGGACTTAGGAAAGCTACCCTAGTAAATAAAAAAGCATTGCAGAAATCGGATGTGCTGGCGCACTTGTAGGCGCATAAATGGCACAACGTACAATTTCTCTTAGGTTTAGATCACATATAAATCACAAAGAGTGGTTAACAAGTGGTTGATATGTAGCATTTGAAGGAGAAGAAAGAATTACTGAGTTCATGCTTTGTGCAACACTCTCGACAGATAGCATGCCATTTCTGCTGACCAGGATGGATCAATATGGAGAAATCTGGTGCAATGAAGTCAATCGTATCTAGACCCCTGTTTAGACACATCCACACATGTGTGCATACACACTTGCATGAACACATATACAGTTGAAAGTTCAACTTACCTTTGGATGTTGTGTATAAGAAGGTATAGAGTAATGGCAAAAGTGATGGCAATAGCAGCGATGACACCAATCAAGAGGTACTGAACTAGTTCTTTTGATGAGCTTTCTTTTTTGCCAACATCACTTCCTAACTAAATGTTATAGAAAGAAGGTCAATTATTACAAGTGTCATATGTGTATAATTTAGACAATAACAAGCACTGTTTAGTATCAATTTAATGTATATATAAGCTCTGAATGACATAATGTGTTGATGGAGGATGTTGAGATTTTAGTGGAAAGTCAAAAAGACCAATAAGGAGGTGTTGGGAGGTGTCTGTTTTTTTAGAGATGGCTATAAATTCCGTCTATTTGCTATTGTTGTTACTTTCTATGAACTAGTTCTTGGAGCTCTAATTTTGTTTTTCACTATAAAGACTGTGTCATCAGCACACCTCAAATTATGTATGTTATCATTTAAATTTTTTTTTTTTTCGATCCAGAAGCACTTAAGCTGAAAATTCTTAGGCTCTGTGTCATGGACATCGTAACCCTTTGGCTTGGTGCCACGGACACCACAAATCTGGGGAACCTGTAGCTTTTCTGCCAGTCCGCGGAGTTGAGCCCGCACTTACAGAGGACTAGTCACCCGTAGTCCAATGCGCTACGAACACGCTGGGCAGGCGGGCATGTTATCAGTTATAAGAGGACTATCATCACAGCACTCCAGACATGTCCAGAAGTGCTCCAATCTCCACTTCAACAAATGTATCAGCGGCCCAACATGCCAGTTCGATGTTGATTAAGCAATCTCTTTGCAAATTTGGTATGTCGTTCTTTTAAGGCCACATGAACATTCATACCCATCTTGTTCAATCTGGCCACTCAGTCTGGTCAATTAATGTGTATATTATTCCACCTTAGACAAGCACTTTACTCATGTAACACAAAATGTTATGGAATGCACTACTATAAAACAAGCAATTGCTTTTGTGTAGGTATCCTACAGGAGGTCAAATGTACTGGTGATCTATTGTATTGAGAAAAAAATGAATAATTGTCTATAAATAAGCCCTAATTTAATTATTGAGAATAATGAAATGGAAAATTACCTCAGTCTTAGAAATCTTGAGACGGTATCGGATTTCTGATGCTAATGGAGATTCATCTAGTAAACTGCGGTAAGGAAAAAAAACTGTGATTACAAGCAGTGTAATAAGAAATGTATATGGTACAAGCTGAAAACTGGATGACTTTACAAATAAAAATTGAGAAGATTGTTGTATTTTGGACATATAAAAAGACTCAAAGGGTTGGGGAAGACCATTATAGAAGTAAGCATCCCTGAAAAGAGAAGAAAAACCACAGAGAAGATGGATCACCAATTCAACCAGGTGAACAATCATAAAAGCCCCAACAAACAACAAGAGCCAGAACAAATGAAAATTTTCATCACTGCACTCAGGACAGGTTCATAGGTGCTCTGATCTCATCACCATTTCCATGAGTTTATGGTGACTAATCACTCCTGTTCTGTGTTGATTAACCAAACGACTTGTACCACTAGCAAAGTGTTCATGTCAGGCAGCTCCCGGTTTCATCTCCTTGATGTGGATTCATACATAGCTAAAAAAATCATTGATTCGATCTGCTACTCTTATGGCATGGATGATGTCTGACCATTCCATTGTCCGTTCTTCATCAATCACTGCTGAGCAAGCCATCCAATCTAATTGCTCATTGTCCTTCATGCCTGCATGAACCGTGCAAATATAAATTTAAATGAGATAATTTGTGATGTGTTAAGTGTGTTGAGACATTCATGTCATATCTAGTCAAACTGGATTTATTTTAGCATATTCATTGAGTTACCTAGAATACATTCATGTTTGTACTCCTGTGTGCAAGTCAGCTGAATGTCCTGGTCACTGCCGATGTTTTGGATGTATAGCAAACCACTTGTTGTTACAGAAAAAGCACCATTTGCTTCCTCAACAGTTTTGATTCTCGAGCCAGCTTTGAAGGACCAAGTACTTTGCTTGCTCCAAACCACCAAGCCATCTGTGTATACCACAGCATAACCATCTTCCATGTTTCCATATATTTGTGCTTGGACATCAGAAACAACCATGACAGGAATTTGTTATCTTCAATGACAATAGTTCACAAAGCAAAGTGGGATAAAGAACACCCAAAACACAACAAGGACAATGGATATTACCAGCTATCCAGAAGGGACCAGACAGTCATACTTCACCTCTGGATGGGTCACACCAGAATGAGACTCACTCGTACACTAAATTCAAGATAGGCACCAACAATCTGTGCCCCTGTGGCTTGCGAGTATGACAACAGAACATATCCTACAGAACTGCCCCAGTATGCAGACCTGAGAAGAAAGAGGTGGCCCACTTGCACCAGAGTCCAAGACAAACTGTATGGCTTGGCTGATAATCTGAGGCAGATGGCTGCCTTTATTAGAGAATCCAAAATCAAAATCTAGTGAGAATGCAGAAGAAGAAAGAAATTGACAGTAGTTCTTTGAAAGGTCGAGATGTATTATTAAGTTCATTGATTTTCTTTTCAAGGTTTGTTGTTACTTTTCAAATCTCGCAGGCATACATGAAGATAGATGCAACCAATTCTCTCAACTATTTAATTTTCTTCTTCACGATCACCGCTTAGACTGGTGTACTAGATTTCCCTATAAATCTCATCCATGTGGAAATCTGATTCATGCAGCATCAGCATTGGTGTGGTTTGTACGTCACATCTACAACGCCATTTGGAGCTCTGGTGCTTATCCTTCGGCGATGTGTCCGGTTTCAGCCAGCGTTTACTGGGTTTGCTCTCCGTCAGTCTTTGGTTGTCCCCAGCCGACCTGCAAGGCAGCAGGTTTTTAAATATTCAATGTTCTTATTTTTCCTTCTTCTTCTTGACGCTCTATTTCGACCACTTGACAACCACTCTGTGTGATTTGTATGTGATCTGAGACTAAGAGCGATTGTATGTTGTGCCAGTTATGCACCTACAAGTAGGTCAGCACATCCGATTTCTGCACTGCTTTTTATCTATTAGGGTAGCATCCCTAGAGCCTACATCAGTTGCCTCTTACGACACACATTGTAGGTCGCAGTGGTACTATTCTTTGCTTTCCTAGGGCCCAGCACCACACGGGCAAACTATTTAATTTTCATGCTGCTTGGATATATTTGATTTTTCCATAGAGACTTGAGAGCTGGTTTGTCTAAATTTCTTTAAAATATCTGGTTTAGATCCTTTGCCATTAATCTCTCAAATGGATGTAACTGACTCTGGTGTTAATGGTTTGATTTCTGTTATAAGCTGCTAAAACATGTTATTATTACACAAATACATCCCAAGTTTTAGTATTGCCTTTCACAACTGTATGGTGAGGGATATTGATAAAAAGGAAAGCAGGCCTTCATGCAAAAATCAGTCAGAGGCGTCATACCAGGTGCCCTTACTATGCTTGAATTCATAGCGAGCCAACGCAAGAAGAAAAAGAAGTATTTCCTTTAAAGTGTACAACAGTCAATAAATATTTTTTTTGTATGTGAACAGAGCTTTTCTACTTTAGATAATTTGAATAAATTTACATTATTAAAATTCCCCTTAACTCAAATAACATGGTTATAGTTTTACAGTACATTATTCATGAACAAACTCATCTAATTCCTATAGTTACACCTTAATTAAGTAGAAGAGTGGTTGCTAATATAAGAATGACTAAACATTAAAAATACTGTTTTGTCTTGTATTTGGGCGTGCAAAAAATATGAAAATGAAAATTGGGGCATATCCTTTACAGGACTTAGCAATCAACAACAGTAAACGAGTTGACAATTTTCAAGGCACCACTTATATTTTCAGTAGATTGCCATTGCTTTCTGAACAGTGAGGTCTATTTTTATTGTTCGTTAAAATTGAAGGGAAATAATTTGCTTTCAAACTTGCCCGCCGCAGAGTATGAACCAGGTATGCTTGGATTTTGATTGAGCTCACTACCGCTTAAGCTACAGATGCTCACATACAGATACAAAAATATACTGGAATGAAAATAAGCAAATCCGATTCTTACCTCAGCAATTTCTTCCCATCTATAATATTTCCATCGCTGTCTACTGCATGAGCTACCAAAACTGATCTGAGAGAATAAAATAAAGGTTTAGGATGAAAGAAAATGAAAGTGAACAATTATTAAAGGTCAATTCTGTAACAATTGAGAATATTTTAATGAAATAAAAAAAATAGAAAAGTAAATGACATGGATTAAATATGAAGTTACAGTAAAAAAAAAGAACATCTTATGTTACAGCTGACAAAGAAATTCAAATAGCACAGCGTGATCCTTTCCCAATACAAAGCAATATAGACATGCAGTATTTGTTTAAATTTGTTTTGTTTCAGCAAATTATCTAGGTTGATCTCTCAATCTTTTTAAATCTTTCAGATGTTTTACAAAGGGAGTTAGTGATGTAAACTCCTAGTGAATGATACAAGCAACAATTACTTTATGTATTCTTGTAATTTTCCATCTTTTTATTATATATTTTTAATGAACATAGAATGGAACAAATTCAGGAGAAGTAATAAAATCAGGGAAATGTCTGGTCAACCACTAGTGACAACTGTTATAAGAGGGTGGAGATATGTTGGACACACCTTGAGGAAATGATAAAAAATCTGGCCAGCAATGGCGGAATGCGGGAACCATTCAGAATCAGAACTGTTTGATTCTGGACACGGCTTTGCTAGCGCATTTCCATGTTTGGTCGGATATTTTTCGGTTTTGTTTGCTGAGCTACTGAGTTAGTGCTTGAGCAATGCTGTGATCTATGAATGTTACATGGAATGCTTTTTGCTGTTTCAATCGTGCATTTGTTGTGATTGTGGGTATTCAGAAAATGGCGGACAGCGGTTATGACGAACCAACTCAATCTGACGTATGCAGTGTTTTGCATGTGATTTTGTCATGATTGATGTTCCCTTCGACATGAATTGCAATTCAAGTGATGAACAGTTTTGTGTTGACGCTTTAGTGACGGCCATATGCATTTATGCGGTGCTGGTTGCTTTTGTGGCGGTACGGCTGTTTCATTCTGGAATTAGTTCACGACACAGGAGATAGTTGTTAGCATTTTGTGTGATTTTCGTTGGCAAAGGAACAGAGCAATTATGGAGTGACCCATTGCAGTGAAGTTGGAACCGTACATATGAACTATGATCAAAGAATATCAAAGCAGACATTGAAGTGGGATGCAAGAGGTTCAAGAAAGAGCGGATGACCTAAGGAGATCCTGAAACGAACTTTGCTGAGAGAGGCAAGAAATATTGGTCTCAGTTCCATGGAGTGAGTTGCCCATAATAGAGTGGTATGGAGAAATTGCTTGCAGGTCCTATGCAACGTATATAACAGTACGAGAGGAATTATTATTAATATTAGATATACTACCAGACAGTCATGAGGAGAAATACAATTAAATGATTAACCATAAACAATTTGATAATATATTGAATTTGTTAAAAGTCACTATTTAACAAATGTTTTGTATATAAATCTCATAAATTTTTAAAAGACATTTACTATAATTTTTAAATGTAAAATTCTTATAACTTGAGATAGCAATACAGATGTTGATAAATAAAAAATATATTTTTTCATCATGATGTGTTGCAAATTAAGGAAGATGCATATTGTTTTGTGAATACACATGCAAAAAGGAAAAAAATGTCCGTAGTCTTTTAAGACCTTAGGGTATCTTATTCCTAGAACGCTCCATATCGACCACTTGTTAAATCCTTCTTTATGACTTGTATGTGATCTGAACCTAAGAGCAATTGTACATTATGCCAGTTATGTGCCTACAAGTAGTCCAGCACATCTGATTTATATGACGCTTTTTATTTACTAGGGTAGCTTCCCTAGGCCTCTACTATCGTCACTTCTTACAACATGCCTTGTAGGTCACAGTGTTACTATTCTTTGCTCCCTTGAGGGCCCCGGCAACACACAGGCGGGACCTTAGGATATGAAGTGCCTGACACTTCATATTTCTAACCCAAGTATGCAGAAGGTGAGAGGGTCAATTCCATTCCTCACCTGCTAACTGAACTCATAATCATCTTGTATTTGATTCAATAAAAGTAAAGACTTTATCAATGACAATAATCTGTCCCACTGCAGACTGAACAACATGGAGTAGGTGTCACAAAGAACAAAAGAATAAACAAACCAAAATACATTTATCAAGTATACAAGATTCTAATATATGGAGGTGGAGGGAAATCCTTGTGATGCAGAGGTATGGTGCTCGCCTCTTGCTCCAGAGGTACTCAACACAAGTTAATTGGTTACAGCTTGATTTTCGTGATTGGTTGTTAATGTCAATCAATCAATGCCATGCCTGCCGGCGTAGGCGATCATGTCTCTCCACAACTCTCTTTGCTTGGTGCATGTAATCAGTTCTGACGTCGATATTTTGTCAACCATGATGTCAGGCCATCCAACATCTTCTCCCTCTGTCTTCCACGATCTCTCCTTCCTGAATTTTACCTGTAGTCACCAAATGTTCTAAACCTCTCTTCGCATTATATGCCTGAAGAACCTTGATTGTCGGATTCTTATTCTTTTGATAAGGTTTCTTTGTGTGCAGGCCTGATTTAAAACCTCCACGTTTGTTTTCTTTGCTGTCCATGGAATTCTCAACATTCTTCTGTAAAACCACATCTCTGTGGCTTCCAATGATCGTATTGATTGTTTGTTCAGTGTCCATGATTCGCTGCCATACATAGAATTGGTTCAATATAGCATTGGAGTACTCGTTTTCGCAGTGTCATTGGTAGTGAGTTCACGCATAGTGTGTTCTTCATTTTCATAAAAGCTGCTTTCGTTTGAGCTATTCTACTCCTAATCTCTGTTGTACATCTTCCATCTGGTGTTAAGAATGTTCCTAGATACTTGAATCGATGGACTTGTTTCAGTGTTGTGTTATTTATTTTGATATTGCATGTTGGTGTTTCTTGTTTCTTGGAGACAACCATAACCTCTGTTTTCTTTATATTCATGCTTAATCCTTTCTTTTCACTTTCTCTCACTAGTATGTCTATCAAGTCTTGCAGATCGTGTTCATTTGTAGCCATGAGAATTGTGTCATCAGCGTACCTTAGGTTGTTTATATTTTGTCCACCGACTGCTATTCCTGTCTTTTCTTCTATAGATCTCATGATGTTTTCGCTATATAAGTTGAATAGGTCTGGTGAGAGTCGCACCCTTGTCGTATCCTAACTGTATCGCCTGATAGATTCCAATCTTACTCTCTAGTCTAATGGCTGCGGTTTGTTGCCAGTACAAATTCTTGATCAGTCTAAGATCTTTACCATCAATATTTATACTTTCTAACATGCTGATTATTTCTCCATGTTTTACTTTATCGAAAGCTTTGCGTAGTCTATGAAACATAGGTATAAGTCCAACTTCATTTCTATTGATCTTTCCATTATTGTTCTTATTGTATATATTGCGTTGTTTGTTCCTCTTCGTTCAACAAAGCCACATTGTTCTTCCTTAACTTCTGGTCTTATTTTGTTTCGTACCCTTCTCATAATAATGCTGAAAAGTAGTTTTGTTACGTGACTCATGAGGCTGATTGTGCGGTGTTCTTCGCATTCTATCGTTCCTGCTTTCTTTGGTAGTGCTATAAAAATGGATTGTCGTAAATCGTTGGATACATATCCAGTGTTGTAGATGTCATTGAATAATTTTGTTAAAACGTCTATGCCCAATTCGCCTGTTGCTTCTATTTCTTCTGTTGTTATGTTGTCTGGTCCTGGGGTTTTTCCTTTTTCGTGTGTCTTATGGCATTGATAACTTCTGATGGAAGTATTTGTGGTCCTTCATGGTTGTAATTGATGTGTATTTCTTGTCTGTTATCACTGTATAAGTCCTTAATGTACTCTGTCCATCTTTCTATTTTCTTGTCTGTTTCCATCAGGATATCTCCCTGCTTTGATTTTAAACACCCAGTAGTTGTACGTTTACGTCTGCCAATAAGATTGTCTCGTTTTCGTATATTGATTTGGGGTTTTCTTTGTGTTCTGTTTCGATCTGTTTGCATTTTTCATTTAGCCACTCTTCTTTTGCTGTTTTACATTTTTGTCTTATCTCTTTATTGATTCGATCGTATTCTGCTTTATTATGTTTGTTTTTCCTTCTATTTTCTATTAATTCCAAAATGTCTTCCGTCATCCATTTCTTTTTGATCCGTTGACATGTTGTGTGGGTTAATTCCTTTGACGTTTGTTGGATTGATTCTTTAAGCATCTGCCATTTTCTTCTATTGTTTCTATTTTTTTCCATAGCGTTATATCTGTTTTGTATAATGTGTTTAAATGATTCTTTCACTTTTGTGTCAGTCTTGAGTGTTGAGGAGTTCGATATGATGTTTCTTGTGCCTCTCTTTATCTTCTTCAGTTTTATTCTTACTTTTCCTATCAGTAGTGTATGGTCACTGTCGCAATCTGCACCTGGTCTTGTTTTTATATTTAGCAGTCCATTTCGAAATCGTTTATTTATCATAATATAGTCAATTTGATTGTGTGTGTTGTTATCTGGACTTGTTAATGTAGAAAACAAATTTAGTTGTGACACTGCTCGTGTGTTGTGGGGTTCTCAACGGTAGCAAAGAATAGTAACACTGCAACCTACAAGGCATGACACAAGAGGCAACTGAGGTATGGGCCTAAGGAAGCTACCCTAGTAAACAAAAAGCATAGCAGAAATTGGATGTGCTGGTCTACTTGTAGGCGCATAACTGGTACAATGTGCAATTGCTTTTAGGCTCAGACCATATACAAATCACAAAGTGTGGTTAACAAGTGGTTGATATGGAGCGTTCGAAGAAGAATAAGAATAAGTTATGACACAAAACACAATGTGAAAATTTTCAGATAAATGTGGATATGAACTCACCTTAAACGATCCACACTTCCATCATCTGCATATGCAGGCATGATATTGTCTGGAACAAACTGCACACCAATTTTACTCAACTCTCTGAAATAATGAATAACAAACTGCATATCAATTTTACTCAACTTTTTGTAATAATAAATAACAAACTGCACATCAATTTTATCCAACTCTCTGAAGTAATGAATAACAAACTGCACATCAATTTTACTCAACTTTCTGTAATAATAAATAACTAACTGCACATCAATTTTACCCAACTCTCTGAAATAATGAATAACAAACTGCACATCAATTTTACTGAACTTTCTGAAATAATAAATAACTAACTGCATATCAATTTTACTTTTGCCTCTGAAATAATAAATAAACTGCACATCAATTTTACTGAACTTTCTGTAATAATAAATAACAAACTGCACCACTTTTACTGAACTTTCTGAAATAATAAATAACTAACTGCACATCAATTTTACTTTAGTCTCTGAAATAATGAATAAACTGCACATCAATTTTACTTTAGTCTCTGAAATAATAAATAACAAATTGCACATCAATTTTACTTTAGTCTCTGAAATAATAAATAACAAACTGCATATCACTTTTACTTTAGTCTCTGAAATAATAAATAACAAACTGCATATCAATTTTACTGAACTTTCTGAAATAATAAATAACTAACTGCACATCAATTTTACTTTAGTCTCTGAAATAATGAATAAACTGCACATCAATTTTACTTTAGTCTCTGAAATAATAAATAACAAACTGCATATCAATTTTACTTTAGTCTCTGAAATAATAAATAACAAACTGCATATCACTTTTACTTTAGTCTCTGAAATAATAAATAACAAACTGCATATCAATTTTACTTTAGTCTCTGAAATAATAAATAACTAACTGCATATCAATTTTACTGAACTCTCTGAAATAATAAATAACTAACTGCATATCAATTTTACTGAACTCTCTGAAATAAGGAATAAAAAAATAATAAAAACTGCCACTACTGCCTGTAGTAACACTTTTTTGGGGCGCTGTAGGACAGGGATGATGAGAGTCTGAGGAATTTGATAGCTGCATGACTAGTGCAGTCACTGCGAAACTGTTCTGGTTGGGATCTTTCTTTTATGCACCCAACAGAAAGAATCCTTGGCCTTACCGTGGATAGAACACAGGTCTGTAGCATGGGAGCCATGCTTTAATTCATTCAGCCAGACACTCCTCGAATAATGAATAACAATGAATAATTCACTCTTTAACTTCCCCTGTTTCGTCTCCCACTGATTTTACTGATTGTCACATTGTGTTCTAAACCTCGTTTTCTTATCACATGGCACAAAAATGATGAGTGCCTCCTCAAATTTTCATATTGATAATAAGTTTTTTCTATGCCTTGACCTCTTTCAACATATCAACATTACTCATTTTAGCAGTCCATGGAATTCTTAGCATTCTCATGTAAAACCACATTTCTGTTTCCTTCAAAGATTTTGCGATCTGTTTAGTTATTGTCCATGACTCACATCTATATGTCAGTGTTGGTTCTATGTAGCACTAAAGAGATCTCTTTTTGGCTTAAAAATACAATTACTGATTGCATATAATACCTTACATTTTATGGAATGCTGTTTTTATCTGTCTATTCTACTCCATATTTTCTTAAATTAACAGTTATAGTAAAGAAGTTCATGGGTTCAAACTCAGCTTAGACATTCTGTTCAAGAGTGTAATTTTTCAGGAAATTGCTAAAATTTCTACCAGAGTTACGGCGTTTGTGCTCTATGCCATACTCTTGGCAGGTGGCATGCCATTTGTGAGGAGAGAGACAGAGCCCTATAGGGTAAAACCCAGTGCAATGAAGTCAATCCTTCGGTTTTTAGACCCCTTTAGTTACAGTATCAATATTTAAAGAAATTGTATATAGAATTTATGATAAAAGTGTGCACAAAATTAAAGAAACAGTTCAAGAATTACATCGTTAATTGGAAACATATGAAGAATGCAATTTCAAAATATATTTCATTTTGCTGTTTTGAAGATATTAAAATATGTCATGGGCAAATATCAAAAACATAAATGAATAACAGAGAGGAACAGAAAGTTGTCGAATGTCATCATGACTCTCAGTACAAGCTAGGATGCTATATCTTCTTCTTTGCGTTTGTTCATTACGACCAATTTTAATCACTATTTGTGATATGTTTGATCTTTGCCAAGAACGTGTATACGTTGCACATTGATTTGGTAGGCCCCTTAACGCATAGACTTTTACACGTTTAGGACATGTGCATCTGATTTCAACTAAACCTCCTTAGTCGCCTCTTACGACATATGTGGTGGGTAACAGTGGTTCTATTCTTTACACCCCAAATTTGGGCTCCGGTAACCACTCGGGCGACTAGGATGCTATATAATTGGGAGAGAGAATGTCTGTTATGCATCCTTCATGGTATATGATAAAATTAATGCTATTGTTAGTGATCTTTAAGGGTGCTATAACTGTCGTTACTACCTGTAGTACCGCTTATTTAGGGCAGTGTAGGACACAGGGGGAATGAGAGCCTGATCAATTTAATGATCGCATGGCTAGTGCAGTCGCAGCAAAACTGTTCAGTATTGACATTTTTATTTAATGCCCCAGACATAGAAATATCCTTGGTCTTATTATGAATTGAACATGGGTTTCCCACATGGGTGTCATGCTCTAATCCATTCGGCCAGACGCTCCTATTACTGGGGCCATGAAAGTTTAAAATAAAAAAGTAAAACATACTCAGTGACATCATTCTTCGTCTGTCTGAGTTCATCTTCTGGATACAACATAGTCAAGTGAATAACTTGAGATTCTCCCACAACATAGATCTGATAACAAAACAAAATATTTCAGAAACTCATCACAATAAATTTGTGCTGACAATTTATTACAGAAATTAAATGACTTCATTGTCTATCCCCAGGTGGATGATAGAATTGGTTGTCCACTCTGCCGTTAAGTGTAGGGGTGGGAGCTTTAATTTGAGTTCCATAGCCAGATGAGTCGCTCTTGTTGTGTTATATCCATACTTCTTTAGTATTGTCTTGATATTGTCTATCCATCATTTTCTTGGTCTTCTCTTGCTCTAGTACCTGATCTCTTTTTATTGCATGCTTTTATTGGTAGTTGGTTGTATTCCATTCTCATTAAATGTCAGAACCACTGCATTTGTTGTCTTTCAATGTATTCAGTGCATGAAGTTATGCCCTCTCTGCTTCTGATGTCCTCATTTGTCTGTCTATTCTACTATTTATTTTCACCATAATTACTCCTGCATTAGTTCATACTCTTTAATTACTCTATACAGAACCTTATGACCTAAGAGAAATGCTGTACAGTCTATGCTAGCAGTTTAAAATAGCTGCAAAATGGTGGATCTCATCTCATTACAGTATACCTGGAACGATTATGTAGACCAGGGGATTGCAGACAGCAAAATTGATAACATGCAGCGCTAGTGTGCCATAGAAACTCTGAGGTTTGAGAACAGCTTAGTCCAAATATTATTAGCGGGCACACTGTATGCAGTTGAACTACATGGAACTCTGATCCTTTACTTGGGATTTAATTACAAGTACCTCTGAAGATGGAGTAAGACTTGCCAGAATGGCAAGGGACACTAGTGATAAGGACAGATATGACATAATGCATCATGACAACGTCTGAATTCATAGTAAGTATGTTAAAAAACAATTAGGTGGACAGACTTGCAAAACAAAGGTCAAACTACCAAAACTGATATCAGCAGGAGGACAAATAGATTTGTCACAAAAAATAGACAATGAATGTGGAAGCTGAATACTAGGAATACCAGACAAACAATCCATATTACCAGCTAAACAGAAAAGAGCAATTCATGATATCTAGACTCTGTACAGAACACAACAGACTAGGATACTATCTTTTCAGCAAGCTAAAGATGAAATTAAAATCGTGGCATATCCTTTACAGGACATTGCCATCAACCACAGTAAACGAGATGTCGATTTTCTAGACACCCCTTATTCTTCTTATTCTTCTTTGCGTTCGGTTTCGTATGCTCGTCTAAACCATGAGATGGGTTGCCTCTATGAAGCTGCATGTCAGTTGGAGTTCTTCGAGAGTCCCCATAGCTTGGTCTGTAAGCTTTGTTCATGAGGCCATGTTTCATTTCGTTGGTGTATGCATGATGGACATGACTGCAGGATGTGCTCTGGAGTCTGTGTTTCTGTCTGGCATGCACACTGTGCAGTCTGAGCAGGCTTTATTCTGTGCATGTGGTGGTTGAACCTGCAGTGACCTGTTCTTAGGTGAAAAATTGTTGTGTGCTGTTTTCTGTTTAGTCTGCTGATGGGATTTGTGGGTGCTTGCTGTGGGTTTGTTGCAGACACCCCTTATAAGTTCAGTAGCTTGCCATTGCTTTCTAAACAGTGAGATCTATTTTGTGCAGCTCGTAAAAAATCCATGGGAAGGAATTTGCTGACAAGCTTCCCACCGCGGAGTTTGAACCAGGTACACTTGGGTTGTGATCGAGCTAAAGATAGATATTTCTAATCAGTGTGACGGTGGCACTGATAAAATGACTTCTGAACATCTTTCACAATACTGTCCAGCATGTGATGAGCAGAGAATGCAGATATGGCCATCATCAGTGCCATCGTGTGACAAGCTTTTAGGCAATCTCGACAACCTGAGACAGAATACTGTTTTTGTTGAACATATCCATATTGACATCTTACAGGGAACGAAAAAGATGAAGAAGACGATCTACAGTAAGACAAACCTTAGGATGAAGCCCTGTGTATTTGAGGCAGTTTCGTCCATGTGGTGCTGGACTCACAGAGGAAGCAAAGAATTGCACCACTGTGACCTTCATGGCATGTAGCACAAGGCGACCGATGTAGGACCTAGGGAAGCTACCCTAGTAAGTAAAAAGTGTCGCAGAAATCGGATATGCTGGCCTACTTGTAGGCACATAACTTGCACAACGTACAATCACTCTTAGGCTCAGATCACATACAAATCACACAGAGTGGTTAACAGGTGATCATTGTGGATTGATTATTGGTTACTAAACTTCTTCTTCTTCTGCTTTCTCACTAGATTGTGATTTCGGATTCTCTAATAATTCTCTAATTCTCTATAGATGACATCCACTCTTACCGAAACTTGCCCTTCTGGATCTTGCGAAGCATCGACTGAGAGTCAGATACAACAACAGCCCCGGTAAATGAAGTCCCAGAGAGCCAATGGAGGGCAGCAGTAAGGGTCTCAACCTCCATCCTCATACTAGAAGTAGTTATCCTGTATGCCCCACTTTGCTCTGCAACAACCCTACCATGCGCATTAGCCAAGAAACCCCAGTTGGACTTCTCACCACGATGAACCGACCCATCAGTTTATTCAACAACATCATCATCTCTTGCATTATCTTCTATCAGCTGCATGGTGTCCCAATCTCTTCCAAGAGTAATGATAACGTTGAGATAGTTGGTCATGCTACCATCTGTTGGAATCCATTCTCCTCCTTTTGGTAGGGTTGCAACCATAGTCACCTGTCCAATTGTTCTCTCAGTCTGGGCCATCCACGACATGCCATGATTGATTCTCGAGCCCTTAACATCATTAGTGTTCTTGTGCAGTGGATGTCTCTTATCCGCAGTAACCCGCACATATGCCTTGGTTTGGGCGATTGCATGGCGGGAGCATAGTGACAGAAGGCCAAACATATATCTCATATTCACAATGGGGTATCTCTAGTGCAGCCCAGGACTATATGCATACCTTCATTCTGAACCCGTTCGAGATCATTGTGGAGTGTTTGAAGAAGGTGAAGCTTTTGAAGAAGAAGAAGAAGTGACAGTGTAAAGTGAGATTGTATATAGAAAAAGCAATGGAAACAGGCTGGGTGAATAACAAAGTTAATTTACCTTCAGATCCATTGTATCGGAACCTCCACTATCATTCGCCAGAACTTGAAACGAGAAATACCCATAGGCATCTTCGCTAAATTTGTAATTTGTGCTTACTGTACCATTGATATCCACTTTGATGGGATCAGGTTTGACCCTTTCTGTCCATGTTTGGGATATATCTGCATCTGGTTTCAAGATGCCAACTTGATAAAAATTATGAACACTGTTGGAGGCTGTGTCGTTATCTTTCACATAAGTCTAGTGAAAACAGAAAATAAATGTTTAACAAATAGGTGAGCATTAAAGTTTTGGAGTAGCTTTTTAATGTTAGCTCTAATGCAAAAGTTGGTAGTTCAGAATAAGTATAACACACTGTTCTACATATATACCAAGTTTCATTAAGTTATCTATAATAGTGTTTGATAAAACTTGACATGATGATGAATGCTAATTTGACCATTCTCTGGGCAAAATATAATCTTTTCAGCAAATTGTATCAAAACTACTGTAAAGTTATCTCTAAAAATTAATTTTTCTGAAATCTTTTACCATTATGTTTATGAAAATAAAAATCGTGGCATATCCCAAAGGATGTAGTCATCAACCACAGTAAACGAGTCGTTGATTTTCTAGGCATCACTTATATGTTCAGTAGTTTGCCATTGCTTTCTGAATGGTGAGGTCTATTTTTACCATTTGTAAAAATCCCACAGAAACGAACTTGCTTCCAAACGTGCCCACCGTAGGATTTGAACCAGATACGCTTGTGTTCGTGATCGAGCTCACTACCATTTGAGCTATAGACGCAATTATGTATATACTGAAAGCATTGTTTCCATCATATGTAGTCAAATTCAATATACCAGTTTATCTTGACCGTAAAGCATTAAAGGTCTGATGTAGATATGTGTAAGAAACCAAGATATGTGGTACTGAGAGGAATAAGTGTCTGGGCTCTATAATTTTAGGCAATGATAAAAATAATCCAAGAAATTTGTACATACATATACATATGTAACACAAACTAGTAAAAACCACATTGTAAATAATACACAATATTGTTGATTGATTGATTGATAGGACCATCATCATTGCGCCTTGAGTAACCATGTGTGCTTTGATCTCTTTCTTACTTAGGAAGATCTCAGCAGTGGTGCATGAACTCAGTTACACCAGCAAGGGTCCTCAATGTAGTTTAGAAGATGGTAAAAATATTTTGTAGGAATTTTTATTTTTTAATCTTTCTAATGAATTCTGGAGAAAAGAAGAATGAATTTTGCCATGGGCAGTAGCTTTACAGTCTGCTCTTCTCAATTTTTATTTTTTAATCTTTCTAATGAATTCTTCTGGAGAAAAGAAGAATGAATTTTGCCATGGGCAGTAGCTTTACAGCCTGCTCTTCTCAATTTTGAACTGACAAGGGTTCTTTAACGTGCTCATCATAAACACGGGACCTACATTTTATCGGCCATTTTGAATAGGACTAGGAACTCGATCACACCTACACTTAGATCAGGGATCTCTAGAAAAATATCTCAATGGCTCCACGAAAGAGCGAGTCTAGTACCTTTTGAACTAGAGGCAAGCACCTAACCTCTATGCCACAGAGACTCCCTACAATATTGTTATTTATTTAAGAGAAGACTGCAGTAAAACTAGCAATGGCGAAACACATAAAAACAAAGTACTGTAGTTTTACAAAATGCAAAAATAATAACAATAGGCAGCAACATTTCGATCAAAAGGCCTTTATCAAGCAAAGGATACAAGAAAAGTGAAGAAATTCACTTCTCACACAGCATGTAGAATCAAATATTAGGAACTTATTGTTTAATTCTACATGTTGTGTGCTGTGTGAGAAGTGAATTTCTTTACTTCTCTTGTATCCTTTGTTTGATAAAGTCCTTTTGGTCGAAATATTGCTGTGTATTGTTATTGTTTCTTGTATAACTACAGTACTTAGTTTTTGTGTGTTTCACCATTGCAATATTGTTAAAACTTAAACACAGCATTGATAATAAACAGAAAGTCTTACCGGCAGACTAGTAATCTTTTCACCAAATTTAGTGCTTGCCAGAAATCCAGCAGACAGACTTCTTCTTGTGAAGACAGGTGGGCTGTCATTGATATCCTCAACAGTAACAACCACATCTAGGGATACTGTGCTGCTGACTGCATTAAGTGGATGCTTGATACACATTATCTCTTGATGACTTCCAGATATGTCAGTTGCTGTCACTGTTATCTTTACCTGGCTAACAAGTTCACGGTCAAGTGATTGCCTAACGATTATTTCGCCTCCATCATTAGGATTATCAGTAATATCAAAGTAATTTTTCCAAGGAACATCAACAGCTTGCATGTGAAAAAAAAAGATATCATAAGAAATTATTATTTCGGAAAAAACCACACCAATGCAAGAAGCTTCAACTCTTCTTCTTTCTGTTGTCGTTCTCTGCTTTTGTGCCATTAGGCGTCGCAGGTTTAACCGATAGTCGGTTTCCGAAATAGTGTATGCACGTTTGCTTGATATGCTGGGGCATTGTAGAGTTTTAAGATGCCTGCAACTTTATCAATCCATTTTTTTCTTGGCCTGCGCCTTCCTCTTGATGATTCCATTTTCAATTTGTATGCCCTTGCAACTGGTGTATTTGGGTTCATTCTCACCTAGTGGCCAAACCATTTGAGTCTCTATTTTTCAATGAATCTAACAACAGGTGCTGTACTGATTGTTCTTCTAATTTCCTAATTTCTTATATGGTCTCTGCTTGTTTTATTTACCACTTTCCTCAAGCATCTCATTTCAACAACTAAATAAATCAAACCATCTTGTTGTATCCTACCCTGACTGAGTTAATAAAAATTAAGAAAACCCTTAGAGAAGTAAAGCATAAAATGTTTTCATATTAGAAAATGTTATGTTTTAAATCATGCATTCTTTAATCTTATATATATACTTTCATCGTTTAGTTTTTTTTTTTTTTTTTGGTAAACAGTTGCATGAATAAATAATAAAACATTAATAAAACTACAATATAGTTTTGCTTGACAAAAATCAAATAATTATGACATTGATTGATTGATAGGACCATCATCAGTGCACTTCAGGGAGTAACCATGTGTGCTCCTATCTCTTTCTTACACAGGAAGATCTCAGCTGCAGAGCATAAACTCCGTAGCACCGGTGAGGGTCCGCAATGTAATTTTGAAGATATTTTTGTAGGAACTTTATTTTGTATCTTTTCTAATGAATTTTGCCCAGACAGCAGGTTTCCAGCCTGATCTTCTTGATTTATGCACTGCCAATTGTTCTTTTGCTTGTTCAAATTGAACACGGGACCTATGATTTATTGTCCATCTCCGATAAGACTAGGAACTCAATCTCACCTACACTGAGAACAGAGATCTCTGGAAAAATATCCAGATGGCATCATGCGGGAGCAAACCTGGTATCTTTGGTGTGAGAAACGAGCTCTTAACTTCTATGTTACAAAGACTCCTAACTATGACAGAGCATACATAGTGTGTTTCATTAGTTATCAGAGCCAATTCTACCACACACCAGACAGACTCATAGATATTCAATCTCTTTTAGCAGATGGCAAAGGGCAAGTATGCTGATAACTTCCATATCTAACTAGTCACACACACATCTCATTCATTATTGTCTGATGCCAAATTTCTCATCTCTCTCTCTCTTGCGATCAACACCCAGACCGATGTACCAGATCTCTTAAAAAATTCTATTCATGTGAAAATCTGATTCATGCAGCCTTAGCATTGGTGTGTTTTACATCACATCTTCAGAACCATTTGGAGCTCTGGTGCTTATCCTTCGACGATGTGTCCGGTTTCAGCCAGCGTTACTCGGTTCGCTCTCCGTTCTGTAGCCATCTAGTGTTTTTACAGTGTGGGTAGCTAGTCCCATGCCCAACCTCCTTAGTCTCCTCGTATGACATGCGAGCAGGTAACAGGGTTCTATTCTTTACACCCCAATTTGGGCCCCGGTAACCACTCGAGCGGGAAATTTCTCGTTTCAGGAATGCATCTTCATTGATGACAGTATCGTCATCATCATCACCGGCATCATCATCAAAAATACACTCATGGAGAGATCAATGTATATCACTCTTATCCAAATTAAATAGTCACACTCTACGCATTTTCAAAGTTAACTCTGTCCATGTCAATCACAGCACACTGCGCCATTCGAGTTGTCTCCCTTATAAGAAGTCTTTTTAGTTTTACTTCTACTATTTTACTTCAACTGCTTTTTAACCTTGTTATTCGTTATTCTAATATGTTGTCCAGTTTTCTTAAAACTAGTAAATAATAAGATATATATATATATATATATATATATATGTTTATTTATTAACGAGTAGTTACATTTTTTTGTTTTTAAATTGCTTGTTTTTTTGGCTCCCTTGAATTAACTGTGTAAAAACTGAGGAAATAACTGAGTACAGAAAGAGTTAACGTGTTAGCTGACTTATTACTACACACCCACACATGTCTAGGAGAATAGATTTACATAAGATTCTGGATGCATAAGATGCATCCAAACTCCACATACATAATAGTCTTCTACAACAGAGAAAGAAGGCAAGAGGAAGACCACGAAAAAGATGGTTAGATGGCATAGCAGAATCCTGTCAAAGAGCAAAATTAACAATCACACAAGCCACCAGAACAGCGCAAGACAAAAAAGAAAACTACGACACTGGGCAACAACCCGGTAGCAGTGTGACAACAAAAGAAGAAAAAGACTGAAAGCTTAAAGCCATCTACTTATGTTTGACCAACTATTTTGGACCTTACATAGAATAGACTGAGGAGTTTTATGTAATAATGGCACTAATTAATATGGATTGAGAGTTTTATATAAAAGCTGTCTTAACTAACATGGTCCCAGAAAGTCTGCACAAAGTTGCACTAGCTGCCTAAATCTCCATTTTGTATGTTGATGTTTGGTTTAGTCTACAGATCATCATCACTGCACAATGAATCAATTGTCTATAATGGCTTAGATCTTTTCTCAGTTTATCTCTCAACATATGGCAACTAACGACACCAGTTCTGTGATGATTAATAACTATTTTATTTTATTTCAAGAATAAGATACTTGTCTGGCTCACCTCATTTTATTTGATGTTCTTGCAGTATAGTTAGGGTTGCAGATTCACCCTCATTCCTTGAATCGTTTACATGCTTAAACATTTATAAGTTTAAGTTTAAATTTAGTCTTCTTTGTCAATGCAGTGTGTTCTCAGTGTTTTGTGGAACCAAACATAAAGTGTTTTAAAGGGGGGTTTAAAGCTGAAGGATTGATTTCATTGCACCGGGTTTTACCCCATATTGCTCGGCCCCTCACCGCAGAAATTGCACGCCACCTGCCGAAAGTATTACACAAAGCACGAACTCCGTAGGTCCAGCAACAATTCTAGGTGTCTCTAGAAAAAACTGCACTCGTGAACAGAACAGTGCGGTCTGGATTCGAACCCACGACCTTCGACTCAGAAAGCAAATTACTAAAGCGTACTGTATTTCAACATAATGGTTATCTCTAAAAAAAAACCAGGAAACACCACAATGCAATATCAAAATAAACAACAAAACACTGAAAAAAGTCCACCAATTCAAGTATCTGGGAACATTCCTGACATCAGATGGAAGATGTAAAACATAGATTATGAGTAGAATAGCTCAAACAAAAGCAGCTTTTATGAAAATGAAAAACACACTATATGTGAATTCACAATCAATAACACTATGGAAATGAGTACTCTAGTGCTATAATGAACCAATACTTATGTGTGGCAGCAAATCATGGACAATGAACAACAATCAATGAGATCTCTGGAAGCCACAAAGATGTGGTTTTACATAAGAATGCTGAAAATTCCATGGACTGCGAAGAAAACAAATGATGAGGTTTTAAAATAAACCTGCACACGAAGAAATATCAAAGAATAAAAGTCGGACAATCAAGGTTCTTTGAGCATATAATGCAAAGAGAAGGTTTAGAACATTTGGTGACAATGGGTAATATTGAGGAAAGGAGAGATAATGGAAGGCAGAGGGAGACGATGTTGGATGGTTTGACAAAAGATCGACTTCAGAACTGATTAACTGCACCAAGGAGAGAGAGTTGTGGAAAGACATTATGCACACCGACAGACATGGCATTTGACTAACTGTATTTCATGATAACATAGTATAATCTGACAAAAAAAACACCTTGTTTGTGTTACAATTATATAGTGACTTATAACAGCAGTTTGTTTTGACACAACATTGGTTGTTACCTGAGAGTGTGTATGTAAGAGATGAATTTTTATCATTGTCAAATGCCTTAACATGCCCAATTTTAATGTTGTTCTGTCCCTCTGGTACTGAGAAGTTTGTCTTAGAGTCAGAATAAAACTCTGGAGCATTGTCATTAACGTCTCCAATCTTTATTTGTATTTTGTCACTTAATGTAACCCTAGGATCCGGTAGACCGCTGTCATTGGCCCAAATCTGGATCTGAAATTAATGACATGAATAATAATACAATAATCATCATCAAGTAGCATGTCCATCTGCAGAACGTAACTTTCATAACAGCCTGCCTGAAAAGCTCTCTGTCTCTAGCAAGTTTTCTCGCCTCTTCTAACATCGTGTTCAAGATTTCTTTGATGTCATGCTGCCACCTTCATCTTGGTCTTCCCGTGTCTCTATCCCCAGTAACCATTATTTTCATTACTGTTCTCTTTAAACCGCTGTCTCATTTAACATGACCAAAATACTTCCTTTTCAGGGACATGTTGTTTATGAGCCAATACTCCACTATATGTAAAATACAATAATAGTAAAGTAAAATATAGTAATTGTTTAGCCTTGCCTAACACACTCGTAAGAGTTGCATCTTATACTATTTAGTTTGTTTCTAGTTATGATGAACTATTTTATGGCCACACTGGAGTTCTGTAAAGAACTGCAATACCGTCTGCCCAGCGTGTTCGTAGCGCATTGGACTGCAGGTGACTAGCCCTCTGTGAGTGCGGGTTCAATTCCGCAGGCTGGCAGAAAAGCCACAGGTTCCCAGATTCACGGTGTTCGTGGCACCAAACCGAAGGGTTACGATGTCCATGGCACTGAGTCGAAGAGCTAAAAGCTCAAGTGCTTCTGGATTGGAAAAAAAAAAAAAGAACTGCAATTGAAATTTATGAAAAAATTATACTATTCCACTGTTTCCCAACGTGGGGCCCACGCCCCACAGGGGAGAATTTTCATCGTTAAGGGGGGCAATGGAGTCGTTCAGAGTTTAGCTAATGTTCATGATGTTGCAAAACCGATATATCGGCTTTTGTATGTCTGTTGACAAAAATGAATGTTGTTTCACAATCACGTTACTGAAGTTTAAAAATAATATAAAAGGAGGGGAAACGAATGTTTGAAAAGCTTTGTGGGGCATGGCACAAAAAGGTTGGAAACACTGTACTATTCCAATGACATTGTGCATTAAAAAAAATCTGTTGTTACTGCTTGTAATACCGATTTTTAGGGTGGTCTAGGACAGCTGACATGAAAATGTGGAATTTAATTACCGCATGACTAGTGCACCCACTGCAAAACTGTTCAGGTTAGGATTTTTCTTTATGCTCCCGACAGAAAAAATCCTCTGCCTTATCGTGGAATGAACATGGGTCTCCTACATGGGAGCCACACTCTAATCCATTTGGTCAGACGCTGCTCATTGTACATACCAAGTGAAAATGAAAGCTTACGAAACAAGGCAAAATTAACTAAACATTCTGACATCTATAATTTAAGATTAACATAAAAAAGCATGAATTTATCAAATTAAATATCAATAAAGTTAGTCAGTTTGTTCCTTTCGTGCCAAAGGTGGCACATAGGTTTTAGATCTCCATGTGATGCGGTTCGTTGCTAGCAGTTGGAGACCTTGTAAATCCTCTGTTTCAGAAATACTGGGAATTTTACGATTTGTGGATTATTAGGTCTCAGATCAACCGACCAAAGCAAGTACGAAGAAAACAACACCTTCCATCTTGAAACCAGAACCGGAAAATATCAATAACATTGACAATAATCATTATTTTTTCTCATGTGAACAATTTTTTTTTTTTTGGATCAAGTGTGCTATAATGATTCAGTGAGGGTTTCTGCACTGATGTAGATTCATCTTGCCTCTTTGTCTGCCATCCTAATGAAGGTATAGACATGCAGCTGATTGAGCTGCATACTCATGATGATTTAAAGACTTAAAGTCATCAAAATTTGGTCCAACTATAAATTCAATACAAGGTGTAGTTTTTATGTCATCATCTTCCATTTTGTTTTTCCTGGCAGTATTTATAGCTTTCATTAAGCATACAATTTGACGAATCATCGATTCATTTAGAGCCTAAACTCTGTTTCTCCATAGTGGTGAATTTTTATGATGACGACTTGTCGGCGACGATCAACAGTTTGTTGGCTAGCTAGAAGAAAACCGTCCGCCATCTTGAACAACAAATATGAAGCTCGCTGGAACTACATGCACACACTTAGAATGGATGAGAGAAGACTCCTTACCAATCTCATGGACACCAGGGAAAAAGAAAATCGAGGAAGACCAAAGAGACTCTGAGAACCATCACCAGAGAAGGCTCAACGATGGGCCTAGTAAACATCAAAGACTTAAAACAAATAGCAGAACCTGGAGACATGGAGAGCTATGACTCTGCCCTATGCGCCACAGGCCCAAGAGGAAGACTAACTCTAACTATTAGCATATCCTACTCATGCTCTGACTGCTCTTACTGCACCCTGGACATGAACCATGTCTTACTTTACTAAAAATAAGGTAGAAATATGCTAATTATCAGTTATATGAGGACTATATCACTGCACTCGACATGTCCATATGTGCTCTGGATCACCGCTCAACAAATTGCCTCTACTCCAGGGACCATGACTTTCATTACGTTTCTCAAAACCACTGTGACGTTTAACTGCCAAAATATTTCATCTTCCGGATATGATGTTAATTTTGAGCTAATTCCTCCATGTATAGGATGTTCTAAGAACTTTTCTGTAACACCTTGTTTCAAACCTTGTACTTTAATGTTTGTGTTATTGTCCATGATTCGCATCTATATGTTGCCATGGGGAATATGCATATTCTCAGAAGTCTTACTTTTGTTTCTTTGCTTGAGTCATGCCATAGTTTCTTCATGCTGACCACAAAAAAGCACCTATTTAGTTATAAATAATGTAATTTTCCTTGGATTTTATTTTAATCATTTTTCTGATTTCTTACATTTGGTTGAAACAATGAAAAACTTACCGTCAATAGACTCTCTTTTCACTGTCAAAAGGTCACGGATAATAGTCCTCATGGTTGTACTGAGAATTCCATTAGATGAATCAAGGTCAAAAAGATCAGAATGATTAGTGCCAGTGATATCCTTAGAAGCCAGATAGTAGCTGACTTTACCATTCGTAGTTTTGTCTTTGTCAGCATCCGTTGCACTAAATTTGTATACAGACACTCCATGATCTGCACACTAGAGATATAGAATTATGAGTAAAATGAGATTCCGTTGAAGAGGAATATAATTATGTGTAACATGAGATTCAACATTTTGCCCATGTGTTGCTGGGGCTTGCAAGGGAGCAAAAAATCGTAATACTGTGACCTATAAGGCATGTTGTAAGAGGCGACTGAGGTAGGGGTCTAGGGAAGCTACCCTAGTAAATAAAATGCATTGCGGAAATCGAAGGTGCTGGCCTACTTGTAGGCTCATAACTGACACAATGTACAATCACACTTTGGCTCAGATCACATACAAATCACAAAGAGTGGTCAACAAGTGGTTGATATGGAGCGTTCAAAGAAGAATAAGATTCAACATTTATAGTAGCAGAAGCCACTTTCAGAAATGAATGACTACAGATTCATAAATTCATGATTGACAATATATTTGTCCACCTGATTGGTATTTACTTATTCCTCTTCACTCCTTGTAGAGCATAGGCTCTAAATAGTTGTCGTCCACTTTTCCCGTCTCTGGTCATTTTCTTCATGACTTCACAGGATAGTCCAGCATCTTTCAGTTTTCAAGAAGACTCTGCCTCTAGGTCTGTTTAGATGTCATTTTTCCATTTCCCCAGTGAGTTCTACTCAAGTGCTAGTGTCACTTGACTGTACCTTCCCCGGGTATGCTTAACCCATCACCATTTTCTTCTCCTGACCTGGTTCGTCAGTTGGTTTCTGCCCTATGCTTTCTATCCTATGGTTTCTGCCCTATGAGAACAAGTCTGTGTTCTCCACTCTGTCATACCATCTCAGACTGAGAATACGCCAAATACATTTGATTGATTGTTAAATCTATTTTTTATCTATCTTAAGAACTATCTTTTATCTATTTGATGTGCTCCCAACTGACATTGTCACATATTGGGCAAGCTCATGTGTGCTGTCCTCCAATGCAGTAGCCATCCTAATGTTACCATACTCACCATACCCATGAG
This sequence comes from Arion vulgaris, assembly GCA_020796225.1. Classification (NCBI taxonomy): domain Eukaryota; kingdom Metazoa; phylum Mollusca; class Gastropoda; order Stylommatophora; family Arionidae; genus Arion; species Arion vulgaris. The sequence goes on along the minus strand of CM036757.1, from coordinate 26,727,845 downwards.
GTGCTGTTAGCACATCTTCTCTCTCTACCAATAAACAACACCAGGTTGCCTGTCTCCATTTAATCCCCATTAATCACATGAGAACCATCTATTTTATCTGTGACAATAAAACTCTCACTGACACATGAGAACCATCTATTTTATCTGTGACAATAAAACTCTCACTGACACATGAGAACCATCTATTTTATCTGTGACAATAAAACTCTCACTGACACATGAGAACCATCTATTTTATCTGTGACAATAAAACTCTCACTGACACATGAGAACCATCTATTTTATCTGTGACAATAAAACTCACTGACACATGAGAACCATCTATTTTATCTGTGACAATAAAACCTCACTGACACATAGAATCATCTATTTTATCTTGACAATAAAACTCTCACTGACACTGAGAACCATCTATTTTATTCTGTTAGCAATAAACTCACTGACACATGAGAACCATCTATTTTATCTGTGCATAAACTCTTCACTTGACCATGAGAATCATCTATTTTATCTGTGACAATAAAACTCTCACTGACACATGAGAACCATCTATTTTATCTGTGACAATAAAACTCTCACTGACACATGAGAACCATCTATTTTATCTGTGACAATAAAACTCTCACTGACACATGAGAACCATCTATTTTATCTGTGACAATAAAACTCTCACTGACACATGAGAACCATCTATTTTATCTGTGACAATAAAACTCTCACTGACACATGATAACCATCTATTTTATCTGTGATAGTCAACAAAACTCTAATATATTCTTTTTCTTCTTCTTCAAAAGCTCAATCTCGACCACTTGTTAACCACTCTTTGTAATTTGTATGGGATCCGAGTCTAAGAGCAATTATACGTTGTACCAGTTATGTACCTACAAATAGGCCAGCACATCCGACGCTTTTTATTCACTAGGTAGCTTCCTAGCCCTCTATCTCAGTCGCCTTGTAGGTTGCAGTGTTACTATTCTTTGCTCCCATTGAGAGCCCCAGCAACACACAGGCTGACTTTAATATATGAGATCAGTCTATTTAGTTTTTTCTTGTGTTTTAGCACACTCAAACTTGCCTCTGGTATTGGAGGTACTGGACCAATATCAACAAATTTAGGAGAATTCATGTTCTTTTCCAGGATAGTTATTGTTAAATTGACCACTGTCCACAAGGCTGGGATTCCATTGTCAGTGGCATTCACCACATAGCTGGAATAAAAGAAATTAAACATTAAAATGATTAAAAAACACAATAAAATAAGAACTTTCTCACATCTTGCCGTTGCTCTATAATCAAGGAAGATAACATTAACTGATTGCCTACTAGCTGTCATTTTAAAGATACGCCTGGCTTATCGCAGGGAGGTATTGACGTTTGAATGATAGGAAATATTTCATTGCGTTTCCATTACTTTCCGTTTCTATTTGACTTTTATATTAACTGAAAACTACTTGAAAGTGAAGTGTAAATGATATCAAATATATATCAATATATCATCGTGACTTATGTTAGAAGTAGAAGTGAAACAGTGTTTACCCTTAATTCTAGCATAACTTGGGACAAAAAAAACTAGAGATTTTTCATGAATGGTCATGATGCTACTTTATAAACAATGCATCCATTCACAATTTTCTTAATGTTTATGCTTTCATAAAGGATTACAATATAAAGAGAGCAATCAGAAATGTTTATTCAACATATTGCTCATCAAGACCCCTCATAGCTTCAATTTTGTTCTTCCAATTTCATATTTTATTTTCAATGCATGCTAATATGTTTCCTACGTAGTTAACACTGCATTATATTTGTGAATACACTAAGTATTTTGTGAAACTACATCCATTTGTTTTAAATTTGATATGAAATAGGTCATATTTAACTCGTATTTAGAAACAATATTTTAGTTTTGCTAAACTATGAGTGCAGTGTTTTGAAGCTAAAAAAATAAGATGTTAAAAAACAACAACTCCGTAGCAAATCAAGTTAAAAATTTTTAAAAACATATGTCCCATGACTATTCTTCTTCTTCACCCTTCGTTCCTAGGGAGACATAGGTCCGCAATCAAGGCCTTCCATGACTATGCAGGGTGACTAAAAAACAGATTCACAAGACATCTGTGTTGCCACAATTTTTATATTGCAACATGTTTTATTCAATGATTGGTAGGTAGTTAGCCTTACAAATCTTGTTATGTCCATTTGTACAACGGTGATTCATATTTGAGCTATATTTGCATTTGGGCAATTAAGAAGTTTCTGTAAAAATGATTTATCTTTGTAACTCTATTTGTATTTGTGCTATGGAGCTGTTATTTTAGTGGGGATTAATTTCTTAGCTGTACTTGTTTTTGTACAATGGCAATTTAAAATATCACAGCCAACTCTAAACTCATACGGCCAGTGAACTCAGGTAAAAATTCTAGGAAATAAAACCACAACCGTAGCGTGACCTCTCATTCCAGTATTGTTGTATATAGACGAATTCATTTTAAAATCAACACAAAATCAATTGAGTAACAAGTTAAGTTTAACAATAATGAATATCAGTATTAAGAATATTTTTAATCAAAAAAGAATCATAGACTCACAGAATTGAGTAAAATTGCAAAAAAGCTTGCAGTGTTCAATCAAACATATATAAAAGTCAGCCCCCAATTGAAAACTAGGCAGGGTTTCTGGTTGGTATGTGGCCCAATATTAGAGTTGGATGTGGAAAATATATACTCTATACTTCAGGAGTAAACTCTGATTGAAAATCCCCACTGCCCTGTGGGTCAGCATGGTTATACAGATCGCTGGGGGAGTAAACCTCAACCACATATCCTGAGGTAGGGGAAAATTATGGCAGTTGATAGTTAGTTATATTCCATTCAATCATCTGACATTTTCTGCAAACCCTACTTAATTACACATGCATGGGCTTTGTGTTTCCTTTTGGGTGAAAAAATTTGGTTGAGATGAGGTTTGTGCAGAATAGACAAGGCGCATTCTCCATATTAGCTGTTCAACTAGGCAAGAAACGTGAATAGAAAAGGACTGCAGATGAAGATTCTGATCTATCAGACTTGTGTAATTAGCTCTTTACTTAATGGCTCAGAAACATGGATAGCTTACTTAAGACATGAGAGGAGACTTAACATCTTTCACCTTTGCTGTCTCCACAAGAATATAAACATCAGATGGTATGACAAGTTAACCAACTCTGAAGTACTGCAACATTCTAACTTTCCATTCATCATAGGAATACTCAGCAGTAAAAAGACTACAGTGGTTGGGACATTTGAGAAGAATGAGAAATATCTGAACACCCCAAAAGGTGCTGTTCTGTGAACTTTCAGAAGGGAAGAGGCTTCAAGGCAGAACCCTGCTCAGATATAAGAATCGCCCATGTGTTGCCGGGGCCCGTAAGAGAAGCAAAGAATAGGAACACTGTACATCTACAAAGCATGTTATAAGAGCAACTGAGGTAGGGCCTAGGAAGCTACACCAGTAAATAAAAAGCATTGCAGTAATTGGATGTGCTAGTCTACTTGTAGGCACATAATTGGCACAATGTACAATCACTCTTAAGCTCAGATCACATACAAATCACAAAGAGTGGTTAACAAGTGGTTGATATGGAGCGTTGGAAGAAGAAGAAGAAAGTATGAGAATATCTGCAATCAATCTGGTACTCTTTTCTTTTTCCTTTATTTGTATCAGTGAAATGTAGAATTATAACCAACAAAAACAGACATAAATTATTTTCATGCTACATTTCTAGTTATGTAAGGCAGTTAGGACCCGAGAGCTATCCCTGCAGGGTTACCCAAGCCGGGAAGGTCGAAGGAGAGAAGGCAGACTAAATGTGGTCTCCTGGTCCTCCAGGTTGGGGGTTGTGCGATGGGCTAACTACCCATCCATTTTTAAAAAACAGTAGTTACAGAAACCAAAAACAAATTGTTCAAAACTCGAGTCTCGGAAGGACTAGGCTCCATGCAGGGAGACAGATGACGCGCAGCAGCCAAACCCAAGGAAGCTGACGTGCTGACGACCCTTTTGGCCGAGACAACAAAGATAGAAGCACCCAAGCTGATTACACAGAAGAAGTCCAACCTTGTAGGGATGTGGAATGTAAGGGCACTGCTAGAGACAGGCAGATGTGCACAAGTGGTGAAGGAGATGCATTGGTACAAGCTTACGTTGCTGGAATGTGAAACAAGGTGGAATGCCTTTGGGAAACAAGACTCCAGACGGGAAACGCTGCTCCATTGGGCAAAGAAAATGAAGATGACCCTCGAAGCCGGGGGGGCCCTTTGATGCTGACAGGAAGCAAGTAAAGTCTGATGGAATGGGAATCAGTGTCGGACCACATTATTAGTGCAAGGTTCGTATCTAGGTTCCAGAAGACCTACATAATTATGTATTATGCACCGATGAACGATGCAGAGGAGGTGGAAAAAGACCATTTCTATGCACAGCTACAGGCAACTGTGGACAAAGTACCAAAGCACGACATGCTGATTCTTATGGGGATTTGAATCCCAAGGTGGGCAACAAAAACACTGGCAGGGAAAAAGAGATGGGAGTAAATGGTCTTGGAAGCATGAACGAAAATGGTGAGATATTTGCAGATTCTGTCCTCAATGAGCTTGTCATTGGGGGTACACTCTTTCCACATCGAAGATGCCATAAGGCAACATGGATCTCGCCAGACCATCGGACGGAAAACCAGATCGATCATGTGGCAATTCGCCAACGATGGAGACATCACACAAGATGTTAGAGTGAAGAGAGGAGCAGACATAGAATCTGATCACCATCTGGTAGCTGTAAAATTAAAAATGAAACTATCGGCAACAAAGAAACAACAAAGTACATGAATCAAGTTTGATGTCAAGAAACTCCAATCGTAGCCACAAAGAAGTCTTCAGATTGCTCTAAAGAACCGTTTCGAGGGCGCTACAGACAACAGAAGAGGAAGGAACAGTGGAAGTAGGTGAACACCTTAAAGCAAGGCGGACGTTGGAGCCTGTGAAGAAATACTTGGGAGACCATCATCAATGAGGAAGCCCTGGATCACGGACGAAACATGGCAGAGGGTGGAGGAGAGGAAGAGCTGAAACAAGAAGTAAACCAGTCACGAACAAGACACAAAACAGGCGCCAGCAACTAGATATAACGAGATGGCTAGAGAGGAAAAAGACAGCTGAGAAACGACAAAAGAGCATTCATAAATGAGATAGCAAAAGAGGCAGAGACAGCAGCCAGCAAAGGTGACCTCAAGGCTCTATGAGACAACCAGATTGTTGAGTGGGAGGAAAAATAATCAGAGCAGGCCAGTGAGAGATAAGACTGGAAAACTTTTGACTAAAATTGACGAACAACTGGGGCGCTGGAAAGAGCATTTCCAGGAAGTGTTAAATAGACCTCCCCACTAAACCCACTAGATTTAGGGCAAGGAGACCCGCTGGACATAAACGTGGGGGAGATCACAAAACAGGAAATCCGCAATGTCTTGAAAAACTTTAAAAAGGGGAAAGTGGCAGGAGTTGAATATCCCAGTGGATGCTCTGAGGAGGGGGAGAAGAGATGGTAAAAACCCAACTCACATATTGTTCAACTTGCAGGGACAGGGAGGAGATACCAGCAGATTGGAAGAAAGGCCTTCTCGTGAAACTGCCAAAGAATGGCAATTTGTCAAATTGTGACAAGTGGAGAGGATCATGCTGTCTCCATTCCCAGCAAAGTCCTCACCAGGGTTATTCTGGACAGGATGAAAGATGCTATAGACCAGAGGCTTAGGACGAACAGGGGGGATTCGGAAAGATAGATCTTGCAATGACCAGATGGCCCACCAAGAATCATAGGTGGAACAAACAATGGAGTGACAGGCTCCGCCTACGTGTGCTTTGTTGATTTTGAGAAGGCATTTGACAGCATAGATAGGAAATCAATGTGGGGATCCTAGAAACTATGGGGGCCGGGGAAGACTGTCGACATCATCAGGCAGCTGTATGAGGGTTTGCCTGCCAGGTTATTCATGATGGAAGACTGTCAGGAGGGGTTCAGGTCACTACTGGTGTTAGACAGGATGCCTGCTTCCCCCTCCTCTTCTTGGTGCTACTTGATTGGGTCACACGCACAGCCTACACCAGGTCTGGAAAAGGCATTCAGTGGACACTTATGTCAAAGCTAGAAGACCTGGACTTTGCGGACGATCTCGCCTTGCCTCTGCATAGACTACAAGACATACAGGGAAAAATGGATGCCTGACACAAATGGACATACAGTCGGTCTTAAATCAGTCAGAGAAGACTAAAGAATGCGTAGCAACAACATTCAGCAAGATCCCAAAACTGATTGAGGGAAGGTACATAGAAGATGTGGATGAATTTGTCTACCTTGGAAGTAAGATCAGCAGATCAGGAGGTACAGACGAGGACATTAATGCTTAGGATTAGGGAAAGGGCCCACAGGCCTTGCGATCCTGCACATGGTGTGGAAGTCCGCTGCCATCTCCACGAAAACAAAGCTCAGGGTTTTCAGCTCAAATGTGAAGTCGGTGTTGCGTAGGCTTGGAACCTCGAGTCACTAGGGCAAATACAAATAAGATCCAGACCTTTGTCAACGGATGTTTGGGCGGATTCTCAGATTGAGATGGTATGATGAGTTCAAACACGGATCTGTGGATAAGAACAGGGCAGGAACCTATGATGACACAGGTCAAGAGGAAAAGATGGCGATGGATAGGCCATACCTTTACGGAAGAAACAATCGAGTGTCACTAGACAGGTGCTCAGTGGAACCCAGGGAAAACGAAAAGAGGACGCCTAAGCAGACTTGGAGACGAGGTCTTATTGAGGGGCTGAAGAGTGCTCAATTGACCTGGGAGACCATAAAAAGAACTGCCAGAGACCGAGAAGAATGGCGAACAACTGTTGATGCCCTATGCTCTATGAGGAGCGGAGAGGATTAATGATGATGATGATGAAGGCAGTTAGAAAAAATACCTGTAGTCTCCAGAATAGCCCTGGAGATCAGTTTTAGCCTTTACTTCTCCAGATTGTTGATCAATACTAAAGAAATCTACGGTTGAGTTCATCACCTGCAAAACACATACATGTTAATATATTAACTTTCATGAGATGTACAGTGCTCCATATAATTTAATGCGCTAGGTCAAAGGTACATCATACATAAACAAATACATAAATGTTGTGTTATTTTCAAATTTATTTAAAAACCCCAAAACCTGTTGTTTCTGTCTGTCGATCGCTTATTAGGTGGATAGGACAGGTGGGAGAGAACCTAAGGAATTCTTTTCATGCATTTGAGTTATTTTCAATTTTAAACAGTTAATTCAAGGGAGGTCTTTAAACAAACAAACAAATATGCATTTGATATATTTTCAATTATTTAAAATTAATTCAAGGAGGTCTTTAAACAAACATATATATATATATATATATATATATATATATATATATATATATATATATATATATATATATATATATACTAAATTGAAGAAAACTGGACAACCTAATAGAAGAACAAGGTTAAAAAGTAGTAAAAGTAAAATAGTAGAAGTAAAACTAGCACAGAGTTTTTTTATCAAGAACCCCAGAGGAAGCAACAGAAGTAACGAATATAATCAACAAATAAACAGGTAACAGGTATTAAGAGCTTCGAAAAAACAAATAGACAAACACGGGACTCGAACCACTTACCCTAGTCCTTACGACACCAATCACCTAGCCTAGCAATACGAGCGATTTACGACACAACCAATGAGCCATGATAAAAACTTGTGCTCATCTTATAATAAATTTGAAGCTACTTTGAATGATGTATGCATGTTTGTTATATGTGTATACATGTGTGTATGTATGATATTGTCTCTTCTCAAATATATACAAGCACAATAAGCTTATAGCATGTGTTTGTGCAGACATTGTTGGAACGAACCCTACCTGATTGTTCTGTGTCTAGTTAAATAACGAGCGTTTGAGAAAGACACTCCCCGTGAGTCATTTTTTAGAATGGCTCATTGGTTGTGTTCGAAAACGCTCGTATTGCTAGGCGATTGATGTCGAAGGACTAGGGTAAGTGGTTCAAAGTCCTTGTTTGTCTATTTGTTTTTCGAAGCTCTAATACCTGTTACCTGTTTATTTGTTGATCATTTTCTTATAAGGAAAGCAACTCTATGGCGGCGCAGTGTACGGCTAATGGCATACTGCAACAGACTTCTGCTGTGGCACAGTCTGCTGGAAAGCGTGGAAAGAGTTAATAGCTGTGTAGCTAGTGCAGTCATGCGAAGCTGTTCAGGTTAGAATTTTCCATTTAAGCCCACAACAGAAAAAAATCCTTGACCTTACTGTGAATTGAACACAGGTTTCCCGCATGGGAGCTGCACTCTAATCCATTTGGCCATACGCTCTTCTTTCAAATTTATTATAGGAGAATATTTTGTCCAATTTGAGACTTCTTGTGAAGCTTTAAAAAATGTATTTTAATCATATTTTTATATTTTCCATGTTAGTTAGTTCTACTTCTTACTGTAAACCATCAATGAAAGCAAGATTAAATCATCTGGCACTTGGACGACTAAAACGCAGCAGCTTCGTCCATCGGGAAAGCGACTAAAAAGACAGTACCAAGATGACCTACCAATGCACACAACACCGCTGATACCTAGTCTCGACCCTGTTCCCCGGGAACAAGTTAAGCGATACACAAAAATCATCACAACAATTAGTGGAATCACAACTGGAGAAATACACAATGACCTGCAGAAGAGAACAGCCACTATGTGCATGATCCAAAAACTACCTAAACAATCATGGATCCACGCCTACACCGATGAATCTGCAACAGATGCAATCAAGAACGGAGGGGCTGGTATCTATATTACATATCCCAACAATCACACTGAAACAAAGTACATGCCAACTGGTAAATTTTGTTCAAACTACACCGTAGAGGCTCAAGCACTAATACAGGCCGCAATCATGATCAATAATTCCAACTCTGACTGCCAACAAGTAGTTTTTTCACAGACGCACTATCTGTTTTGCAAGCCCTACAGAGTAATCATCCATCTCTGAGAAAAGAGCTCAGCAAGATCTCTACCAACAAAAGAGTTACACTTCAGTGGGTACCATCACATTCGGAGTGCCAGGTAACGAGAAGGCAGACAAACTTGCTAAAAGGGAGCAGAATGTGAACAAATAGATAATGAAATCACATACTTTGAAAAAAAAAAACAACCTATCATGGACATTAGAAAAGAACCTAAACCTTCCAACGATGACTACCACACACTTGACAGACAAGGACAGACTATCATCTTCCGACTCAGGATAGGACATAACAGACTGAACAAACACCTACACAGGCTGCGATTGTCCCCAACCCCTCTGTGCCCCTGTGGCTCCGCTGAACAAGCCACAGAACATGTCCTGCAAGACTGCGCCCCTGTATGCCCTCCCAAGAAAGGAATGCTGGCCCTACAACACAACACTACATTCAAAACTACATGGCACTAGAGATGAGCTCCAGACAACAGTCGATTTCATCATAAGAACGCAGTCTAACGGTATAATCATCAAAAAAGCGATCGCAAAGAAGAAGACTGTAATCCTGTTATACCTCACAGTGTTGGATAAGAAGAGGTTTATAGAATTGACTTGTGTGTGCGTTTTGTACATACATAGGGGTCTTTCATTGCCTCTGTTAATTTCTGTTGTCCACCTTTGCGGGTCGATTACCCATTGTAGCTGAGAAGAATTTCCCTTCAAGGCACACTGTCTGTTGGAAATCTTATTACGTGCAGACACATTTCAGCTCAGATCCATACAGCTCACAAAGAGTGGTTTAAGAAGTGATCGATATGGAGAGTTCCAAGAAGACAAAGATATTTCAATGTTACTAAGAAATGGCACAATAATGTAGGAATGTTAATGTACCAATTAGTTTTTGGTGTGGTTTTCCTCTATGTTTTTAGATATGAAATGAAAATCGTGGCATATCTTTTACAGGACATCGTTATCAAGCACAATAAACGAGTCATTGATTTTCTAGGGAACACTTATACTTCAGTTATTTGTCACTGCTTTCTTAACGGTGAGGTCTATTTTACCGTTCGTAAAATCAAGGGAACAAATTTGCTTACAAATATCCCGCCGTGAAGTTTGAACGAGGTACTTTTGGGTTGTCATCGAGCTAACTACCAATAAGCCCCAGAAGCCCACTTGATCTACCACCTTTTAGATATACTACCTGATAATCATCAGCAGAAGAAAATAATTATTTAATAACTATTCAAATTGGATTTTGATTATAAGTTGAATTAACAACAGTTTCTGTTTGGAGGGTGGGCGATAGCGAGATTCACAACACTGCGATAGTGTCAATGTGCTGTGGGAATTCTGGGTTCGAGATCAGCTTCCACCCCCCCTCCTTATAATTCTTTGTGTGCACATGATACATGGTTGGAATACAGGAAAACCTGATCCTTTACTTATAAAAAGAATAAGAATAATCATTCTCTCGACCGTATGCAGTACATAGGGTCTGCAAGAAATTTATCCATATCAAAGAAGAAATCCTGGGCAACTTGTTCAATCTCCTTCATGGAATTGAGACCAATATTTCTTGCCTCTCTCTCAGCAAAGTTTATTGACTTAAGGATCTAAATTAAAAATAGTTCTGAAGTTGGCGTAAGGTTTGTCTGAATAACAAGACACTTGTGATAAGGAAAACAAGCCTTCATGCATGCAGAAATCATTCTGAGGTACCACATTAAGTAATCATGATCATGCCTAAATTCATAGCCCGTAGAGTTTCAAATATAATGGAGACAAATGGTCTTTTCCCTCCACTCTCGGCGGCTATCGTCCAGGAAAGAAAACCTGGTGCAATGCAGCGATTTTTGCATATGATGCGTATGAGGGGTTTCAGATGGGGATGGAAATGGCAGCAGCTGCCATTGATTTGAGGACGATATAACAATGTCTCTTACACCTTACTTATGCAGTTATTGATGGATATGCAGGTGGAGTCACGCTTGGTCAAGTGGATTGCTGCTGCACTTTTTGAGCGCACGTTATCAATTCATGGTTCATGGGCATCACAACCACAAGAGGTTCTAATGAGCCTTTCTCAGGGATCATCACTCTCGCTAGTCCTGTTCAATGTATACACAGTCATAGCAACCAGCACATAGAGGGTCAGAATTGGCAGAACAATGTTGTACGCCGATGATATTCTGGTGTATCGCATGGGCACGGACAGAAATGAGATCGCATCTGCATTACAGTGTGAGCTGAATAGGATTGGTGACTAGTGCAACGATTCGAAGCAATGTGAATCCAGCAAAGGCTTCTCTGACATGGTTTTCTCTTAACACCCACATAGTAAAGACACCTATTCCAGTTGTCAGCATGTGTAACAAAGACATTGACAGAAGTGAAACACTAAAATATCTTTGAATAACAGTTGACAGAAGCCTGTCATTTAAGAGTCATGTTGAGAACGTAATCCTAAAGGCAAGAAAAGGGCTACCGCTCTCAAAGTTATGGGGGAGGCGGATATTGAACAACACCTGCTACTTTTTCTTTATCAGGGACTAGTGCTGAGCATGGTGGACTGTGGCCTTGGTCTTCTGACAGTAAGAAGAACATCGCTGGATAAGTTAAACAGGATCCAAAATAAAGCGATGAGGCTTATACTTGGTTGCACACGTGACACTTCATGTGAGGCAACGCACTATGTCCTTGGATGTCCATGAGACACAAAGTTGCACAGGTAAAAGCTTATCTGAGAGTTTCTGCTGACACAAATCATCCTCTGCACAAATCCATAAATGAAAACAAGAGCAGGCGATTGAAGAGAGGCCGATCCTGGATGGCCAAGGCAGAGGATGTTATTAAACAGGTCTGTACTCCAGATGAGCTGAGGCATGGTGAAGAATGGATGCCTCTATCAGAGGATATGACTGCTTACACCAGGGTTGTCAGTACACTTGGACGCCGCTGTAGAGAATGGCCCCAGGCGTGTCAATGTGGAGATTCTTGCACTCGTGGATCAGCACTCCCATCCAGGTGATATCATTATCTTCACCGGTGGTTCTGTAAAATGCGGACCAGGTCATCGTGGCTTATCAGCTCAACGAAACGGCCGCACACTTCATGGGACTGGGGCTTTCAGACAAGACATCGAACATGACTATGGATATCACCACTACCTCCAGGGCTCTGTCATGGGTGGCAGAACAACAGGTTACCCATACGATTATCATATCAGACTCGATGAAAATGCTTAAAGTGCGTAATTCTGGAAGTATGCATGTGGAATGGGTGGACATCATTCGGAGATCACATCTCAAGAAAATGACTTGGCTGTACACACCTGGACATGCTGGAGTGCGGGGTAACGAGCTTGCTGACTCTCTTGCAAATAATGCCCCGACTCAAGCGGGCAGAAGTATGGACAGAGCCGATATCAATGCGGTGGCTCTCAATTATGTGACATGGGCAAGTCTCAGACACTGGAACGAGTTCGAGAATTTGACGTTAAGTTTGGACATGCCAGACAGTGTCGTCTTCGTGGTAGAGAGAGAAGATATATAAATCAATTTCTCATGGGTACTGTGAGCAAATGGACTTTGGGATGGCTGCTGCAGCGGAGGACAGAGCACGAATGGGAATGCCCACTGTGCTGTGCCATGACGTCGATCGCATAACATAACATAACATGCCTAAATTCAAAGCAGGCAAACAAAAAAAGGAAAGACATGATTTGCTCTGTCTATATCATCAGAAATTAACTTAAATGTGACTTACCTCTAATGAAAACCTGATGAGACTATTATTTCCAATATCTGTATCAGTTGCTGAAATTGGATTGGGTGTGATGACTACCAAAGCATCCTTAGTTTCAGCTTCTGATATTATTCCTTTATAGCCAGTGAGAGCAGTATCTGGATAGAGTAGGTTAAAGTTAATGTCTTTCAATTGTTATGAAATTTATAAAGAATGAAGGATTAAATATCTTAGAATACTGTTTGATCTCAGACTTCAAAACTAATACTACATTTTGCACACTAATAATGATAATAACCATCCATCGCAAGCGATGATGACATCAGGGTTGTGTTGCTGCACCTCTCTAGTGTGTGCAGAGGTGACTATAAAGTCCAATCCTCTAACACAATCCCCAACCACAGGTTGGGCTTACATGACCGAGATTAGGCAAGTGGGTGTTTTATTTTTTGTCTGTGTTGTTACAGCGCTTGCACAAGGGATTCCCAACAATAGTGTCTATATCGAAGCATTTTAGAGACACTTTAAGAATGTCTTTAAAGAATGTTTTTCTGTTCAACCAACTGATCGTCTACCCCTTCAAGCTTGCCATACATCAACTGTTTTGGTATGCGTTTATCAGGCATTTAAGCAATGCTACCGGTCCATCTCAATTAGGCCTTCTGCAACTGAGTGTTGACGCTTGGGATCTTGGCTCTTATGAGGACTTTGGTAACTGAAATTTTGTCCTGCCAGTTTATTTTTAGTTGTCTGTGTAGACAACTTGTGTGGAAGTTGTTTAGTTTTCTTGCGTGTCTGCTATACACTGTCCATGTCTCGCTGGCAAACAGAAGCGTGATTAGCAATATAGCCTGGTAAACTTTCAGCTTTGTGGCTACACTTTCAGCAATCTTGTTGTTGATGGTCAACATGATTTACTTTCACACTCTCTGTGATAGTGTAGCAAAGGGTTGTTGAGGCCATGCTGATTATCCTGTGCAATTCCGCATCTTGTTAGAGGTCATTGCAGAGACAAGATAATGAACTGATTTACAACCCCCAAATTGTAGCCGGAGATGCTAAGTGTAACAATTCTGCACTCTGGACTATTACAGAAGTTTTGTTAAGGCTGATTGTGAGACCAAAACTTTTACATATCATTGTGAATCTGGTTATAAGTGTCTGAAGTTCAGCTTCCGGGTGAGAACTCTCCTTCTTCTTTGCGTTCATTCTTTACAACCAATTTTAATCACTCTTTGTGATATATTTGATCTTTGCCAAGAACGTGTATATGTTGCACATTGGTTGGTAGGCCCCTAAACGCATAGACTTCTACGCGTTTAAGACACATGTATCTGATTTCAGCCAAACCTCCTAGTCGCCTTTTATGACATTTGTGGCAGGTAACAGTGGTTCTATTCTTTACACCCCAAATGTGGGCCCGTAACTGCTCGGTCGCACATGAGGACTAAATTGCAAACAACATATACTTAATCTATAAAGTTAACCAAAAACAAATACAATTTGAGTATAGTTTCAGCTGACGCAAAGCAAGTATGGTATCGTTCTAATAAAAATTAAGTATAAGAAAAGTTATAGAAAATAATTAAAAGGCTAAAATGTATTACTTATAAAGGTCCTTACTTGGTGAAATTCGTGCGTTATCATTTAAATCTGTAATTGCAATGTTTATCACAAGTGAGGCTCGTCTTCTGGCTTCCATCAGAGGGTTATCTGATGCAATGACAGTCAGCACATAGTTTGCTTCGTGCTCTCTGTCAATGTTCTCCGATACATATATCTTCCCTAAAAAAATAGAAGATTTATATCAATTTTAACTGTGACACCATAACTTTGATTCTACTTATAAAAATTCTTCTCGCCGAGTGGTTACCGGGCCCAAATTTGGGTGTAAAGAATAGAACCACTGTTACCTGCACGCATGTCGTAAGAGGCAACTAAGGAGGTTTGGCTGAAATCGGATGCATGTGTCCGCTAGGAATGCTAACCCGAAACAAATGCTTGCAGAAAACAGATGCACCGGCCGTAAGGCGCATAACATGGTGCAACGACCCCTCACAATGAAGAATGGGATAACGGATACTATGGTCGCCAATCTGCCTCTGAGATTTAGCCACGCAGTGAGAATGTCAGACCTACCATCACGAGGGTGGTCAAAACTTACTGCAGGAAGAGGTCAGCAGAAGGGAAGCAGAAATCATAGAAATTATATCCTACAGAACTGCCCCCAGTATGCAGACTTGAGAAGAAAGAGGTGGCCCACTTACACTAGTGTCTGAGACAAACTGTATGGTGTAGCTGATAATCTGAGACAGACGGCTGCGTTTATTAGAGAATCCGAAATCCCAACTAGTGAGAACGCAGAAGAAGAAAAAAGTTGTTCTTGAATTTAATATTAACATATTAAAAAATGTATGCTTAGTTGGTTCTGTTAATAATCAGTCATGAACTAGGCATCTTGACATTCTCACGCTCTTATGTTGCCTGGGCTCGCAAGGAGAGAAAAGAATAGTAACACTGCGAGCTACAAGGCCGAACTCGAGAGAGTGTGAAAGTAAGAATCGACTGAGGTTGGGACCTAGGGAAGCTACCCCAGGAAACCACATGAATCATTATAGGTATACTCTTGTCTATCATCTTAAAGGCACTAAGTACCTATTTATCTACTTGGAGCAAGATAAAGCAGGTTGTAATGCTAAATAGTCACTAAAAAATGATATATAAAAAGTCATTAAAAATGATAAATTTATTGAATGCTATTTAGTTATTAAATGGCACGAATGACTGATAACCCAAATCCCTATTGCACTGAGAAAAAATCAGAAGACCAAGAGACTCTTAAGAACACAACAGAAAGCTCACCATGTGTAAATACTCTTGAGAAATAACTATATTGTATCCCACATCCCAAGAGAACAACTAACACACATTGAAAGATCACCAATGTGTGAAATCACTTTGAGAAATAATCATATGTATCCCAATATCTCTTACAGCAACACATCACAGAAAGCTCACCATGTGTGAAATCACTTTGAGAAATAACCATATGTATCCCAATATCTCTTACAGCAACACACCACAGAAAGCTCACCATGTGTGAAATCACTTTGAGAAATAACCATATGTATCCCAATATCTCTTACAGCAACACACCACAGAAAGCTCACCATGTGTGAAATCACATTTGAGAAATAACCATGTAACCTCAATAGTCTCTAACAGTCAAACTCATGCACCGAATACTCACCATGAAAAAACTGAGGGTGACATTAAAAAATGTATGACCAACACCTTACAGCAACAACAGAACGAAAGCTAAGTGTGAAAACTTAGAAAAACCATATAACAATACCCAAGACACACCACAAAAAGGGATCCACCAAGTGTAAACTCACTGAGCATAAAACCATATTAACCCAATCCTCTTAAGCAAACGTGAAGCCAACATGTGTAATCACTGGAAGACAATAAACCAATATTTCCCAACATATCATCACAGTCACACACCAAGAACAGCAGACCATGTAAATCATTTGAGAAATAAATAAATGTAACTTAATATCTTTTTTACAGCAACACACCACAGAAAGCTCACCATGTGTGAAATCACTTTGAGAAATAACCATATGTATCCCAATATCTCTACAGCAACACACCACAGAAAGCTCACCATGTGTGAAATCACTTTGAGAAATAACCATATGTATCCCAATATCTCTTACAGCAACACACCACAGAAAGCTCACCATGGGGAAATGAAATGCTTGAGGAAGGCAGTGGGAGTCACCAGGAAAGTCAAACTACGAAATGAAGACATCAGAAGCAGAGTGGGCATAACTTCATGCACCGAATACATCAAAAGACAACAACTGCAGTGGTTTGGACATTTAATGAGAATGAAATACAACCAACCACCAATAACAGCATACAATAAAAAGAGATCGGGTAATAAAGCTAAGGGAAGACCAAGAAAAGATGGATAGACAATATCAAGACCACACTACATAAACACGGATACAACACAACAAGGGTAACTCATCTAGCCCTAGAACGCAAATTAAAGCTCCCATCCCTACACTTAATGGCAAGAGTGGACAGCCAACTATATCTTCCACCTGGGAATAGACAATAAAATCTCAATATCTTTCTTACACATAACAATATCATCAGCAGTGCACAAACACCATAGAACCAGCAAGGACCTCAATACAATTTTGAAAATAATAGAAATTTGTAGAAATTTAATTTTAATTTGTTTTGTTGATCTATGTTAGGACAGCAGCTTTCCAGCCTACTTTTATCAATTTTCAAGTGTCAAGTGTTCTTTTATTTGCTCAACTTCAACATGGGACTTATATTTAATCATCCAACTTCAATAGGACTAGGAACTTGATCTCACCTATATTGAGATCAGAAATCACTGGAAAATAGCCAGATAACTTCACACAGGAAGTGAAAGGAGCACTTCTTGAGCAAGAGCCACCAAGACCCCTGACATATTAAATTTTGAAAAAGCTAACATACTAGTTTTACTTGCTGGCTTGGAATGCAGTTTATGACAAGAATTAGCAGTAATAATGTGTTAATTATATAAATTAATGCTGACTCACTGTAATGAGATCTATTCTAAAAGGAGAGAAGTCCTTGAACTGGAAAGTAACATTTCCATTATCCCCAGCATCTATATCGTTGGCTGACATTGTGGCAACTAAAGTAGTATTATCAGAGTTTTCAGAAACATAGAATGTAGTCTGATTGTAAACAAATTCTGGATCATTGTCATTAATATCCAACACACCAATGATCACAGAAATATTTGAAGACAGTGATGGGATTCCATTATCAGTGGCGATGACAATAATACTTTGCTGTGCACTATTCTCTCTGTCTAGAATTTCTTCGAGTATCAGTTTGCCTGCAGGAAAACAAAAATAATTTTTGTAAAGAACTCAAGTTATACAAGACAAAAACATGTAGATTTACTGGCTTGGATAACTCGCTTATGTCTTCTTTTCTCGAATCCTGTTTGCCTCACAGCGTCAGGTCAAGAAGACATTTCTAAAATGGGCGCTTGTATTCGCTTCGTAGATAGTGTCTTTCGTCACCTCTGTTATCTCTGAGGTCCATCTTTTGCTGGCCGACCTTTGCTTTGTACCCATTGTATCGGAGCAGCATTGCTCTTTGAGGTGCACTGTCTGTTGGTAATCTGCTTACGTGGCCGAACCATTTAATTTGTTGTTTCTTGATGAAGTCTAGTACTGATGTTGTACCCACTTTTTTCCTGATGTCTTCATTTCTCAACCGGTCTCTTCTTGTTACACCCAGCATTCTGCGTAGACACTTCATCTCTGTTGTGACTAGTTTTCTTCTATCATTTGTTGTCAGTGACTAGGTTTGGCCTGTGTGTTGCCGGGGTAAAAAAGGGGATCAAAGAATAGTACCACTGTGACCTACAAGGCATGTGGTAAGAGGCGACTGAGGTATGAGCCTAGGGAAGCTACCCCAGTAAATAAAAAGCGTAGCAGAAATAGGATTTGCTGGTCTAACTTGAAGGTGCATTACTGGCACAAAGCACAATCGCTCTTAGGCTCAGATCACGTACAAATCACAAAGTGTGGTTAACAAGTGGTCGATATGGAGCGTCAAGATGAAAAATGAAACAATTGTTCCAATGTATGTGCAAATACTGAACCAATTCCTTTCATGTCAGCGCACATGGATTGAATTAATTATTGATGTTCATTGAATTAGTCACATTACGTTTAGCAGACCAATATCATGCTTGGGAATTAACATAGAATAAGATTAAAGTAAATGATTCACATGCAAAATGGAACTGACATTGTCTCAGAGCACACCTCCATAGAATGGGTCTCAGGGACTAGGTTGCCTGCATCTGTGGAGCACCACAGTAGTCCCCAGAGCACATCCTGCAAGACTTCTCAAGCCTGAGCAGAGTGAGAATGGAAATCTGGCCAACAGAAACAACCCTACAAAACAAACCAGGGGGGACAGGTAAAGACATCAAGCGCAACACCCTGTTTATGACACATACCAGAGTAATTGCATAGCAGAAGTTGCCTGCAGAAGAAGAAGAAACTGACATTAAATTTTATCCCCATAATTGGAGAACTTAAGATTATTTTGAGCATGAAAAAGCTGATATTTCTATACTTTTTTTTTCAGAGTGATCTCCTGCTTGCAAACAAGTTTGGTTTGAGTTCATGCAGGCTGTGACAAGAAATAGTCTACAGTTGCTGCGCACATAGCAACCAATAAGGTCAACTGCCGTGAGCTGGCTAGGAACATGGATAATACTCTGGATCATTTTCAGTGTTGGTTATACTTTTTTTTTCCGATCCGAAGCACTTGAGCTTTTCAGCTCTTGCTCGTGTCATGGACATCGTAACCTCTCGGTTGGTGCCCGAACACTAAATCTGGGAATCTGTGGACTTTTTCTGCATCCTGATTGACCAGACTATCCTGAGCTGGATGTGCCGGTAGGATCAAGAGCTCACGTACACAGCTGGAGCAGGGACTAGGTATGACTTTAAAAGAAGGGTAACTAAATGCTAGAAATAGATTAGCTGGTCAATTTGAGACAATTTGGATTATGAATGCACAACCTATAGTCTCAATCACGTCTAATCAAAATGAAAAGTGTATATGACTCAGTGAAAGAAAAATTGCAATGTACTTAACTCCTTTCATGTCGCGATTATGTTGTTAATTTTGAGTCAGTTGAATTCAGAGTATAACGAGCGACCAATAAGCTGGATTAAATAGAATAAGATTAAGCTAAATGTTCACAGCAAATGGAATCACATTGCTCTCAGAGCAACTATGACTGGACTCTCAGGACTAGTCCTTCTGTACATCACAAGTCAGAGCACATCCGCTAAACACTTGATCAAGTCCTAGCAGATAGAATGAAATTTCTGGGCAAAGAAAAACAACTACAGAATTAAACCAGACAAAGACAACTGCGCAACCCCTGTAGAAATACTTCAGAGGTAGAATCACAAGGCTATTAGGAGCAAACTGACAGAAATTGAAATCCGCATAGGAGAATTTAAAATTTGAATGAAAAAGCTTTATTGCATAACATTTGTCAAGAATTTCAATCTTGCAAACAAGTTTGGATTGGTTCTCAGCTGTGAAAGAATAGTTCTACGTTGTGCGCATGAAACAATAAGGCAACTGACAATGAGTCTGCATAAATCTGACTTTTTCAGTGTTGGTACTTTTCGATCCAGAATAGAGCTTAGTGTATGACTAGGGTCATGAGAACTTATCGGTAGAGAACAAGACAGATTCGGAGAACGGTTAATTTCGCTCGCTGAGATGAACCGCGACAACGAGGGAAATATACAGAAGGTCTTGCCTCGAACACGCTGGGCAGATCGGATATAAATAAGGAAGGTTCAAATTCATGGAAAGATTTAGCGAGTCAAATTTAAAGAAGAAGCCGGGAACTGACATCGAACAGAATGAAGAATTATGAGTTCAGTTGAGGCAATAGCCAACCCCAGGAGTTATGGTCAATAAACAGAATTAAGGAGAGGTAAAAACCACAAAAACAACCTATCTCAACTACTCGCCAACAACAGCCAACACAGAACAGGATTTGTTAGTCTAAACACACTGAAATACATGCTTGGGAAGAGATCAGAGCAATTATGGACATGTCCAATGTGCAATGAACAATGCTCTACAATATACTAAAAAAAAATTAAACTGAAAAAAATTTCAGTGTGGCACAAAAGAAGTATTTACAGTTCAAAAATTTAAAAAAAAAAAAAGACTTATCTTACAACACTAGCAAAAAATCGTAGAACAAACCATTACAATGAACAATAATTATATGAGATTGTGTTGTAGTAAAACATATAACAAAATTTGTCTCATAATAAACTGTTGTATCAGCAGGAATAATCAGTGTATAATATGATGAAACAGTGGAAGTTTATAAAGAAAATTGCAAATTCCCAGCAGTAATGAGAAACATGTAGAGAAACATACATCTCATGGTAGTTGGAAGAATACAACTCATGTTGTAGAATTCAGTTTTTTTTCAATAATCTAAAAGATTTTGAAAGTGAAGAATTGACTTCATTACAGAGGTTGAAGTAAGGCTCACATGCATGACCAGTGACAATGGGGATAAGGAAAATAAGCCTTAACGCAAAAGTCAGGTCAGATGTGCAATATTAGACACAATGATTGTGCCTGAATTCATAGCAAGCATAAAAAAATAAACTACACCGGGTTTCCCCGTATGACTTAGTCCCTCTCTGCATAAATAGTGTACCACGTTCTGTGAATATAGCACAAGTCATAAATCACACATTTCAAGCAACAAATCTATAGATCTTCTGAAAAAATGCACTTGTGAATCAAACAATGCAGTCTGGATTTAAACGCATGACCTTCAGAACCCAAGACTTCTTCTTCGACCGCTTCATATTGACCACTTGTTAACCACTCTTTGTGATTTGTATGTGATCTGAGCCTAAGAGTGATTGTGCATTGTGCCAGTTATGCATCTACAAATAAGCCAGCACATCCGATTTCTGCTATGCTTTTTATTTACTAGGGTAGCTTCCCTAGGCTCTTACATCAGTCACCTCTTACAACATGCCTTGTAGGTCGCAGTGTTACTATTCTTTGCTTCTCCTATGTGCCCCAGCAACACATGGGTGAAACTCAAGACAAATTACTTTATCACTTCGCCACAGACAACCCTCAAAATAATCTGAAACTTAGTAATGAATATTACCAGAAGGTGTGATCTTGAAACTGCTGTTAGTATCTGCTAATGAAAACGTGACTGTTTCTCCTTTATCAGCATCAGTTGCTGTCAGTGTTGTTACTTCTGTATTAATCTTGGTTCCTTCAGACACATTCAGATGCAACACACTTCCACTCTCACTGCTGGATATGACCGGTGGGTTGTCATTTACATCCAGAAGACTTACAGTAACAGTTGCTGAAATAATTATAAATAACAGTAGAACAAAAATCTATGATCTATTTGTTTTTACAAAACTCTGTGCTCATCATCATCATCATGTGTCATGCTGGCTAGTTAGACGATTATGGATCTTCATAAACATCTGTCCTAGGTAATGACTATGCATTTGCATTCAAATGAGACACACTTCAGTGTCATGAAGCCAGAATGTCCTTTTTTTTTTCTCTCTTCATCTGTTTTGTCTCCCGTTAATTTTATTGGGTGTCAATGTGTTCTAAATCTTAATTCTCATCACATCCCCTAAAATGATGATTGCCTCTTTCTTAAATTGATAATAAGTTTTCTCTGTGCTTTGACTTATTTCAGCACATCTACATTAATAATCTTATCAGTCCATCAGATTCTTAGCATTCTCCAGTAAAATCACATCTTGGTAGCCTCCAGAGATTTGTTATACCTCTATTCTGTTCAACCAATTAATATAGATAAAATGCCCAGATCCAAATTTAGAGACAAAGAAATGTTCACTGAAGATCACTAAGTATGTCCCAAATCAACTAAAGCTGACTGTACATTAGACTAAAATTTCAATTATATTACTAACAATTTCATTATATTACTAACATTTTATTTAACGGACATTAACTTTTGCAGATGACATCTTAATATATAGGACTGGATTAGATAGACTTGACATGGTTGAAGACATTTAGGAAACATTGCATACAATCTTGCTTTAGTGAAGGGAAATAAATCCTGTGAAGGCACGAATGTTGTGGTATTCTTTGAATAATTTCATAGTCAGGACTGACCTACACGAGTCACCTTTGATGGACAGGCTATTGAGTGTCATCAAGGCTGCGCTATCTTGGAATAACTTTTGATCATAGGCTAACTTTCAAGCATCATGTTGAACAAACAATTCAACGTTGCAAGCGTGATCTTGCAGCTCTCAAGGTTTTGATAGCCACACATCTTGAGCCTCACATTGTCTTCCATGTTTCCGAGCCATAGAACAGCACTGACTTTGATTTAAATTTGGTTTCCCTTGCTTTTGTATTCTTAGCTTGACATCTTTGTTTGTTCCTCCTTCTGTGTCTATGTTGCTACCAAGGTAATTAGTATGCATACTCTTCAATATCTGTTGGGGTGAGACTGAGCACCTATGGATCTGTGCAGAGGTCAATAACGTCAGTTTTGTAACCAATAAATACAAATATTAACATTGCTAAAGCGTAACATCATTTATGTAATTCCAGCAGTACTTATACAGCACATCTAGGATATGTAAATGATTCAACTAACAGTGGTGAATCTACAACCCTAACCAGACTGCAATAGCACCAAGTCAAATGTGATGTAGCTAGACAAGAGCACTATACTGGCAGCCAAAGAAGAATAGCAAACCAAAAAAGAACCGGCGTCGTTAGTTGTCACACGCTGATAGACATACTGAGGAGGAGATAGGAGCACTTATGTGGTTCGATGTGCAGTGATGATGATCCAACTACTAAACCAAGCTAAATTTTCTCTGGCACTGCCACAACATTTTTGCAATACTTCATTAAAAATGTTTAGTCATTCAGCAGATTTCTAAAATAACCGTAACAAATACTTTACATACAACAATTACAGTTATCAGTTATATGAGGGCTATCATCATAGCACTCTGGGCATGTCCATAGGTGCTCCAATCTCCGTCTCAGCAAATCCAGCAGCGTCCAGTGGGCCAACATGTCAGTTCAATGTTGATTAACCAATTACAAAGCACATCAAACAAAATTTCAACAACACTCATACAACATTTCAAACAATAAATGCATTACACTTAAAAAAAAAACAAGTCAAAGACGTTAAATACCTAAGGAGAATTCTTTCAGCAAACGGAAGAATAGCTAACGAAATCCAACACAGATGCAATAAAACAAATCAAATTATAGGACAAATGGTGCCAATTTTAAAATGCAAACATGTCAGCATGAACGCTAAAAGAGCATTACTCAACACAATATTTCTACAGACATTATGCTATCAGTGTAAATCTGGATGCTGACATCAAATAATAGAAGAAAACTAGTCGCGACAGCGATGAAGTGTCTTCACAGAATGCTGCGATTATGAAGAAGAGACTGGTTTAGAAATGAAGATATCAGGAAAAATGGGTACAACATCAATACTGAAATTCCTCAAGAAATAACAAATTAAATGGTTAGGCCACATAAGCAGATTATCAACAGGCAATACACCTCAAAGAGCAATGTTACTCTTATACCATGGATATAAAGCAAAAGGTCCACATAAAAAGTGGATCTCAGAGATAACAGAGGCGATGAAAAACCCTATTTTTGAAGTGCACACAAAAGCCTGTTCTATAAATCTCTTCTTATCCTGACAATATGAGACAAAACTGGATTAGAGAAATAAAGAAAATAAAAAAACTCTGAAAATCTACAAGATTTACACAACATTTCAAACAAAAATCCTACAACACTTGCAACAAAACTTGAAAACATATTTTTACAGTTAGTTTATACTTTTCTTGTATGATATATACATTTATGACTATTAACTTTAGTCTAACCTGTAGCTTCTGATGGGTTTTTTACAGTATTATTGTCAGTAACCACAATTTTGAGAATCATCTGCTCCACTTCTTCCCTATCCATTAATGATTTGACAGTTATAATTCCACTTGTATTATTAATGGCCAGCCATTTCTGTAAATTAACAGTTTTTACAGAGTTCACATTGAATTACATGCATAATACAATAAAGTTCATTAAAGTAATAACTTCTTCTTCTGCATTTGCACACTATGAACTCAGGCGTAGTCAGGACGCCTGGTATGGCACATCTGACAGATTTTTGTATGACGGCTTGCTTTCTTTATTATCAGAGTCACCCACCATACAGGTGTGCCTTCTTCGATTCATAGGCCCAATTTTATTGTTGATATTATTTTTAGAATTTCTCAAACATAAAATAGGATTTGTCCAAAAAGGGTCCAAATATGAAGGATGTACTTCATTGCAATGGGTTTTACCCCATATTGTTTGGCCCCTCTTCTCAGAAATGATAAGCCATCTGCCGAGAGTATTACCCAAAACACAAACTGTAACTCTTGCAACAACTTTAGGGATCTATGAAAAAATTGGCACCTGTGAACAGAATGACGGTCTGGATTTGAACCCACGACTTTCAGAATGCAAGGCAATGTTTTATGTCAAGACAAAATCTTCTTTCAAAGACACTGCATGGGCAATCAGTTAAAAATTCAACAGAAAACAAGCAATGTAGAAAAATAAATAAATATAGACAGTTAATTTATTTGTATTTTATAAGTGTCTCTTTTGTATTATTTATTCATCTCCGCTCCTCATCGAGCATATGGTCTCAACAGTTGTTTGCCACTTTTCCCTGACTGGCTGTTTTCTTTATGGCCTCCAAGGATAGTCCAGCATCCTTCAGTTCCTCAAGAAGACTTCATCTCCAGGTCTGCTGAAGACCCAATTTTTCCTCCGTTTTTTATTGTGGGTTCCACTCAAGTGCTTGTCTAGTAACATTAGACTGTGTATTTCTTAGGGTATGTCCAACCAACCTCCATTTTCTCCTCTTAACCTGGGTCATCATGGGTTCTTGTCTTTTTCATATCCACAGATCTGTGTTTACAACTCTGTCATACCATCTCAGTCTGAGAATATGCCAAATACATCCCTTGACAAAGGTCTGAATCTTATTTGTATTTAACTTGGTGACTCACCATGTTTACAAGCCATGCAGTAACACAGATGTCTCTTTTGCATGAATAATTTTAGTGTTTTTTCAAGACAATAAAATACTTTAAAATGATATTTGTACAAAAGAATACTTGAATAAAATGATACTATTCCATAGCAAAGTTTCATGCAATATTACCAAAGTATTACCTGAATCAATGAAACATTCACAAGTCCTTCTTTTTCATCATAGGCATGGGATTCAGACCAAAGTATTTTGAATGTCAAGTTATAGTCTTCATCATCATCAGTTGCATAAAATTGTGCAATCTATAGAAATACAGAGAAAAAGTAAAATATTATGCAGAATAAAAGTAGTCATGAAATATCTTAAAAATATATTAAACTCCAGAGAGCAAGAGTCTAATACTTCTGCAAATTACTTCTGCAAGCATGTGCCTCAAACTTCTGAAACATAGAATTCTCAAACTCTTGCATAAACATAGCACAATTCACTTTAAATGGCTCAAATCACACAAAAATCACAAAATGTGGTTTATAAAGTAGCTTTACTAAAGCACGGTGAGAATAAAAGAGGGAACATCAGAGTGATTTGGCATTGGTCAAGGAGTTAGACATGGCTGCATTTTGTCACCGTACCTATTCAACATATATGCTGAAAACATCATGAGCAATGTCAGATAATCTGCAACCTGCTGCCTTGTGGGTTTTGGCTGGGGACAGCAAAACGCTAACGGAGAGCAAACCCAGTAAACGCTGGTTGAAATCGAACACACCACCGAAGGATAAGCACCTGAGTTCCAGTAGGTACTGAAGGCTGTGCACGTACATCCGTTCTTGATGTTTGGCTTTTTATATATCACAATAGAATGATAAAAGTGGCCTAAGAATGATCGCGCGCCAGCGAGAGAGAGCGAGAGAGAGATAATCTGCAGAGATGGAAAAATATGATGCTCTGGTGATCGGAGGTCACGAGTTACCAGAATTAAGATATGCTGACGATACAGTGCTGTTACCTACATCACAAAATGGTATAGAGAACTTGATACGGCCCCTTACAAAAACAGCGAAGATTAAAACCTGTATCTCAATACAATGAAAACGAAGATATTTACAACTGATAAAACAGAATTGATGGCTAATAAATGTGTCAACAACCACAAACTAGAAAGTGTGGGCAACTTTGAATACGTTGGGGTATTGCTGACAAATAACGGGAATGCTATAAAAGAAATTAAAAGAAGGCTGAACATTGCTTTGCAAAAACTAAAAGAACTAACTAACCTATGGAAGGGAACTGACATAAGAAAAAAAGGCAACATATGGTTGTGAGACATGGCAATTGACTAAGCGGTGGAGAAGATCATTAATGACTTTGAATGCAAATGCTACAGAAGAGTACTTAGAATATCATGGACAGAGAAAAGAACAAATACTCCTGTTCTGCAACAGAATGGTATTAAACAGAGTTGACTATTAAAGAGCACAAAATGAAGGAAAATGAAATATTTCAGACACATCAAATGACATGAGTGTCTAGAGAAGACAATTTTGGAGGGAATGGTGACTGGAAAAAGAATGAGGGAAGACCTAGATGATGATGATGGGTGCAAGATGTCATTGACGATCTAAGAATAACTGCTGCTGTCGCCGGTCAACTTGTGCAGAACAGAGTTTTTCAGGACTGCTGTCATGTGAGCCAGGTTCCGGAATGGACAAGCTACTTGATGATGATACTAAAACAAGCAAAGAATAAGAGGAATTATTTACTTTGAGACTATTACTATAATTCATTTATGTTATTTATCATATTGGTTATTGGATACAGAACTGACATCATAGCACTATGGGCATATCCATAGGTGCTCAGTCTCCCCCAACAGATGTGAAAGGGTATGCATACTGATGATTCCTGTGGCTTGCTGGGTAAAGAGACTTCTCTCTCTGTCCCTCAGGCATCCAGTTCTACTTGTACAACAAGTAATTCCATTCCAAACATGTATTTATCATAACAACTAACTAACACAAATAAACACCTTTGATAGCATATAATACAAGTTTAAATTCAAATCTTGTCTCTTAATATTTTGCTTGATTATCCATCATGTCTTGGACTCGTACACAACCACTGACTTCACATTTGAATTAAAGATCCTTCAATTAGTTTTCACCATTACAGTTGCTAAACATCATATGGTTTTTTACATACTAAATTCGTCTCTTGTTATTTTTTAAATCCTAGTATTTATGTCTTCATCTGTGTCCCCTGCTTTGTTTATGATACTTTTTAAATACCTGAAAGTGCTAACTTCCTTCAGAGCTACCCTTCTTAACATGGTGGTATCCACTTCTCTAATTGCATTTGTCATTAGGATTTTAGTCTTTTCTTCACGGATACTCAACCCATTCGCTTAGAAATATCACATAATTTGGTTATTTTCGATTGCATCTGAACTTGATTATAAGATATCAAAGATATATTGTTTGCAAAGTTTAGGTTCTATAGCTGTTAAAATAGTCCACTTCAATTCATATCTCTCATTAGCTGTTATTTCTCTTATAATCCAATCCACTGTCAACAGGAACAGTAGGAGAGAGGACAGCTATAACAAATTCCAGATCTGTTGTTGAAGGATGTGGTGAGTCTTTTCTTGCATAACACCATGTAGGGTAGAACATCATATGAGTAGTAAAGAAAACAGAAATAAAGTTATGTACCACAGGCGATATTAAAGCATGAAGTTGGGTAGTTTTATAAAACCTAAAAACAAGCTAAATCCACATTTTGCAAAGTCAAAAGGCATTTATAGTTAAAGGATACAAAACACACAAATCAGTATAACAGTGCAATATGAAACATGGCAAACAGAGACTGATAATGGTAACAGTATGGAGAATATCTAATGAAAATATGTGACTCAAAATGAAACAAAACAAAATAAAAAAATAAAAATTTGAAATATAACAAATAAAATATATATGTAAAGACATATATACTTATTTATGCTTTATTGTTATTCTTAAGGATGTTTAGTATCCACTATTCTCGTTATTTCTGTATGGCAGCCATATTTTTGGAACAGTAGACAATATGCCCAGAAAAGCAGTGGGAATATACACTATAATCCCATTAAAATATACTGATGACACTATCACAATAACAAAATGTGAAAAAGATCTTCAAGAAATGATTTATATTGTAGTAGACAAAAATTCCATGGATAGCGAAGAAAACAAATGAGGTTTTAAATCAGGCCTGCACACAAAGAAACCTTATCAAAAGAATAAGAATCTGACAATCAAGGTTCTTCGGGCTTATAATGCAAAGAGAAGGTTTAGAACATTTGGTAACAACAGGTAAAATTCAGGGAAGGAGAGATCGTGGAAGACAGAGGGAGAAGATGCTGGATGACCTGACATTATGGCTCGACACAAGATCAACATCAGAACTGATTACATGCACCAAATAGAGAGAGTTGTGGAAAGATATGATCGCCTACGCTGGCAGGCATGGCACTTGATTGATTGATTGAGACAAAAATGCAAACTCAGGTCTCAGTTTAAATAGCAAGAAGATTAAAGCAATGGTCATATCTAGAAATATAATCTTGAAAGCAACATTATTGTGAAGGGTACGCTAAAAAAAGTAAAATGATTTAAATATTTAGTTGTCCCGATAATATCTGATGGGAGATGTAGTGTATAGATAGGAAAAGGTCAGGGAAAGACAACATTGGAAAAATTAAGGGCAAACTATGCAAAAAATGCTTGTCTATTGAGAAAAAATGAAATTGTTAATTAATAGATACATACAAAATGACCAGATCAGAGCTATTCTTGGACAATTTTTGAGGCCATGATAATGTTGTTTTAAAGGAACCCCTTTTCATACCATGAGGTATATTGGGGAATGCGGTGTCAGGCTTGCATTTTTCATTTGACCTTTGGCACACGATGGGTGATGTGGTCAAGATCACTCCGGCCACATTATCTTTCCAGTGTTTCTATGATATCTAATTAACCCTTAGAACCTGGGCTCCCAATATTTCAGGATTAAATGTAAGCGCTGCATATCCCGAGCTCATAATAAATTGGTCTGAGCATATTTTTTCCCTATTTTTCGGTATTTTAAAATAAATTGTGTACCAATGAGATGTAAAACACAACCCATGTATTCTACATCATTTTACGAGATGGCGGACACTGCTGTGTGGTTTTATTGTACTGATAAGGTAATTAGTTAAGTATTTTCATGTTAAAAGATAATTTTCGGAAATTGTCATTCTAAAAGTATAACAGAGCAAGCTGCTGAACTTGTTTTGAATGAATTTGAAGACAAATTAGCCTTAGAATATAATTATTCTGATAAAGATATAGAAAGTGAGTTAGAGATCATATAGACAACAAAGAGTTATTTTAATTGATTGATATTCAAGCTATATTTCTTCAATATGGAGACAAATCTTCATATACGGGAGTATTCGGGCCGGCCCACGTATTAAATCAAATACATTTTAAAGTTTAGTATTCTGCAAATAGATTGGTTATTGGTTACTAAACTGACGTCATTGCACTCCGGGCAGACCCATAGGTGCTCAGTCTCCTCCAACAGATACTCGAAGAGTATTCATACTGATGGTTCCTGTGGCTCGCTGATTGAACACAACTCTCACTCTGCCTCTCAGGCATCCAGTTCGACTTGAACAACGGGTAACTCCAAACTGCCTAAATCGCTTGATCGATTCAACATCAATTTTAGTGTTCTCATCCAACAGATAGTGGCGAAGTGCCCGAAGAATATCACCCTTATCCATCTTCAACTCCCCAACAATCGATACTATGATGTGGGCTGTTTTTGCCCAGGAGCTCCGGGAAATGACTTTTAAGGTACAGGTGGCCAGGGTTCAAAGGTTTAAAACTGGGTTGACCTAGCGCCGTTACAGCCTGGAAAAAATTCCACTCACACTATGGATTTGAACTTTGATCCTGCACATAAGAAGCGAATACGTTAACCATTACGCTATTGTGGTTTTAAAGAAGAATATTAATAATTCAATGAATTGCTAAAAGGACTAATGTAGATGTACTGAGAGAGGTAAGTGGAAAAAAAGATACCACCTGACATGCATCTAAAGCAGAAATCATATTGTTGGGCACAAAATGTGAATACAGGAGTTAGAAGACATTGTGACAATGGGAAAAATTTCTGGATAGAGGAATTGACGGCACATACTAAACAGTCTAACATCATAGTATGGAATAAAATTAATATTAAAGCTGATTGCCAACATACTAGGGGCAGTGAAATGTAGAGATCTATAGAACACCGACACCAGCAAGTCTAGCACCTGAAGATGATTGGCTTACCATATCAAAGCAAAATATCTGACATAATTAAAACTAGCATGCACAGATCCTTCAACTATTTGTCTCCATTCATTCATTCGTTCATTGGCCTCTTTGTCTCAGGAGACAATAGGTATTGCATCACATAGTATGTTCTGTGCTGAATCACAACGTTTCTTGTGGCTGTAATGGCCTATTCTGGAGTGGCACTCCTTGTCACAGTTGCTGCAGGTAAAACTGGAGACTAGAGCTGATACATAGGATGTTCTCTCTGCTCTCTGTGCTCTCTTTGCCTCCACATGTGATGTTTTTCTTCTTTTCTTTTTGAGCCACCCCTCACTGCCGCTCGCCATGCTTGCCTGTCTTTGGTCAGCCGTTTCCCAGTGTTCTTTGTCTATGCCGCATGAAGTTAGATCACACTTGCAGGTGTCAATGAAGCGTAATAATGGGCGCCCATGCTGTCTAGCACCAGTTGTGAGTTGACCATATAGAATGTTCTTTGGGATTCTATCATCGCTCATACGGAACACCTGTCCCAGCCATCTCAGACGTCGCTGACTCAGCAAGATGTACATGCTTATTTGTCTCTGTAAGATAAACTAAAACCAATAGTTTTCTAAACATCAAATCAATCTCACACAAGAAGCTATTTTCATGGTCTGTGTGAGGTGGCCATTAACCAAGAACACTTAGCTGAAGTGAGCCAAGACTAACCCATGTAAAGTTAAGAAGTAGATTTTGAAACACAAATTTTATACATTTAATTTATTCATTGAAATAATTTATCCATGTATGTTTTCTTAGTGACTCAATGAGTATGCTCAGGAAGATTGAAACAGGCTGGGCTCAGAGACAATGGTTGGAGTCGCTGAGGAGGTCTAGGCTGACAAAAACAGTTTTATTTTTGTGCCAGGGCATGCAGGTGTAAGGGGGAATGAACGTGATGATAGGCTTGCAGGTATGGCTGCTGTAAAAAGCAGGCAAGCAATGAACGAGGCTGATATTCTAAATATTCCCTGAGAGAGAGAGAAGACATGTGAATGATTCAAGTAATGGTGGTGAAGCTACAACTCTAACCAGACTACAAGAATTCCAAGTCAAATGTGTTGTAGCCAGACAAGAGCATTATATTGGTAGCCAGAGAAGAACTAAAAAAGAACCGGTGTCGTTAGTCATTACATGATGAGACATACTGAAGAGGAGATCAGAGCACTTATTGAGTAATTGTTTTGATGTGCAGTGATGATGATCCGATGACTAAACTAAACTAAACTAATCATGTTTACCTCTGATCCTACGACAGCGCTTTCATTCACAGGGATCACAATATTTGTTGGTGTAATTTTTGGTGGAGAATCATTGACATCCAATACTGTAATTGATACTATGGCAGTACTAGTGAATGAGGGTGAGCCCCTGTCAACGGCAATCACAGTAAGATTAAAACCATATTTCTCGGTTGTTTCTCTGTCTAAATTTGCCCCAACTCCAACACTGATCACTCCAGTATTCGAATCCATCTGTTAAAAGTGTTTAAAAAAAACTTTATGTAGAAACAACAATTTTAACTAACTCTTTCCTTCCTCAGTTGTACATGGTTATTTCAAGGGAAGCCAAAAATGTAAAATAAAAATGAATCGTTACTACTCATTAATAAATAAACATATATATATATATATATCTTATTATATTCTAATTTGAAGAAAAGTGGACAACCTATTAGAATAGCAAGGTTAAAAAGTAATAAAAGTAAAAATAGTAGAAGTAAAAAGTAGAAAGACTTGGGTCAGGGCACAGAGCACGAGGCAGGCCAAGAACACGGTAGATAGATAATGTCTCAGAGTCCCTGCGAAAGCATGGACTGACAACGTCAAGCGCAACACACCTGGCACAAGATAGAAAACTAACTCTCCCCACGCCGCTTCACTGCAAATGTGGTTAAGATAAGATAAGACTTCTTAAGAAAAAAAATGTTCACATACTATTATTAAATAAATGGTTATCAAGAAGAAAGATTATTGCTCTGTCCAAAAAACACCCCAACAATACATATCTCAATGAAATCAAATTATATCCTGTTGTTACATCTGAGATGATGAGCTTTTGATTCTACGTAGAGATTAAAGAATTAGAACAAATGATAATATCAAAAAAATTATAACTGGTTATTACTTAACAGAAGGTGGACCTCAGAGATAACAGAGGTGATGACAAACATTGTTTTTGAAGCGTACACTAAGTCAGTTCTAGAATTCTCTTCTTATCCTGACGCTGTGAGGCAAAACAGGATTAAAAAAAAGAAAAAGATGTAACAGAACCATTTCACAGCACTTCAGATCATGGCTTTTATATTCTTAGCAGATGGCAATCAGTGTGCATATTTTTTAAAATAAAAATGATTTCACATGTTCTATTTATCTTTCTAACAATATGCTCATTTCTAGATTCTGCCAGTGTCATGGTTCACATCTCATCAAGTTCAGTTTCATCATTAAATATATAGTTATTGAGTGATTTCAGTATGTTATCCTAATCTATGTCTAATACCTCCGCTGCAAGCAGACAATTTCTAAGCAAACATATATGCTGTAAATTCGTAACATATCAAGTTTTCTACAACTAGACATATTACTCGACAAACGGCAATCAAAACAATACCTAATTAGATCCTTTTTGGCTAACTTGATCTAACAGTACTGTTTAGTAAAATATAATTTTAATTAGATTAGACAGTTAAACAGTTGTTTCCAGACAATATAACAAAGAGTTAGATAATTGCAGATTTATTCTGGTTACATTCTAACCAAGTGACCAAACACCATTACAGCCTTTGTTGATCCATAAAATTGTTGACTAATGTTGTTCATTCACATGTTCATTTTCTTTCATTTTTAACTCTGTCCTATGTTTTGCTTGTAGCTTTTCAAATATATCTCTGATAGGATTTATATTGCACTTGTGACTTCTCAGGACTGTCTATGTCTGACACTGACAGCATAATGTGGAAACAAACAAATCCTTTTCCAGTCACTTTTTGTGTGTATATTTGCTTTCTCATCATCAAGGTATGTATCCTTTATAGGACGTTGCTCTTTGCAGTGCATCTGAAATTCACTCTGTCTTCAATGGCAAGTCTTTGTAAGACTTTGTAAGACAGTCGGGATTTTGGCCATCATCACATTTACTTGTACTTGATCTGCCATCTTTATCTTCCCCAGTTTGCAGAATTGGTCTGACTGGCAAGGGGGATTTGCTTTCTGGTGTTTCAAAATTAAAGCTTTCTGGTAGCTTATGTTGTTTCAATTTCTCTATCTACTCTGCCATCCTCAGAGCAGATACTTCACAAATATTTGAACTCACTTAATTGATTTTAGGGAGCTTACATTGGTATTAATA
This sequence comes from Arion vulgaris, assembly GCA_020796225.1. Classification (NCBI taxonomy): domain Eukaryota; kingdom Metazoa; phylum Mollusca; class Gastropoda; order Stylommatophora; family Arionidae; genus Arion; species Arion vulgaris. The sequence continues at coordinate 26,693,580 of CM036757.1, read as the reverse complement.
TTTCATTAAATTTGTGTTCTTTTATTGACATTGCTGTCTCACCAATGTACGATTAGAATAAATACAGGATTATCAGAAAAGTTTCACGTAGGGTCAGGAGTAAGACAAGGTTGCGTACTATCCCGCTGCTATTCATCACGTATATTGACCATATCTGTAAAATAGCTAACACCAGCGAAGGAAACAACCTCGGAGAACTCTTAAATGAATTTCTTTTTGCCAACGATCAGGCAATCATATCAACAACAGAAGAACAGCTACAACAACACATCAACAGACTCCAGTTAGCATGTAACGAATACAACATGAGAATAAACATCGACAAAACAGAAGTAATAACATTCGCCAGAGAGGAAAACCCTACCAATATCTCCATCGATAATCACCTACTAAATCAAGTAAAAGATTTCACGTACCTGGGGAGCATTTTTTCAGCAAATGGAATAATAACTAATGAAATTCAACACAGATGCAACAAAGCAAATCAAATGATAGGGCAAATGGCGCCAATTTTAAGATGCAAACACGTCACCATGAACACAAAAAGAGCAATGTTCAACACAATCTTTCTCCCCACATTATGTTACCAGTGCCAAACCTGGACGCTGACAACAAACGATAGAAGAAAACTAGTCACAACAGAGATGAAGTGTTTACGCAGAATGCTGGGTGTAACAAGAAGAGACCGGTTGAGAAATGAAGACATCAGGAAAAAGTGGGTACAACATCAGTACTAGACTTCATCAAGAAACAACAAATTAAATGGTTCCGCCACGTAAGCAGATTACCATCAGACAGTGCACCCCAAAGAGCAATGCTGCTCCGATAAAATGGGTACAAAGCAAAAGGCCGGTCACGCAAAAGATGGACCTCAGAGATAACAGAGGCGACGAAAGAGACTGTCTACGAAGCGCATACTAGGCCCGTTTTAGAAATCTCTTCCTGACCTGACTCTGTGAGGCATACAGGATTCGAGAAAGAAAGGAAGGATTTCTCTGTTAAGTTTCATGCTACATTTCAGAAAGTTGAAGACAGTCAATTTTATGTTGGTTATCTTAGTTTTTAAATAATAGACTGATCTACAACCTTAATCAGACTTCAAGAATTCCAAGTCAAAAGTAGTGTAGCTAGACAAGATCACTAAAGTGGTAGCTAAAGAATAATAGAACTGGTGCCATTAGCTTCCACATGCTGAGAGACATACTAAGGAGATTCAAGCTCTTTTGGACTAATTGGTTTGATGTGCAGTGATGATGATCTGGTGACTGAACTAAACTAAACAGATTAATCGTTTGTAAATATCAACTCATTATATTCAGTTTTAGTAAACTGCAAAGCATTACTTAATATGTTTCACAAATATGATGTGCATATTATGTATTCCATATTGGGCACTGTATGAATCACAAGGGCTCGTTCTAGAAATCTCTTCTTTTTCTGACACTGTGAGGCAAAACAGGATTGGAGAAAAGAAAAAAGAAAAGAATGAATCTGTGAATATTATATTTTCCCCTGTTTCTAATGGAACATAGTTCTAAAAAATTGCTTGTTACATTATGTCAGTTTTTCATTGGGGTTTTTGTAACAAAGTCATTCAAATAGATTTTGGTTAGTCCTTATCTATACATAGATAACCTGAGGGATACTGATAAATACGACAAACATTTGTACAGAAATGTTACTGATAAGACGTTTTTCTTATTCTATATGTGTATATGTTCAATGTATATCATCATCAAATAGCTTGTCCTGAGCAGAACTTTGCCACCCCAACAGTCCTCCGGAATTTCTTTCATAGACCAGATGTCCTGCCTCTGCAGCCGTCATGTTCAAACCATCAGTTACATCCTGAATCCATCTTCTCCGTGGTCTTCCTCTTCTTCTCTTTGCCGGTATGCCTCCTGCCATGATGGTCTTCTCAACCCTTCATGTCTTTTATATGTCCAAAATATCTCAATTTTCTCTTTCGTATTGGTAGCATCAGCTAGTTTTCTTTGATTTTGAGTTCTTTCTGGATAGATCTATTTGTTCTCTTCTCTGTCCAAGATATACGGAGGACTCTTCTGTAACACTTTTATTTGAAAGCACATATATGTTTTTCCACTGCATTACTAAATGTCCATGCTTCACACCCATACATTGCCACTGGGAATATGTATGCTCTTAGTATTCTGATCTTCGTTTTCTTATCAGTTCCGTTCCATACTGTTTTTAGTTGTTTAATTTTTTGCAAAGCCATGCTTGTTATTCTTTTAATTTCCTTCATCCCATTTCCATCTGTTGTTAGCAGTGAACCAAGATATTCAAAACTGTTCACATTTTCTACTTTCTCTCCATTGATAAAAATATGATTTGTCATGTTGTTTTATCTGTTGTCATTATTTTTGTTTTTGCCACATTCAGATATAGATTTTGTTTTTCGTTTTTATCTTTCACTTCTAATAATTTCTAATCCCTTTTGTGATGTTGACAGTAACACTGTATCGTCAGCATATCGTAGTTCAGATATTTCTCTTCCTCCGATTATAAAAGGATCGTATTGTTCTTTTCCGCTATCTTCTATAACATTTCTCATGATGTTTTCTGCATATATGTTAAACAGACAAGGCGACAAAATGCAGCCTTGTCTGACACCCTGCCTTATGTCAAACCAATCTGATGTATCATCACATGTTCTTACAGCCGCCATTTGATCACTATAAAGTTCTCTTATGATCTGTATTAAATGTAATGGAAATCCCCTTTCTCCCATAATCTTCCACAACTCCTGATGTTCTACACAATCAAATGCCTTTGAGCAGTCAATAAAGCATGAGTATAGATCTACATTATACTCTAGATTTTTGATGATTGTTCTCATGTTAAATATATGGTGACATGTACCTCTGTTCCAGTTTGTGTTATGTTGATATTTTCTACCATTTTCCTATACAGTCTTCCCATAATAATTTTTAATAAAATTTTACTTGCATGGCTAATCAATGCTACTGTTCTATAGTTGGTACATAATTTAGTGTCTCCCTTTTTAGGTATTGGGATAAGTATTGATCTTTTCCATTCCTTTGGCCATATTCCTGTTTCCTATACCTTTTTGCATATTGAATGACATGTTTTTATGCTTTGCTCTCCTCCTGCTTTGATAAACTCTTGAATATTATCAACATCCTCATGATTTTCCCATCTTCAAGCTTTTTATTACCCATTTAACTTCCTCTAGCGATGGTTCTGTCTCTTTCTCTGTCATTATTTCCGCGTTTGCTCTAGTGTCTTTTTCGCCTCTGTTCATAAACATTTCGCTGCAATATTCTTTCCATCTGTCGAGAATTTCTGCTTGTTCTGTTAGGGTTCCTCCCACACTATCTTTTATTGCATTTAGTTTTGGTTTAAACGTTATGGTCATTGATTTTATTTCTTTGAACATTTCCTGCTCTCTCCCTTTCTTCTGGTGTTCTTCTAACCTTGCACAACAATTTTGCAGGTATTGCTTTTTATCTCTTCTTATGTTCTTCCTTATTTCTTTTGTTATATTTTTGTAGGCTAACCTATTTTCTTCCTTCGCTATTCCCTCTGCCTTTTTCTCTCTTCTCTGTTGTATTAACTCTAGTGTCTCGTTTGCAATCCACTCAATCTTTCTGTCTTTTCTTTGTGGAACCATATCTTTGGCTATCAACAATAGGATACCTCTAGCATGTGTGGTCAACTCATCTGATGTCATCTATTCTTGGACATCAGTATTTCAAATCTGTTCTTTACTTCTACTCCATATTCCTCTGGGATTTTATTAGCGTCAAAATGTACTGGTTTTAGTTTCTTCTCTAATTTTCTGAGCTTAATTTTTATCATCGCCATCTACAGTTCATGGTCACTTCCACAGTCTGCACCAGGCAGGGTTTTGGCCGTTGTTATGTTTGATCTCCATCGCTGTTGGATTATTTTATAATTGATTTGATTTTTGGTCTTCCGTCTGGTGACGTCCAGGTATATAACCTTCTAGGATGTTGTTGAAACATTGTGTTTGCTATCACCAGATCATTTTCAGCATAAAAGTTATCAGTTTTTCCCTGCCTCATTTCTGCTGCCTATGCTGTTTTTTCCTACAATTTGTTTTTCTTCTCTTGTTCTATCTTTTTCAACTTTGGCATTGAAATATCCCATTATTATTAAGATGTCGCTTTTGCTAACTTTATCTACTGTTTCCTGGAGAATGTTATAAAATTCCTCTATGACTTCTTCTTCTGCATCTGTAGTTGGTGCATATATTTGTATAAGTGTAATGTTTCTTGATTTTCCTTGTCTTATACTAATGATTCTTTCATTTATGGGATTGTATTCTAGGAGTGTATTAGATGTTTGTATATAAGTTATATATATATTTGAATTTTTATTATTTCTCTTCCAGTTTTTTGCATTTATTTTGTTATTCACTTTTAGTCATAGATTTTCATTTTAGGACCTTGGGATGTTTCTGTCATGGTCTATATGTAGTGTGCTGTGAAATTCGTCTGTTGTATCGTTTGCTTGATAAAGGCCTTTTGGTAGAAACGTTGCTGTGTATTGTTATTGTTTTTTTTGTAAAACAACGTTACTTTGTTATTACATGTTTCGCCATTGCTACATAGCTTTACTGCAGTCTTCCCATATAAAGATAAGACTTTACAAAACAAACTTCCGCTTTTTAGTAACATATCTACTGAGCTACTCTGTATATTAATGTCATTCTACAGTGGATCCCTGGGCACACAAATATCCCAGGGAATGACAAGACAGATCATCTGGCCAAACAGGGATCATGAAAACCCCAAATAGACAAAGCTGTTAGCATACAAAGTATAAAACAGATTCTGAAAAACAACTCCAGAGAAGATTGGCTGAACCGATGGGCTATGGGGACGACTGGTTAGGACATGCATGCAGAGATGAATAGACCAAACCCCAAGGACAATATAAATCTGCTACAACGAAAAGATCAAAGCACTATCTTTCAGTTAAGAACAGGACATGTTGGACCGAATTACCACCTACACAGAATAAACCCCACACACCTACCACACTGTAGAAAGTGCAGTCATTCATGTGAGACAGTACAACATATCTTGCTTGAATGTCCTGGACTACATAAAGCTAGACAAGAACTCCTCCCACCACACCCATCTATTCATAATACACTTTACACTAATCTTCCACAATTACAGAACACATGCAGATTCTACAAATTGTCATTGGCTGCCCAAGAGTGAAAACTCATAGCCCTGGTTAGAAGAAGCAGAAGAAGTGTTACTCTGTAGAATGGTGCTGTATCTGGTTAGTCATTGAGGAAGCTATCAGGGATGATTCATGATCATGCATATTATATGAACAGCTAATAATATTAATGATGTGATATTAATAGGGAAAAAGTGATGTATGAAATGACTGATACATTTGTGAGTGAAAGTAGAAAAAAGTGTCCTGTAACGTTCGGGTACTAAGAAAATCTTATTTATAAATGAGATGGCTACATGACTCCGGAACTAGCCATATTTTTGTATTATTTATGCATGTAAATGCATGTAATATACGTTTCATAATGTAAAACATATGATATTACCATAATAAATTGTAAAAAAATATATTATTTATTTTTAAGATGTCTAATCTTGTTGATAAAAGCATGCTTTTTTGTCCTTCTTCTGTGTTCATGTGCTATTAATTCATGCATAGTCAGGGAGCCTGGTATGACGCATCTGACTGATTTTTTTTCATGAATGCCTACTTACTGTTTCTACGATGTCTCTAGCCATTCAGGGGAACCTTCTTTAAATTCAGTGGTACGAGCATGCTTTTATTACACCGACATTTCCGATCGTGCGCCATTTTTGATAATCTCTGCAGACATGTTTTCACTTGCTCTTGTCAAAAACCATACATTTCCTTATAAAATGGATTAAATGACTCAGATAACTGTCCTGGTCAAGACTATAAGTGTTACTTCTTTATGGGCTGCTTACTAGACATGTTCTGCATCATTTTCTCTTATTTATTTATTATTTATTAATTGGTGTCTACAAAATATGGAAATATTTAGAAGTTAATTATTTCCTAATTACCGCATTATTTATTGTCCAAATAACTTCATGTTTGGATATATTTGTAAATATGAAGGTGCTTATAGACTGTATTAATAATTTTCATGACATATTTCATCTTTTTTTTTTTCCTTCTTTGTGACTCTAAAATTATTTGAAATTTGTAGAAAAATCTATTTTTAGCATAACCAAAATTAGGTCACTGATATCACATATTACATCACACCTATATTAAAATCACATATCTTGATAGTACATTCAATTAGCTTTCTAACCATATATAACATGCATATTTTTAACTCATGGAGTATTTGTGGCTTCTAGTAATAGAGCAGGCCTTCAAAATTAACAAACAAAACTTAAAACCCCATGAACGGTTAAGATTTAATCTAAATAATAAGATGATATCATAAATATTGTTTGTGAAAGATATCATTCTACATAATGCAGCAACTAGTGACCAGAAGTTCTATTAGACATAAGGTTATTTGCAAGTTAATGCTGCCTTCTGAGATATTAGAGATGGAATAGAGTGAACGTTCCTCTATTGACTCGGACACAAGAGAGTTGTGAGTTCAATCCCACACTTGACAATCCAAATTAAGGAAAGGAATTGTCCCTCTTACCTCCTGCAGACTAGGGACTAGAAATGTGAAGTGTTGGGCACTTCATATCCTAAGGTCTGAAAAGGTTAAGACAAGTTTTATTTAATTTATTTTTTTAGCTTTAGCATTAACTCTTTTTCTAACTAGTATGTTACTTAGATTTGGCCTTAGTTGTATTAGTTAGTTAGTTAGTTTGTCTCTTCTCTGCACAAAGGCGGCACATAGGGCAGAGGTTTTAGATCTCCATGTGATACGGTTCTTTGCTAGCAGTTGCAGATCTTGCATGGTTTTACATCCCAATAGTTTACTTTCTTGTTGGATGGTTCTTTGAAGAGTATTAGGACACTAGAATTTAATCACACAAGTGGTTTGTGTTGTTTTTCTGTAGGAATTACATAATCATCAACTGAATCCATGGTACAAAATTTATGAAGTTTTTTTTGTTTTCTTGTATTTTTATGGGAAGGATTTCATGATAAATTATAGTTCACTGCTTACGAACATGTACCTACATTGTATGAAGTGAAGAAAATATAGTATCCGAGTGGTTACACACCACGCATGTTGTAAGAGGCGAGTAAGGAGGTTTGGCTGAAATTGGATGATGTGTCCTAAACATGTACAAGTCTACGTGTTTAGGGCCTACCAAACCAGTTATCAGTTATATGAGGATTATCATCATAGCACTCAGGACATGTCCATAGGTGCTCCGATCTCCGCCTCAGCAAATCTAGCCGAGTCTAGCGACTCAACACGCCAGTTCGATGTTGATTAATCAATCTCTTTGCATATTTAGTATGTCGTTCTTTTCAGGCTGCATCAATATTGACACCCATGTCTTTCAATCTGGTCAGCGAGTGGGATTCACAGCCCTGAAACTCCTCTGTTCCTACCAAACCAATGTGCAATGAATACACGTTCTAGCAAAGATCAAACATATCACAAAGAGTGATTAAAATTGGTCTTAAAAACGATGCAAGAAGAAGAAGAAGAAAATATAGTTCAATGTTTTCTTGAACAGTCAATATATTTATTGTTATTTGTATTATTTGATTACATTATTTAATTGAATAATAAGTGAGCAACTTCATGCTTTGCTGGTTTGTTGCGATACCAAAATTGTAAACACGTAATAACAAAGTACTGTAGTTTTACAAAATACAAAAACAATGACAATGCACAGCAACATTTTGACCAAAAGGCCTTTATCAAGCAAAAGATACAACAGGAGTGACAAATTTCACAGCACACTACATATAGACTACTACAGAGATATTCCAATGGGCATAAAATGAAAATCTGTGACTAAAAATGAATATTCGAAACATACTGTAAGGAAGGCATAGTAATAGAAATATAAACACATGTACAGCTATTATATACTAAAAAAGTAGCAACAGGAAATATTTGTGCACAATATAACTACTAAGTCTTACCTAATCCGCCACGACAAAAATTTTACATAGTTTTACTGCAGACGATACCAATATCGATACCAAAATTGGCAAATTATGAAATGCAAAGGATAGATTGGGCAAAGGAGACAAAAAATTGTTCATAACAGCTGACTTTCAATGCGGAGATGGCAATTTATATGAAATGTGACTTACCTGTAACTTATCACGACTCCCACTTTTGATCACATAGTAGGTCTCATTATTTGGTTTTGTTCCATCACCATCTGTTGCAGTTACCATTGCAACACTTACACCTGGATTTAAAAAATGCTGAATTATTAAATTATAAAGCAAATATTTCATCATCATCATTTCATTTTTATAGCTGCATGGGTCAACCACTACATCTGACTTTTTGTGCACAAAGTCTGTAGAAAAACACTTATGTGACTCCTACAAATGTGAGTTCTGTTACATTCTATATTAGGTAATGCAAACACCCTCTCAGTCATTTATTTACAGCATGGCAAATAACTTTTTGTTATTTCCTAAAAAATGGAGAACTACAAACCACATTTACTACAATATTTTAGTCCTGTATCAACAGTGGGTTTTTGGGTGAAATATTTCATACAGTTTCTGGTTACCTTAATTTTACGTGATGGTTGTATACTATGCCCTTGTGGTGTCAGGTCTAGCAAGGATCAAAGAAAAGTACCACTCGAACTACAAGGCATATCATACACGACTGATGTAGAGGCCTACGAAAGCTACCCTATTAAATAAAAAGTGAAGTAGAAATTGGATGTGCTGGCCTACTTGTAGGCACATAACTGGCACAATGCATAATCATTCTTAGGCTCAGATCACATACAGATCACAAAGAGTGGTAACAAGGGGTCGATATAGAGCATTTGAAAAAGAAGAATACTATACGCTACAATTTAAAATAGTGCCATAGAAATATAAATATTAGTACTGGATGTATGATGTTAGGTTCCCATAAAAGTTATATACAATTTGTCTAACTTATCACCTTTCAGTGTCAAACCTGGACACTGACAACAAATGATAGAAGAAAACTAGTCATGACAGAGATGGTGTCTACGCAGAATATTGGGTGTAACAAGAAGAGACCGGCTGAGAAATGAAGGAAGACATCAGGAAAAAGTGGGTACAACATCAGTACTAGACTTCATCAAGAAACAACAAATTAAATGGTTCGGCCACGTAAGCAGATTACCAACAGACAGTGCACCTCAAAGAGCAATGCTGCTCCGATACAATGGGTACAAAGGAAAAGGCCGGCCACACAAAAGATGGACCTCAGAGATAACAGAAGTAACGAAAGAGACTATCTACGAAGTGCATACAAGGGCCTGTTTTAGAAATCTCTTCTTGACCTGACGCTGTGAGGCAAACAGGATTCGAGAAAGAAAGAAAAACCACCTTTCAGTGCATTTTGTGCATATTCTTGATTACATCATACTTTTATATCTAATGTAACATATATTAGCACAAGAGAAATACAATATATCATCATCAAGTAGCGTGTCCCTTCTGGAACTTGGTTCCATGACAGCAGTCCTGAAAAATCTCTATTCTGTGCAAGTTGATCGGCGTCAGCAGTAATCATTCTCAGATCATCAATGACATCTTGCACCCATTGTCTTCTAAATCTTCCTCTGTTTCTTCTTCTAGGCACTATTTCCTTCAAAATTATCTTCTCTAGACACTCATATCATTTGATGTGTCCAAAATATTTAATTTTCCTTGATTTTATGTTATTTAAAAGACAAATCTCTTTAACATATATATATATATATAAAAATATAAAAATATATATATACGAGGCGTGTTCAAATGAAAACGGGACTTGTGGATTTATTTAAAAGTATCATACGCAAATTAACAGTTTCAACGGAATTAAATAAAGCAACCACTTGTGAATAAGAATGCACCTGGGTTCATCAGAAAAATCTCCGTATGCATTTAGGCAAGCATCCCACTGTTTAGGTAGCGCTCGAATGCCATCCGAGAAAAAGGTGCGTGGTTGCTCACTGAACCATGTGGTCACCGCTGTCTTCGCTCTGCGTCGCTGTTGAATCGCTGTCCCTTTAGTGCTTTCTTCAACGGTCCGAACAAATGGAAATCACATGGGGACAATTCGGGACTATAGGCTGGGTGATGAAGAACTTCCCAATTCTTCTTTGCCAATGTTTCCTGCATAATTTTTGCAAGCGTGCGGACAAGCGTTGTCAGCAGATCTTGCACAGCCAGGTCAGGCGCATATTGTTGCAACAGAAGAAGCCATAGCCTTGCTTGATAAAGCAGTACTGACTGACCGTCGTCGGAGCATTCGTTCGCTTGCAGAAGAATTCCATATGTCAATTGGGACAGCCCACATGGTTGTTCGGAAGAAATTGAACTATCGAAAGGTGTGTTCACAGTGGGTCCCACGGATGTTGACTGACCACCATAAGGAAGAACGGATGGGGTGGAGTTTGAACCACTTGATGCGTTACAGGACAGAGGGTGATGCATTTCTGTTGAGCATTGTGGCAGGTGATGAATCGTGGTGCCACCACTATGAACCGAGCAGCAAAATTGACAGCATGCAATGGAAACATCCAGGTTCACCAAAACCCAAAAATTCAAGACACAGGTTTCTGCTGGGAAGGTTATGGTGACCGCATTTTTGACCATGAAGGGCTTTTGTTGGCCGATTTTAAGGAACCTGGTATCAACATCAATGCCGCCATTATAAAGACACTTTAGACAAGCTGCATAAGGCCATCAAGGCTAAGCGACCAGGCAAGCTTTCTCAATGTGTGATTCTTCTCCACGACAACGCTCGTCCGCACGTCGCAAAATTGTGCAGGAAACATTGGCAAAGAAGAATTGGGAAGTTCTTCATCACCCAGCCTATAGTCCCGATTTGTCCCGTGTGATTTCCATTTGTTCGGACCGTTGAAGAAAGCACTAAAGGGACAGCGATTCAACAGCGACGCAGACGTAAAGACAGCGGTGACCACATGGTTCAGTGAGCAGCCACGCACCTTTTTCTCGGACGGCATTCGACGTCTACCTAAACAGTGGGATGCTTGCCTAAATGCATACGGAGATTTTTCTGATGAACCCAGGTGCATTCTTATTCACAAGTGGTTGCTTTATTTAATTCCGTTGAAACTGTTAATTTGCGTATGATACTTTTTAAATAAATCCACAAGTCCGCTTTCATTTGAACACGCTCGTATATATAAAAATATATATATAAATATATATATATAAATATATATATATATATATATATATATATATATATATATATATATATATATATATATATATATATATATATATATATATATATATATATATATACTAATTATATATTGAAATTGTTGATGTACAAGACAACATGCAGCTTTAATACAGAAACTCATTTACAATTTTAAGATATCCATGATTCAGTGGACAAAATACTATCTAATCTGTCTCATAAATTGGATACAACCACTGGTTATAATATAAAAAAATCTTACACATATCCCATGCCTTACTTCAAGAACAGAAGTTTTGTACAGAAAGCTAAAATAACACATTAAAAAACAATTTGAATATATATAACATAAATAAACAGAGCATAATGCAAAAATAATTATCAGCATAATATTATAATGAAAGCATTTGAAATATAAATACCTTCTTTAGAATTTTCTTCCACATGTCCGAAATAAAAAAAAGATGGTATAAAAACTGGACTGCAGTCGTTTACATCAGTAAGTGTTACATTAACAGTAACAGATGAATTTAACGGAGGAAAGCCACAATCTGTGGCAGTCACTTCTATCTGAAAGATTCCACTAGATATCTGAATTATATGCTGTTCATAATCAGGAGCTTTTGATGCTGTTATTTCACCAGAAATATTGTTTATAATGAATGTATTCGGGGTGAGAGCTATAGAAATATCAGTGATCGAGTAGAATATTTTACTGTTATTTGTGTTTGGTTCATCATCATCAGTGGCCTGTAAAATAGATAATGAAGCAAGATGTTAAACACTGTACAAGATGTTAAACACTGTACAACATGTTATAACACTGTACAAGATGTTAAACACTGTACAACATGTTATAACACTGTACAAGATGTTAAACACTGTACAAGATGTTAAACACTGTACAAGATGTTAAATACTGTACAAGATGTTAAACACTGGACAAGATGTTAAACACTAAACAAGATGTTAAACACTGTATTGATAACACTTACAAACATGAGTTACCAACATATAAACTGTACTATTAGTGTTAGTAACTTTAAAAACATAGACTTTACTGATAATGTGTTTAAAGTCTTAAGACTTCCCTAATAATGTCTCATCATCAAAAGGCTTGTCCAGAGTAAAATTTCGCCCCCTAAAAGACCTTTGAATTTCTCTCTCATAGGCCAGATATCCCACCTATTCAATCATCATGCTCAAATCATTTTAATCCTTAATCCACCTCTCTGTGATATTCTCCTCTTTGCAGGGAAGCTTCTGTCCATAATGTTTTTCCCCAACCTTGTGTGTCTTTTTATATGTTCAAAATACTTAAATTTCAACTTGAATTATCAGTTATCAGTTATATGAAGACTATCATCATAGCACTGACATGTTCATAGGTGCTTGATCTACGCCTCAGCAAATCCAGCAGCGGCTCAACACGCCAGTTCGATGTTGATTAATCAATCTCCTTGCATATTTAGTATGTCATTCTTTTCGGGCTGCACTAATATTGACACCCATCTCTCTCAATCTGGTCAGCGAGTGGGATTTACAGCTCTGAAACTCCTCTGTTTGGAAAGACTCTCTCAATGCATGAAGAATGCCATTTCGATCCATGGCAGCTTCCTCTGATATTGTAGCCAAGCCGGCCAATCTATCAGCTCGTTCATTACCCGTAACTCCTGCATGTCCTGGGATAAAAATGAAGGTGATTTCTCTGATCATTGTTGTACCAGTACCTCCACCCAGTTGCATCTCACCATTCCTGATTCGACCTTACGAATCACGCTCATGGAGTCACTGAGTTGAAAACGCAAGAGTAGTTGTGAGATGCCAACCATTTCACCGCCTCCGTAACCTAAATTCTTAACTCAACTTAAATTCTAACCCATTATATATAGACCATTTTTTGAATGGAATACAATTTGCTTGGATTGACAAAAAAGGAGAAAATAAAAAACACAATACTTGTGATTTACATTAAAAGTTACAGTACTGTATATTCTGTGCTGACTTGACTATAGTTGCAGTTGAAATGAAAGGTCCTTTCAAATTTAGACAATATAAAAATAGCTGTTAAACAGCGTGAACAAGTATTTTTTTAAAAACCAAGCAAACAATGTATAAATTTTGCCTGGGAGGTTGCTATTAAGGATGAGACAATCTTAGACCAACACAAAAGTAGGTAATTATATTGCAAGCATGGCATAAACTAAAGTGCACAGTTTTGTCAAGTCACTTTATCCATGAAGTGTGTTCTGGAATTTCAAACTCTTGTTGTTAAGCCAAGCATGTTCTGGACCTTGGGGTAAGCCCAGGTAACTAAAATAAGTAATGGCCTTGACTATTGGTTACTAAACCGATGTCACTGCACTCCGGGGAGAAACATGTTCACACTCTCCCCCAATAGATGTAGAAGAATATGCATACTGATGGTTCATTGGCTCGCTTATTAAACACACTCCCCACTTTGCCCTTCAAACATCAAGTTCTACTTGTACAACAGGTAGCTTCTTAAATCGCTGGATTTATACAACATCTAAAGTTGTGTCTTTATCCAACAGTCATTTGTGAAGAGACCAAAGAACATCACCCTTACTGATCCTCAAATCCCCGACAATCAATGCTGTTGATGCTAGCATGTTCGCTCTCTCATTGCCATAAACACTTGCATGCCCAAGACAATAGATCAACATAAACCTCTGGAGGTTAGAAACTTCAATAGATGACATCAACTCATACCACAATCTGCCAGTTTGGATCTTACAAAGTATTGATTGAGTCAGATTAAAAAACAGCCCAAGTAAATAGAGTTCCAGAGAGTCAATGGAGAGCAGCAGTAATGGACTTAACCTCCATCCTCATACTGGAAATAGTTGTCCTGTATGCTTAACTTTGCTCTTCAACAAATCTACAGTGCACGCTTGTCAAGAAACCCCAGCCTGACTTCTCACCATGATGCACAGACCCATCAGTACAAACAGCGACATCATCATCATTTTCATTATCTTCTATCAACTGCTTAACTGCAAGTTCAGTCTTCATGTTGCCCTAATCTCAACATAACCGTTCAAGAGTAATGATAATGTTGCTGTAGTTTGTCATGCTACCATCTAATGGTATCCATTCTTCTTCTTTAGCTCTTTAGGTAGGGTCGAAACTGAGGTCACCTGGCTAATTTTTCTCTCAGCCAGTGACATCCACCGCATGCCAACTTGATTCTTGTGCCCTTAACATCATTAGTGTTCTTGTGCAGTGGATGTCTCTCATCCACAGTAACTCACATACATGCTTTGGCTTGAGTGTTAGGAGCGTAGTGACAAAAGGCTAAGCATCATGGTAAGAAGTCTGAAATGGACACTGAATTTGCTTTATCTCATCCTTACAATGGGAGTATCTCTAGTGCAGCCAAGAACTATATAGATAACTTTATTCTGAATATGTTTGAGCCACTCACATTGTGATCTTGATATCGTGAGGATGTCGACTCCATAATTTACCACAGACATAACCAGTTGATAGGACAGAAGGACAAATAGTGTCTGCTCAAGGTGAGCTGCTACCATAACCTTGAAAGCTGCAAGACCAAGCTTGCAACATTGTATCATTTGTTGAACATGATGTTTGAAAGATATACTATGATCAAATGTTATTCCAAGATAGCACAGCCTGTTACAATGCTCGATGGCCTGTCCATCAAAGGCGACTTCGGGTAGGTCAGCCCTAACTTTGAAATTATTCAAAGAGCACCACAACATACAAGCCTTTTCAAGATTAACCTGAGAGCAAGACTCTTTAGACCAATGCAAGATGGTATGCAATATTTCCTGAATTCTTCAACCATCTCTCATCTATCTGATGCAGTCATATATATTAAGATGTCATCTGCAAATGTCAATGTCCGACTAACATAATTTGCTAAATTTTAGTTACATTTGCTGTGTAAATATTAACTCTTTCCACGCTTTAAGCCGCACACTGCGCCACGGCGATAGTCCGTTGCACGCTTTAAGCCGCACACTGCGCCATAGAGTTGCTTCCCTATAAGAAGTCTTTCTAGTTTTACTTCTACTGGTTTACTTATACTACTTTTCAACCTTGTTATTCTATTGAGGTGTCCAGTTTTCTTCAATTTAGTATATAATAAGATATATATGTTTATTTATTGACGAGTAGTTGGGATCGTAATTAAAAATTTTTTTTTTTTTTTTACTTCCCTTGAATTAACTGCTTAAAAATTGACACACAGATGATAGAGGAGAACCCTGGGGTAATCCCGGGCATAGAAGTAGGATCTGACATCCATGTTCCTAAATAATGGGCGTAAAAAGTAGATAGAATGATGCCAGAATTTGTAGTAAGTAAGAACAGATTGATATAATGAACACAAAACGATATACATTCAGGTTAGATGATGAAATAAGAGAAATGTCTGATCAACCAATAGTAGCAATTATTTTAAGAAAGGGAAGATGAAGGTATGTTGGGTCTATTCTGAGAAGAAATGATAAAAAAAATAACAAAATAGTTATTGAAGTAGGAGGCAAAGGATTCAAGAAATGAAGGATGCCTTAGAAAAGCTGAAGCAAACTTCACTGAGAGAGATGAGAAATATTGGACTCAGTTCTATAGAAGAGATTGAACGAGTTGCCCAGAATAGAGCGGTATGGAGAAATTGATTGCAGACCCTATGTAAGATATAACGGTACGAGAGAAATATAATAATAACAGATTTATTAACAACTGGTTATTGCAACAACAACAAAGCACTGTGGTCAGATCCATAAATGCTCAGTCTCCTCCAACAGATATAAAATAAAGACTACACAAATTATATAACAACTGGAAAGGTAAGGTTTAGCAGACTAGTAAAAGCTTACCTTAACACTCAGAGGCACTTTAAACACAGAATCATTTTCTTTTATTTCTGCTGCATATGATGTTTGCTGAAATTTTGGAAGTTGGTCATTGATATCTGCTACTTTAATAGTGAGCTGTGTAGTTCCTTCAAAATCTCCTGTATCTTTAGCTATCACTGTTATAGTATAAGAATCTTTTGTTTCACGATCTAACTGACTTGTATTCAGTGTCACATCACCAGTTTTGTTGTTAATAATAAACCTGGAGAAAATTTGAAATCACATAAAAATATGTATGAAAGCAAATTATTCGTAACCAAGCTAATTGTATATTAATGCTCTTGAAAACTAGTTTATAATATTTCAATGAGCTAATGTTGTGAGCGTCTGTGGCTTAGTGGTAGTGAGCTCGATCACAACCCAAGAGTATCTGATTCAAACTCTGTGGTGGGGAGTTTAGAAGCATATTTGTTCTTGTAGATTTTTACGATTGATAAAAATAGACCTCACTGTTCAGAAAGCAATGGCAAACTTCTGATTGTATTAGTAGTGCCTAGAAAATTAACTTCTCGTTTACTGTGGTTGATGGCAATGTCCTTTAAAGGATATGCCATGATTTTCCTTTCATTTATACACATATATATATATATATATATATATATGTACATATATGAGAGCCGTGGTAGCGCATTTGTTAGTGAACTCGCTTCTCAAGGCTGGTGGTCCGGGATCAACTCCTGCAGTGTGCGTGAAATTTTTCCCTGACCGCGACGGCTCTCAGGTCGACCCAGCCTCAACTGGGTACCAGACATGCTCTGGGAAAGTAAAGGCGGCGGCGTGATGCTGACCACATCACCCAACGTGTGCTGACGGTCAATGAATAATACAGGCCTAACACTGTATTGCCCTATATACCACAAGTTATGAAAGGGTTCCTTTACTTTACTATATATACTATATATATATATATATATATATATAAAACCTCCCATGAGGCTGTTAGTGGTGTGGAGGTTTGTTAATTAATTAATTTTAATGTGTTCATTTTAGAATGTTGAAAAACCTCTGATAATGATCCTTATTTTTGACTTGTTTCTTAGTGTTTCACTGAACTGTTTTTATTTAAAACTCCTGGCAAACTACAGTCAAACTATTGAAACAATTTAACGGTTAATTTGCTGTAAATTTTTGCTTCCCTATATGATGTATTCCAAATTTTCAACATTATTCATAAGATATAAAAAAAATAGAACAGAAAGAACATGATAAGAAACAAAACCTGTCATGTTTACTTGAAAATAAAAAATCATGGCACATCCTTTACAGGACGTAGTCATCAACAACAGTAAATGCATAGCAGATTTTTTCAAGGCACCATTTATACGTTCAGTAGTTTGCTATTGCTTTCTGAATGGTGATGTCTACTTTTACCGTTTGTAAAAATTCAAGGGAAGTAATTTGCTTCCAAACTTTCCCACTGCAGAGTTTGAACCAGGTACGCTTGTGTTATGATCGAGCTCACTACCGCTTAATCTACTGAAGCTCACTTTTAAACTACAGACGCTCATCTTTACTAGTATGTACAAATTACACATTAATCTCACATGAATAAAAAAAAACATTTTTGGACGATGTTTGCCTGTCTGGCCACCATTTCTTGTGATTTTTTCTTCATATTTAAAACTAGTTACAATATAAAAGGAATAAATATAGAAAGTGAAAGGGAACAGCAATACAAGGATGCAACAATAGTAAAGTAGAGCACAAACAAGGCAAAAAAAATCACAGTTATCACCTTGGGTTATACATTTATAATCAACTCTTTCCTCAATCATCTGTCTATTGAACACTTCAGTCAATTGTATTGTCATTGTTTTTCCAAACCTGGACACTGACATCAAAAGATAGAAGAAAACTAGTCACAACAGAGAGGAAATGTCTATGCAGAATGCTAGAAGTAACAAGAAGAAACCGGTGTAGAAATGAAGAAATCAGGAAAATAAGTGGGTCAACATCACTACTGAACTTCATAAATAAATAACAAATTAAATGGTTTGGCCACATAAGCAAATTACCAACCGACAGTGCGCACCAAAGAGCAATATTACTCCGGTACAGTGGATACAAAGCAAAAGGTCGGCCACGCAAAAGGTGGACCTCAGCAATAACAGAGGTGATGAAAGACACTGTTTATGAAGTGCACACAAAAACCAGCTGTATAAATCTTTCTTATTCTAATGCTGTGAGGCAAAACAGGATTGAAGAAAAGAAACATTGTTTTTCCAGCCATCTTATCATGCTTTTACAAATCATTCTTTTCTGTTGGTATCTGCTTTCCATGCTTCAATAATTCCAGATTTTACTCAACTATCAATATTTTAATTTACCTTTTATCAAAGAATTGATTGATTGATTGTCAGGACTGTCATCATTGCATTTTCATGAATAACCATGAGTACTCCAATCTATTTTCTACACAGAAAAAAATCTCAGTAATAGTGCACAAATTATTTACCCCCAGCAAGGGTCTCTGATGTATGGGGATGATGAAACATTTTTTTGGTCAAGTAATGTTTTACATTACCTTTAACTTCACACACACTGGTGAAAAATTGATAATGCCAGATTGGCTTAACACTACAAACAAATAGTTTGTTGCATAACTGGCTTACTCTGTTTGGACTCCATCAATGAAGTATTGAACTTGGAAAAAATCATCACGGTCAGCATCATGTGCCTGTCGGAATACATATAAAAAAATGTAATGGATGCCCAGTCCTTTCTTGTTTTCTGCTTACCTTAGAATTCTGTTTTTATTAGAAAGCAAAAGCTACAGGCTTAATTTTGAGAAGATTACTCCTCATGTACCTTTGGTCAACAAAAAATATAGGTCTATCCCAATACTCTCCAGTATAAAATGAATTTGTTTTACTTTTGTTTTATTTTACTCAATGTATGTCCATGGGAAAAAAATTGGATTTTTGTCCAATTAAAATTTAAAAAGAAAATTTGGACTGTACAAAATGAAATCAGATGGAGACTAGCCATCACAATTCAGTGTTGTTAGTTTGAAAATCTTCTAAGTAACAAAGGAAATTAACCCAAAATAAAACTTCTGAGTACATAACTTTTTCCTTTCGCAACATTGGGATGTTAATTATGGAAAATAACACAAAATAAGTTTGAACTTAGAACTGAAATCTCTTAACATTATTCAAAATAACAAAAAGCTTCCATAAGAAAAAACGGAGTTCAGCAAGACAGACTACTAAAAAACAAAAGAATAATATTGTGCAGCCTCATGGCATAAATACTGTTTGGAATATAGAAGGTATTTAGCAAGCAATATAATTATAGATATCGAAAAAAGGCAAAATCAATGCATAATGCTTTCAAGGCTTCTATGTTGACAGCATATAATATATATATGTATGTTTTTTATACTAAAGTTATGCCACGAGGCTGCAATAAATTAATTTCTGCTTTTTAGTTGTTAATATCTATAAAATTATGTACTAAATCCCATGAAAAATCGGAAAGAATCATGAAGGCAATGAGGCTGAGAGAAGAAAAATACAACACATCCGCTATTATCAATAACACATAAAAAAAAATGCTTGCCATTAGTAAGGGCATCAGAAAGATTAAAAGAATAGGGTCAAAGGCACATAGGGACGCCTTGCCAGGATTAGTGAGCTGGCACTAATCAAGATCCTACCCCCCCTCCATGTGATGACCCTGGTAACAGACAACCGATATTGCCTGGCTAACCGGGTAGGGATCGAGGGAGAGCTGCTCTGGTATAAGTAGGGATGCAGAAGTAGTCACGTTGGATGAGATCCGCTTGCAACGCAGACGAGCGGAATCCCAGAGTGACTATTAATTCACGCCTCTCTTGGCCGAAGGAAAAGCTGAACGGATAAACATGAATGGATGCGGGTGCATCCAGAGGGAGTCGGGGCCGTGTGGACAAAACTTGGGCCGAGATGAGTTGCACATGGGCCCACATAGGGCAAAACGGAGCCCTGAGGTGTGGGCCCGAGTTGAGCTCTGTGTCCGGACGGGCTAGAGGCATGGTGAGTGTGTGCACGGTGAGAACCAGTGGATACAGTGGGGTGGGCACCAGAGCAGAGTGAGCACACATGCAGATGATGATCAGGTGGGCCCACCGATGGGGCAGATGTGCATGGCACTGATGGTGGAGCGACAAGGGATTGTGGCAGACATGGGGTGAGGACCACCCAAATGTGCAGAAAGACTGGAAAGCCCAGCAGAGGCTTAAATCCAGTGTGCATTTCTGCTCGCAGATAGCTACTACTGCCTTGTAGTTAGATTGGGGACAATCAAAGGCTAGCGGAGTAAACGATACACAAATCTGAACGGCAGGCAAACCAAGTAGTCCAAATAAAGACCGGTAACCTGGATAGATGTCGCTCAACAACCGGGAGGGTAGGTCGTCTAAGGGTCGCTACCCTAAAAAATAGCAACCTGCTGCCTTGCAGGTTGGCTGGGGACAGTCAAAGGCTAACGGAGAGCGAACCCAGTAAACAATGGCTGAAACAGACACATCACCAAAGGATAAGCACTAGAGCTCCAAACGTCTTTGAACGATGTGTTGTAAAAATACGTTCTTGGCTAAGGCTGTTTATATATCACAATAAGAATGATCAAAATGACAGAAAAAGAACGTGATAGAGAGAGCGAGAGAGAAAGAGAGAGTGTGTGTAAAAGAATATTTTCACTGAATTGTTAAACTGAGAAACAGAAGATTCAGTCCTATACCAAAAAAATGGAAAAGATCATAAACCGAATATACTACAATCTGAAGGATTGACTTAAATGCACCTGGTTTCATATATGGCTCCATCTCTGTCAGCAGAAATGGCATGCCATCTGCCAATAGTGTTGCACAGAGCATGAAATTCGTAGCTCCAGTAACAATCCTAGGAAACTCATGAAAAAATTACGCATGTAACTCGGTCTGGATTCAAACCCACAACCTTCAGAACAAACAGGCAAACGTCTTAACCACTTTGCCATAGAGACCTCAAACTAAGTGATAACTCAAGAGAAACAAGTCCCAGGAAGAAAGCATATAGAATCCACACAAATATTTTTAAAAGGGTAACAGCAGAGTGAGTACTCATAAACTATGCTATCGTTCATATTTTAAATTTGAACTCATTGAAGTCAGGTGCTCATCCGCAGCTCGGTCAACAGAAATATTAACCAGATCAGACATCAGGGTATAATAGAGTTAAGAAGCAAACTCTCTAGCCACATAATCTCACCAGGCAATTCAGCTCTAATGTATGTCTATCGCATAAAATTGGGAAATGTAATTAAATGTGTGATTAGTAAATAATTGACTGCCTACCTGTAATGATGTGATATGAAATCCATTTTGACTATGTTCAGGAACAGAGACCACAAACAAAGATTGGTTAAACTTTGGAAAGTTGTCATTGATGTTCTGTATATAAACAGTGATGGTAGCACTACTGGTTCTTAGTGCATTGATCTCTATGGCAATCACCTGGTAAATCAAATAGAAATTTATGAATAATGTCATGTGCTATTATCTCAAGTTGAAATATGCATACTGTGAGATGATACAGTTTTTAAAGGGATTTTTAACAAGAAAGGATTTACTTCATTGCACCGGGTTTTGCCCCATATGACTCAGTCCCCCTCTGCAGAAATGGCACGACACCTGCTGAAAGTATTGCACAAAGTATAATTCCGTAGCTCTGGCAACAATGCTAGAGGTCTCTAGAAAAAATTCACTTGTGAACAGAAAGGCATGGTCTGGATTCGAACACATGAACTTTGGATCGCAAGGCAAGGGCGTAACCACTTAGCCACAGAGACCCTCAAATGTTACAGTAATTCCTAACAATAATTTACGATTGAAAACATTTGTGGTTAAGAGTTAAAACAAAAATTGAACTCACTATCAAATTAAAATTTTCTTAGATATATATGAATGTCTCTCTCCGTATGAATTTAAGGGGTATTATATTCAACTATAAGGTGAGAAGCACCAAGAAAACAGAAGCTGACTAATATTTCATGAGTTGCACAATTTCCTGTTCTTCTACTTCGAGCGCTCCATATTGAGCATATGATAAACCACTCTTTGTGATTTGTATTTGATCTGAGCCTAAGAGCGAATGTAAATTGTGCCAGTTATGCGACTACAAGTAGGCCAGCACATACGATTTCTGCAACGTTTTCCATTTACTAGGGTAGCTTCCTCAGTCGCTTCTTATGACATGCCTTGTAGGTCAAAGTGTTACTATTCTTTGCTCTCCTTGCGGACCCCAGCAGCACATGGGCATGTTTGTTCTCTCTCTCTCACCGCCCAGACCGATGTACCAGACTTCCCTATAAATTCTATTCATGTGAAAATCTTATTCATGCAGCCTTAGCATTGGTGTGTTTTACGTCACATCTTCAGCACCATTTGGAGCTCTGGTGCTTATTCTTCGGCGATGTGTCCAGTTTCAGCCAGCGTTTACTCAGTTCGCCTTCTTATCTATAGCCATCTAGTGTTTTTACGGTGTGGGGTAGCTAGCCCCACGGCCAACCTCCTTAGTCATCTCTACGACATGTGTGGCAGGTAACAGTGGTTCTATTTTTAACACCCCAATTTGGGCCCCGTTAACCACTCGGGCGATGGGCATGTTCAACTTCCTGTATGAAAATAAAGAGTTCTAAGAACCCAGGGAGAAGCATTATGGCCCATGAATAGGCTAAATAAGTAGACAGTGTGCAGGTATTTAGAGCTCCTGGAAAAAACAATTGTCAAACACTGAAATTGAATCATGGTCCTTATTTCTTATGCAGCTTATCGACTAGCCATCTAAACAAGCGTTTTTAAGACTACAACAAGCTATCTATCCAGAAAGGAGAGTCTCACTTATGACTTTCAAATAGTATCAACTATCATCATCAAGGTGCGTATCCTTTATAGAACATTTCTCTCTTTGCAGCGCATCTGAAATTCACTCTGTCTCTAGCCAGTTCACCCATTTTGTTGATGGTCATATTCATGGTTTCTTTAATATCCTGTAACCAACTTCTTCTTGGTCTGCCTCTGCATTCTGGGACCCTGTCCTCTAATATTGTTCTTTCCAGGCCATCGTGAGGCTTGATATGACCAAAGTATCTAATTTTTCTGTATAGTATGTCGTTTATCAGCCAGTCTTTAACATTCAGTTCTTTCAGGACCTCCCTGTTCTTTCTTTTTTCTGCCCATTGTATTCGTAGGATCTTTGTGTAGCATTTAATTTCGAGGACTGGATTTTTGTTCATGATTTTTGTGTAATAGTCCATGATTCACAACCATAAGTAGCCACTGGAAAAATGCATGTTTTCTATATATTGTTAATTTTAATATTTTGCTGGTGCTTTGCCACATGTTCTTCATAGTGTTTAACTTCTTGATTGCTATTGTCAATCTTCTTGAGATCTCTTTGAAGCAGTCTCCATTATTGTTAACTATTGAGCCCAGGTATTTGTAGCTTTCTACACTTGGAGTTCTTCATTATTTTATCAACTATACAACATGGAAAATCAAGCCAGATTCTAACAGTGTTAGCCCAAGCACAGACATATTAACCTTTGTACTTTTAATTTTTATTTTCTCTAACACTGTTTTCCATCACAGCATCAAGATAAGAAGAGATTACTAGAACAGGCTTTTGTGTGCACTTCATAATTAGTGTTTTTCACCCTCTCTGTTATTTCTTAGATCCACCTGTTGCAGTGATGACCTTTTATTGTGTATTCACTTATCAATTTAGTATTGCTCTCTGAGGTGCACTGTCTGTTGGTAATTTGATTACGTGGCCGAACCATTTAATTTGTTGTTTTATGATGAAGTTTAGTACTGATGTTGTACCCGCTTTTTCCCTGATGTTTGTATTTCTAAATCAGTGTCTTGTTGACACTCCAAACATTCTGCGTAGACATGTAATCTCTGTCAAAACTAGTTCTCTTTTATCATTTGATGTCAGCATCCAGGTTTGGATGCTGGTTAACACCATATTTTCCAATATACTTCAAGGTATGAAAACGGGTTCATTTTCTTACTTTACTAAACAGCCGATTAGCACCAAGGAAAGTGACTATGCTGAGAACCCCAGTGTAGTCCAACATCTCATTGAAATGATGACAGACAATAGTTTAAAAATAAAGATTACCAGTAAGTTAAAATTTTTCTGTTCAAAAACATTGACAAAAATGGCTTGAAACATAACCTTTATGATGATGGTCTGCCGTATTTCATAGTCCAGTAGACTAGAGTTAGCAACTTTAATAGTACACGATGTGCTACCATCTCCATGAGATGGGGAGATGGTAAATGCAGAGTTATCCTCCAAAGTGATATTGTACATACTGTTCTCTGCCTGCAAGATAATGACAAATTGCAAATGGATATAACATTTAACATGATTACAAGGATAACATACAAGTATAAACAATGTAAATTAGATGAGTCAAATTTCAAAGATGTCATACATAAATAATGGTTATTGGTTATTGGTTACTAAACTGACATCATTGCACTCCTGGCAGACCCATAGGTGCTCAGTCTCCCCAACAGATATCGAAGAGTATGCATACTGATGGTTCCTGTGGCTCGCTGATTAAACACACCTCTCACTCTGCCTCTCAGGCATCCAGTTCGACTTGAACAACGGGTAACTCCAAACTGCTTAAATCGCTTGATCGATTCAACATCGATATTAGCGTCCTCATCCAACAGGAGTCTGAAGAGACAGAAGAATATCTGCCTTATCCATCTTCAACTCCCCAACAATCGATGCTGTTGATGCAAGCCTGTCCACTCTCTCATTACCGTAAACACCCGCATGCCCAGGACAGTATATCCACGTAAGCCGCTGGAGGTTAGAAACTTCTATAGACGACATCCACTCATACCGAAACCTGCCCTTCTGGATCTTGTGAAGCATTGACTGAGAGTCAGATACAACAACTGCCCCAGTAAATGAAGTCCCAGAAATCCAATGGAGGGCAGCAGTAACGGCTTCAACCTCCATCCTCATACTAGAAGTAGTTGTCCTGTATGCCCCACTTCGCTCTGCAACAACCCTACCATGCGCATTAGCTAAGAAACCCCAGCCGGATTTCTCACCACGTTGAACCGACCCATCGGTATATACAACAACATCATCATCCCTTGCATTATCTTCTATCAGCTGCTTAACTGCGAGATCAGCTTTCATGTTGCCCCAATCTCTACATTCTCTTCCAAGAGTAATGATAACGTTGAGATAGTTCATCATGCTACCATCTGTTGGGATCCATTCTTCCCCTTTTGGTAGAGTCGCAACCGTAGTAACCTGGCCAATTGTTCTCTCAGCCTGGGCCATCCACGACATGCCACACTTGATTCTCGTGCCCTTAACATCATTAGTGTTCTTGTGAAGTGGATGTCTCTTATCCAAAGTAACCCGCATATAAGCCTTGGTTTGGGCGATTGCATGGCGGGAGCGTAGTGACAGAAGGCCAAGCATATATCTCATCTTCACAATGGGGGTATCTCTAGTGCAGCCCAGAACTATACGCATACCTTCATTCTGAACCCGTTCGAGTCCTTCACATTGTGATCTTGATATCGTAAGAATTCCGAGTCCGTAATCTACCACTGACAGTACCAGTCGATCGAACAAAAGGGCAAGTAGTCTCTGCTCAAGGTGTGCGGCCACCATAACTTTGAGAGCCGCAAGACCACGCTTGCACCGTTGTATCGTCTGTTCAATATGGTGTTTGAAAGATAGACTACGATCAAAGGTTATACATAAATTAAAAAAAAGGAATATAAAATCAATTAGTGAAATATTATTAGAAACAAATGCGGTTCTACAGTTCACTTGGTACTGTTAAAAATTAAAGACAAATCTGAAAGACATTGACAGATTTTGATCCTTCAGTACTGTAGTGTTCCATCATTTTTAGATTCCTCATATTCGTGTTATATTATTAGATTTTGTTTTAGAACATGAGAAAGACAATGGTGCAGATAGATAAACAACATTTATGAAATCCTACAAAAAGAACATACGATTTCTGCGATGTTTTTCATTTACTAGGGTAGTAACCTAGTAAATAGGGTAATAAGCAATGCAGGACACCTGACTCATAGCTCAAAACTCCAGCTTTTCAAAAAATTAAGAGAAGAAGATACATCTTTATCTTAAAATTTTGAATAATATTTAACAATAAAAAACAGTGTTTTAAAATCATAATACTAACTGAATCAGCATCACTTATGACCAGGGTTGGGATATCGGTCAATTTAATTTCACTTCCTCTTGGCATGTTCTCCTGGATTGCTGCATTGAAATTGTCTCTATCAAATCTAGGAGGGTTGTCATTCTCATCTTCAATCACAACTGACAATATTGCTGTGGGAAAAATGAAATAGGTAAAAACAAGGATAAATAATATGTATATATATATATATATATATAAGGTCTCATCAAGGTGCGTATCCTTTATAGGGCGTTGTTCTCTTTGCAGCACATTTGAAATTCACTCTGTCTCTAGCCAGTTCACCCACTTCCCTGATGGTCATATTCATGGTTTCTTTAATATCTTGTAGCCAACTCCTTCTGGGTCTGCCTCTACATCCTGGGACCCTGCCCTCTAATATTGTTCTCTCCAGGCCATCGTGATGCTCGGTGTGACCAAATCATCAAATTTTTCTGTATAGTATGTCGTTTATCAGCCAATTGTCTTTAACATTTGATTCTTTCAGGACATCAGTGTTCTTTCTTTTTCTGTCCATGGTATTCATATGATCTTTCTGTAGCATTTAGTTTTGAAGCATTGGATTTTCGTTCATGTTGCTTGTATAATGGTCCCTGATTCACAACCATAAGTAGCCACTGGAAAAATGCGTGTTCTCAATATTTTTAATTTTAATATTTTGCTGATGTTTTGCCACATATTCTTCATAGTGTTTAACTTCTTGATTGCTATTGCCAATCTTCTTCAGATCTCTCTGGAGCAGTCCCCGTTATTGTTAACTATTGAGCCTAGGTATTCATAGCTATAATATATAAGGTCTAGACTAGTAGTATTAATGTTCTTAGCATGTGAAACTAAATTGTGCTAAACTTTAGCATTCATAGCAATGATTTGCTCTCAAGTTTGATTAGAGACCAAAGTTTAAGTGCAAGTCAAAACATGGCATTTCTTTAGCTTGAAAATCGTCCGTTTTGCAGGGGCTCTCAAGGGAGCAAAGAATAGTAACTCTGCGACCTGCAAGGTATGTTGTAAGTGATGACTAAGGTAGGGACCTAGGAAGCTACCCTAGTAAATAAAAAGCATCACAGAAATTGGATGTGCTGGCCTACTTGTAGGTGTATAATTGGTACAACATACAATCACTCTTAGTCTCAGATCACATACAAATCACGGAGGGGTTTAAAAGTGATCGATATGGAGCGTTTGAAGAAGAAGAGATTTAGCTTGCGAATGCATTTAGGCAACAACCCACTAAAGTTAAAAAAAAGACAAAAATACTGTAAAAGCAGTTGCTTTTAATAAAACTTTGGAAAAACAATTAATTTGTGTAGTATAAACCACATTACAGAAAAAGCCACACAAAAAAACAGTGTTCATGATCTATGTATAAGCACATATATCACAAATATATTAGAGATTCAATGCAGACAACAAAAACAAAACCAAAACAAAGTTTTCTTTTGTCTGCTACGAATTCAGGCATAGTCATTGTGCCTAATATTTGACCTCTAACTGATTTTTACATGAATGCTTGCTTTCCTTATCACCAGTGTCCCTCACCATTCAGATGAGCCTTACTCTGATTACAAAGGTACTTGTAATTTATATGCCCAAGTATCAGGGTTTTCTGTAGTCCAACCGCATACTACATGCACACCACACATTTTTTGTTCCAAGTTTCCTTGAACCCCATAATTTTCTCAGCATATGTTCACTAGCGCAGCATGTTATGAACTTTCTATCTTCAACTTCAGAGGTACTTGTAATTTATATCCCCAAGTAAAGATTCAAGATCTCCTGTAGTCTATACTATGTACAGGAAATTTTTTGCCATGCTGGCCTTAAACCCTGGAGTTTCCATAGCATGTGTTCACTGTTGCAGTGTTATCAACTTTGCTATAGATGATCCTTTTGGAAAATGTATATAAAAATAAAAACTGAGAGAACTTTAAAAGCATAGAAAAGGGGTTTTTTCAAAATGTGCTGAAATTTGTTTTTACTGATCAGTTGATCGTATATACACTGTATCTTTTTCTATCTATGGTTGTTTCTGTACTTACAACCAGTTAATAAACATTTGTAATATTTCTCTGTCAAGTTAATTTTCTTTAAAGGACTACACTTCCATTTTAGATATTTATATTATGTAATTTGAATTACAGAAACGATTAAGAAATCAGTTTGTACATAATATCAATCCTGGTAAAGTGGAAATTTGAAATATAGATTGACTGCAGAAAGGAAACTTAATGATTCATATTTTAGATATTTCTCCATTGATGTAATGAGTGATGATTCAGAAGAAGAGTTAGAGCAATGACAGTGATGTGATAGTCTCATAACCGCCCTCTCATTCTGGAGCCATGCAGGAGTCAGGGTAATAATCAAGCTCAGTAGATTAGACGGATGGCTAAATCAAAAAGGAACTGGAACTGGCCTGAAATCTTTTGACGCATGTGAGGCATCGTTCCTTTCTCTTCTACCTGCTGACTTCCATGGTGCTTAGTGCAGCAACAAATGTATAACATTCTTCTCTATTCCTGGCCATTCTCTGTATTGTGTTCCAGCTGTGATTCATTTCTTTCAATTCTTGTTCCACTGTTCTCCTCCAGGTAGTTTTAGGTCTTCCACATTTTTGCTTTCCATTTGGTGTCCATCTCACTGAAGTTTTTGTGTTAGAATTAGTCACCATGCGTATCACATGTCCAATCAATCTCGAGCATCACTTTTGGATGATGGTGCTCATATTATCTTGTTGACAATGTGCAAGTAGTTAATGTGTCTTCATGAACATTAAAATACTCCATGACGCTAATACATACACAAATTGTGTACATTTATATAGCAGACGCCTGTGTGGTGCCAGGACCAGCAAGGGAAGTAAAGAATAGTAACACTGTGACCTACGAGGTATGTCGTAAGAGGCAACTGATGTAGGACCTAGGAAGCAATCCTAGTAAATAAAAAAGCATCACAAAATCGGATGTGCTGGCCTACTTGTAGGTGCATAACTGGCACAGCGCACAATTGCTCTTAGGCTCAGATCACATACAAATCACACAGAGTGATTAACAAGTGGTCGATATGGAGCATTCGAAGAAGAAGAAGATATAGCAGTATATTTGCTCTACAAATATAATTAAATGTGTACATACCATCAGTGAATCATCAGAAATATAACGCCCGCTTCCATCCACTCCTGAACTCTCTGACCACAAAATTGAATAAAACAAATCTGGGTCAAAATCTGGGTCTTTAGCAAAGAACTGTGCAATGAAGGTCGCACTATTTTCTGTCACTGTGACAGACAAGTAACTCTATAAGAGAAATAAAACTTTTAAACATGATCAATAGATTTAAGAGAAAAATTTGTTTTTCTAAATTTTAAATAGCGCTTTGATGCTGTCCCCTTTAATTGATTGATTGATTGTTTGATTGAACCATCATCATTGCACTTTGGTGAATAACCATGTGTGCTCCAATCTCTTTCTTACACTGGAAGATCTGAGCTGCAGTACATAAACTCTGCAGCACTGGCGAGGGTCTCTGATGTAATTTTTGACGATCTGAAGATATTTTATGGGAATTTTATTTTTAATCTTTTCTAATGAATTTAGCCTGGCAGCGGCTTCTTTAGTAAGCTGCAAAGAAAAGCACCTGGGGTAAGTCAGAAAAAATGATAAAAAGGGTTCTTAATTCAATGTTTCTGAAAAATGGAAATGGTTGCACTTATATGGCTTGTCAATGTACTCATCTTGTGGTATAACTTTAAACTTTACACATTAATCCCACCAGTGAAGACATTAATTAAAAAATACAAGTTGATGTAGTTTTGTGTATTCTAAGGAAGAGTTTTCTCACAATTGCATGTTTTGCTACATTGAATGATGTTAGGATGTTTCTGTCGTAGTCTATATGTCTATATGTAGTGTACTGTAAAAAAGTGAAATTTGTCACTTTTGTTGTATCGTTTGCTTGATAAAGGCCTTGTGATTGAAACGTTGCTGTGTATTGTTATTGTTTTTGTATTTTGTAAAACTACAGTATTTTATTATTACGTGTACCGCCATTACATTGAATGAACATTGTAAACATTAGAGTAACTTTAGAATGCTCCAATTCTAAGCTTAATGCCTCAGATCTGGAAGATTGCAAAGTTACCCAATTTATATGCAGCAACTATGTATTTTTGATCAGAAGATTAATTACAAGTTCAGCTTTTATGTTGCCCCAATCTCTACATTTCCTTTCAATAGTAATGATAAAATTGCAGTAGTTGGCCATGCCATAAAGAAAACTGGCTGATGCTACAAATAAGAAAGAGAAAATTGAGATATTTTGGACATGTAAAAGACATGAAGGGCTGGAGAAGACCATCATGGAAGGAGGCATACCGGCAAAGAGAAGAAGAGGAAGACCACGGAGAAGATGGATTCAGAATGTAACTGATGGTTTGAACATGACGGCTGCAGAGGCAGGATGTCTGGCCTATGAGAGAGAGAAATTTCAGAGGACTGTTGGGGTGGCAAAGTTTTGCTCAGGACAAGCTATTTGATGATGCCATGCTACCAATTATTTAGAGTCATTCTTCCCCTTTTTGTAGAATTGCAACTGTGGTCACCTAGCTAATTGTTCTCTCAGCCTGGACCATCGACAACATGCCATTCTTGATTCTCATACCCTTAACATCATTTGTGTTTTTGCAGTGGGGTCTCTCATCCACAGTGACTCACATATATGCTTTGGCTTGGGTTATAGCATTTCGAGAACATGGGGACAAAAGGTCAAGCATATATCTCATCCTCACAATGGGAGTGTCTCTAGTACAACCAAGAACTATATGCATGCCTTCATTCTGAGTTAGTTCAAAATATCTGAAGTACCTGATATATATCAAAGTATTTTTTTCTGGACACACTAATGCTTGGCTTTGTTATAAATTACTCAACATCGTGTTCTGATATGGTTTTGTAATTAACTTGTCTCTTGCTGCTGTGTGCTGTATTTTCAAGCAATAAACATTTTTTAATGTGACAAATTAACCAAAAGATATGTATATCATCATCATCATCATCAAGTAGTTTGCCCCTTCCAGAACTTGGCTCCCATGACAGCAGTCCTGAAAACTCTATGTTCTCTGTTCTAAGTTGGCCGAGCGTCAGCAGCAGTCATTCTCAGATCATCAATGACATCTTGCACCCATCATCTTCTAGGTCTTCCTCTCATTCTTCTTCCAGGCACCATTTCTTCCAAAATTATTTTCTCTAGGTACTCGTGTCGTTTAATGTGTCCGAAATATTTAATTTTCCTTGTATTTATGATTTGTAATAGTCAACTCTCTTTAATATCAAGCTGTTACAGAACAGAAGCATTTGTTCTTTTCTCTGCCCATGATATTCTAAGTTATATTAAAGAATAAATATTTATATATATGTATATCTGTTATTGTATAATATTTTAGTGCAGCCAATAAGGACAACCACAACATATACATGAAAAGATTTAGCAACAAATTTAGAGCTGGTATTCTGAGCTGCTATTCTTTGATGGAAATGTTGAGGTGGAGATAAAAGCATCTATGAACTTGTGTAGTATAGAGTGAAACACATAAGAACAAAGTACTTTAGTTTTACAAAATACAAAAACAGTGACGATATACAGCAATGTTTCGACCAAAAGGCCTTCAATATATGTAGCAAAGAGTGCAATTGTGGTAATTAACATAAAGTCTATAGATGCATTCAAATTCAAGCCAAGATTTATGCATCCTGGTTTAAAATAAACAAACAGAAAGCCACTAACCAAACCTTTGTCATCTCTTAACTAATATTAAAATGTATAAGGTAGGAAAACTATACCTTCCCCCACCAAAGACAGAACACATCACAGGTGTGGATAAATAACAAATAAAATTGGATATGCACAAACCATACAGTTAATGACTATGCCAAGATATCTTATTCAGAATTGACTGTGGTAGGGCTAGCTACACTAGTAAATAAACAGCTGGCTGAAACCAGTTGTGTTGGCCTAGTCACCATAGGTGCATAATAAGGACCATGTAGAACAAACGGTCTTGGCAAAGGATCAATTATATATCACAATTAGAATGATAAAACTGGCTGTGAAGATTGAACGAGGAAGAAGAAGAAGAAATGACTGTTACTGTGGACAACACCGTATTCATAGAAGCAACTCATATTGCTGTTTGAACTTATGTACATAGGAAACTGATTTCAGAAAAACAAGAAGAAAATCAAATTTGGTCCACCAACTGATTTTAGTCTGCTCTTATTAGAAAATAATATATAACAGGATTAGATTTTTTCAATTTCAGTTTGATACAAGACTTGTTACTTTATTTTGCATTTTACTTGTTTTGAAACTAAAATACGTTGCGCTAGCCTGTTTATTATTTACTATACCCTAGAAAATGTTGGTGGGGAGTCATTGACATCTGTTATAGTCACTTCAACCAAAGCTGTGGAGGTTAAAGTTGGATGTCCATTGTCCATGGCTGTGACAATAATAGTGTAATGAGGAGTCTGCTCTCGGTCTAGACGAGCCTTTACAGTGATTTTTCCAGTAGATGGATCTATGTTGAATGTGTTAGCGCTGAAAGTGTCTAGTATATAAGTAACATTGTTGTTGGAAGGACTGACATCTAAGTCTGTGGCACTGACATTCATTACAAAAGTACCTGTTAAAAGAGAAAAAACAGTTTTATGTTAGTAAAGTATAGTAAATTAAAATATGATATTTAAAATAGCACGTATGCAGATATCTGAAATCACACATGGTTAACACACTGCTCGTTGTTAAGGATCAATGCCCGTGTAGTGCGTTTTGTGGGAACATTTCTTCTTCTTCTTCACTCTTCACCCTAGGGAGAGATAGGTCCGCAACAAAGGCCTTCTAAGCCCACCTATCTAAGGCAATCTTTTCCCGATCTCTCCCCTCTCTCCCCATTTTCTTGCATTTCATCTCTAACCCCCGTCTCCAGGTGTTCCTGGGTATCCCTCACCTCTATTACCCTGGGTGTTCCAACAGAGAGCCTGTCTCATAATTCTGTCTGGGGGGATTCCTCAGTGTGTGTCCTATCCATTGCCACCTTCTGCCCCTTATCTCTTGCTCCACATGCCGTTGTCCTACTCTATCCCACAGATCCCTGTTTGTAGTCCTGTCATACAATCGCAGATTGAGTATCCTGTGCATGCCTCTATTGATGTGGGAACATTTACCTTTCTAGAATTCACCAAATAGAAGTATCCTTTTGCATCCGATGTTCTGGTATTCGACCTACATGACTTGTCCAGCATAACTGTGACTGCATCAAGATTGTGTAGATACTAGGAATACCAGCTCAGTCAAAGATCACGGTATCTGGGATTTTATCTTGTCATTTGAATTTCATTGTCTTTCTTAAACAGACTGTGTGGAAGTGGTTTAATTTCTTTGTCTGCACATATATATCTAAGAATGAGATGGTATGACATAATTGCAAATACAGACCTGTGCATAAGAACAGGACAGGAATTCATGAGGACCCAAGTTAAGAGGAGAAATTTGCGATGATTCAGACATACACTACCGAAGACACAGTCAAGTATCACTATACAAGCACTTGAGTAGAACCCGCAAGAAAAAAGGAAAAGGGGTAATTCTAAACAGACTTGGAGATGATCTTCTTGAGGAACTGAAGGAAGCTGGACTATTCTTCTTCTTCTTTGTCGTCACACTGCTACCGGGTTGTTGCCCAGTGTCGTGATTTTCTGTTTTTGTCTTGCGCTGTTCTGGTGGCTTGTGTGATTGTTATTTTTGCTCTTTGACAGGATTCTGCTATGCTATCTAACCATCTTTTCCGTGGTCGTCCTTTTGTTTTCTTTCCCGGTGTTCTGTTGTAGAAGACTCTGTATACTGTGGAGTTTGGATGCATTCTTATTAAATGGCCAAACCACTTCATTCTTTGTTTATCTATGTAATTCAAGCACGGTTTTGTGCCAACTTTCTTTCTTATGATGATGCGGATATCATGAGAAGAAAGGAAGAAGACAGAGATCAAAGAAAGTGGCAAACAATTGTTGAGACCCTATTCTCCAAGAGGAGTGGAGAGGAATACATCATGTCACATACATGTACACTTATACTCATGCAACCACACCCATCACCCCTATATATTCACTTGAGCTAGGTTATTGGGTAGTAATGTGCCTCATGTAATGTTTGGGAAAATGTATCTTAAAATTATATACTTGCCAAGAAATTACAACAGACAAAAATGAAGAAACTTGAAGATCTGATGGTGAGCGACTCAGTCTAGGCAGATCAACGATGAGAACTTAAATAATGTCCACCGGCAGAGTAAAACCTCAACTCAAAATTACTGTCAATAATGAAGACATTGAGAAAGTCATATATTTTGAATATCTTGGCTCTATAACTAGCAACAAAGGAGATTGCGTGAAAGAAGTTAGAAGAAGACTAGCCATGGCACTCCAGAGGGTAGCCAGTATGAAGAAACTATGGCACAATATAAGCAAATAAACAAAAGCAAGAGACACTCATAT
Organism: Arion vulgaris; assembly: GCA_020796225.1. NCBI lineage: Eukaryota > Metazoa > Mollusca > Gastropoda > Stylommatophora > Arionidae > Arion > Arion vulgaris. The sequence continues at coordinate 26,658,532 of CM036757.1, read as the reverse complement.
TTCTTGTAGCAACATATGGTCGTGAATCATGGACTATAACACAAATATTAAAGAATAAAATTGAAGCTTTCAAAACAAGGTGTTACAGAAAAGTTCTTAGAACATCCTGGACAGAGAAAAAAACCAAAGACATCCTAATAGACTGTATATTGAGTAACATTGACACATAAGCAACATCATGTCACTGAAGATGTTTTATTTTGGCTACAGTAAACATCACAGTGTTTTGGAGAGAACAGTAATGAAAGGAATGGTTCCTGGACTACAAGGGGACAACTAAGACGAAGGTGGTGGCAGGACATCAAAGAAACCTTGAACATGATGTTGGAGGAGGCGGGAGAACAAGACAATGTTAGAGACAAAGAGTTTATCAGGTGGGCTGTGATGAAAGCGATTTCTGCAAGACATGCTACTTACTACCTGACTTGAATCGTATATTTGCACACACAGACACTTCTTCTTTTCTTCCACCATTTACTTTATAGAAGCGTTGGGGAATAAATACTATTGTTGAAAATGTGTACATAAATTATATAAACATGGATTTTATTTACTTACTAAGTGAAGCATCCTCAGATATATTAACTGCATAACTTTTATTCTCAAATATAGGTTCATTGTCATTGATGTCGTTCACTGTAACTTCAACTAAGGCTGTTGCTGAAAGTTTGGTTATTCCTTTGTCTTCAGCACGAACTGTCAGAAAAAATCTTCCATTTAGTGCAGGATTCAGATTCTCACAGTCTAATGGAGTTGTCAAAGTAAACATTCCATTTGTAGGATCCACTGAAAAATGTGATTCCAGTTTAGATGACCGGTTCAACAAGGTATATTCTATTTTGCTGTTATTAGACTTTGGATCGTCCTCATCAGTAGCCTATAAGAAGAAAATAATCAGAATAACATTAATATAAATATGTAACTTAACAGGATAATTTTCAGCAGATATATGGTAATATTTCCTACAAAATATTTTCCCCATCTTCTAAATTACACTAGGAACCTTCACCGGTGCTACAGAGCTCGTGCACTGCCGCTGAGATCTTCTTGTGCAAGAAAGAGATCCACAGCACACATGGTTACTCACCGACGTGCAATGATGATGATGATGATTCTGTCAATCAATCAATAATTCTGTTATTGTTCTTCTAGATGAGATTTACACAAGTAGTTGATCCACACAATTGCTTCACCTTTCTCTTAGTGTTCTATGTAGCTTCTTGCATTGGTTCATGGCACTTGTTTACTATTTTGACAGTGTGCTGCCGAAACCCACAAGGGGATACAAAAATAGTAATACTGCGACCTACAAGGCATATTGTGTGACAATTGCGCTAGGATCCTAGGTAAGCTACCCTAGTAAATAAAAAAGAGGCAGAAATCGGTTTTTCTGGCCTACTTGTAAGTGGATAACTGGTACAATGTACAATCGCTCTCAGGCTCAGATCACATGCAAATCCCAAAAGTAGTTTAACAAGTGGTCGACAGGAGTGTTTGAAAAAGAACTTTACTATTTGCATCTAATATTTTAATATTATTTATTTAGAAGCACTGTTTGACACACATGGTTGGGAACTATTGCTCAAGACTATGTAATTCTCAATGTTATTCAATAGTTCAGGCATGTAAGCATTCTATTGCTAATGTTTAATGTGTTCTGATATGATATAAATTAAAAAACCTCCAGTTTAATTTTGAAGGCTGTGTGCTTCATTACAAGAAAGCATCACTCGAGTGGTTACCAGGGCCCAAATTTGGGGTGTAAAGAATAGAACCATTGCTACCTGCCACACATGTCGTAAGAGGCGACTAAGGAGGTTTGGCTGAAATCGGATGCACATGTCTTAAACGTGTAGAAGTCTATGCGTTTAGGGGCCTACCAAACCAATGTGCAACGTATACATGTTCTTGGCAAAGATCAAACATTTCACAAAGAGTGATTAAAATTGGTCGTAAAGAACGAACGCAAAGAAAAAGAAGAACAAGAAAGCATAATTCTTGTTCTCCTTCTTCTTTTCACTAATCCTGTTTTGCCTCACAATGTCAAGATAAGAAGAAATTGATAGAACAAGATTTTGTGTGCGCTTCATAAACAGTTTTTTTCGCCGCTCTGTTATCTCTGAGTTCCACCTTTTGCGTGGACCACCTTTTTGCTTTGCATCCACTGTATCAGATTAGCATTGCTCTTTGAGGCCTGTAGTAAGAAGGGGCTTGTTCTGGAACTGACAGAGAAAAAAAAAAGCACATGGAGAAAAACTAGAAGTAAGTGATTGGAAAGATATGGAAATGTTCTGTAAAAAAATTAGCAGTAGAAAAGAAAAGGTGAATATTTGTTGATAGCCTGTGCTCCACGGAATGTTAAAATAGTTTATAATATTGCTGATTAACAATTTAATATTATAAAGGAAAGCAGCAATTGCCCAAGTGGTTACTGGGGCCCAAATTGGAGTGTAAAGAATAGTACCACTGTTACCTGCCGTGCATGTCGTAAGAGGTGACTAAGGAGGTTTGGCGTGGGGCTAGCTACCCCACCCTGTAAAAACACTAGATGGCTACAGAAACCACAATCAGTGAAATTCATAGCTTGCCACTCAAGGAGGATTTTGAAGATGAACTAGCACTTCTCTCCCACAGCCATCATGGAAGTTGGAGATGGAATGCAAGAAAATGGGGAGAGAATGGAGAGATCTGGAAAAGATGGACTTGGATAGGCAGGCTTGGAAGGCCTTGGTTGCGGACCTATGCTTCCCTAGGGGCAAAGGGTGAAGAAGAAGAAGAAAGCAGTAATTTAGCCTACCTGCACGCTAAATGAGGGCAATAACAACTTGCTTTCCTCATCCAATGAAAGATTATATATTTGCTGAGAAAATTTAGGAGTGTTGTCATTGATGTCAGTTAGCAAAATAGTGAGTTGGGTTGTGGCTCTGAATTTTCCTTTATCTGTAGCAATCACTGTCACAGTGTACTCTGAGGTTTTTTCACGATCAAGGGAATCAGTTAGTGAAAATACTTCTCCTGTGGTATTATCAATACCAAACCTGAAGTTGAATGCAGAATAAATAAATTGTTAACATAAATTAAACTCTCTATCATAAATTAGCATACTCCATATAAACTGCTGCACACTGCGCCAAGATCATCTATTAATAACTGAACTGTAGCATGATGTGTCAATATTATCTATTTAAAAAACTGAACCGCAGCACATTGCACCAAGAATTGTTAAATGTAAAAATTATTGCTAACTTTACACTAATGTATTCTGATTCATTGATGAGGACAGCGAAGAAAACAAATGAGGTTTTAAATCAGGCTTGCACGCAAATAAACCTTATCAAAAGAACAAGAGTCCGACAATCAAGGTTCTTCGGGCATATAATGCGAAGAGAAGGTTTAGAACATTTGGTAACAACAGGTAAAATTCAGGAAAGGAGAGATCGTGGAAGACAGAGGGAGAAGATGCTGAATGACCTGACATCATGATTCGACACACGATCGACGTCAGAACTGATTACATGTACCAAGCAGAGAGAATTGTGGAGAGACATGATCGCCTACGCTGGCAGGCATGGCACTTGATTGATTGATTTTGATTCATTTTGCAATTCTTAATCTACCGCAAGGCTATCTATCTCTACACCATGGGTCGATTGAGAGTTTTTAATTCATTAATTTGATGAAAATATATTTTTCATTTACCCAACAAATATTAGAAAATAATTTACCACGGTAACTAGTGATAGCATTACAAACAGCACTTCTTCACCTTGTCTAAATGTTAAACAGGCCAAACAAGTGTTATTGCAGTGTTGACAGTTTTATTGATAATAAGGAAAGTTAAAACAACATAGACAGGGGTTTGAATTTTGTATTTTGATAACAGTAAAATAATAATAGTGGCAATGTATGCACTAATAATAGTGTCATATTTATGATACTATATTTATTGATGCTACAACTACGGCGGTGAATACATCAACCTAATAACTGCATATGGTGCAGAGTATAGTGAAATGCAAGAGATAGAGCCGTAACTTCAGTTGACTCAGGGTGAGGCCTGTGGTATTCAATTTGCACCAGCGAGAAAGTCGGGTCGACTTATTGTTTCCCCACATCTGTTATTGGATATACTGTGTGATTATCATCAGGAAAAGTTATTAAATGTCTAATAAAATCAGAATTTGATGGTAAGTTGAATTAACTGATTCCGTACCAAGCGACACTCAAGTGTCAATATATCTTATCGCATGGACCACGCATCACTCAAATGACCTTTACTATTTTGTTGCTTTTTATTACTTTTGTTCCGATCAGAGCTTTGTATTAACCAGAAACTACGGAAAAGTGAAGTATAAACGATAACGAATACATTGCATCGTGATTTATGCTAGAAGTAGAAGTGAAACAGAGTTTACCATTCATTCTAGGATACCATGTGCCCGTAAAAACTAGCAATTTTTATGAATGGTCATGATGCTAGTTCGTGAACAGTTAATAAACCATACATTCCTTCACTATTTTTTAAATGTTTCTGTATTCATAAATGTATTACCTATATAAAGATATAAAGAGAGTAGTTAGACTGATTTATACGACATATTGTTCATCAAGGCCCTTGGCAAGTTGGATTTTTGTTCTCACAATTACAATTAGGTTTTTTTTAATTCATGCTAATATTTTTCATACATAGTAAACACAACATTATATTTTTGGATTCAATAAAAATTTTGTGAACGTACATTCTTTTATCTTTAATTTGATATATAATAAGTTAGTTAGTTAGTTAGTTCCTTTCGTGCCAAAGGCGGCACATAGGGCAGAGGTTTTAGATCTCCATGTGATGCGGTGATATACGAGTTAAACTTTAAATCATATTTAGAAACAATATTTTAGTTTAGCTAAAGTATGTGTGCAATATTTTGAAGCTAAAAAAAATTTAGTCGAGAGGCATAAAAATCCGGTAGTGAATCAGTTTTCTTCCATGTAAACCCTATACAATTATTTAAAAGAATTAGTAGACAATCTACATATATAATTCTTTTAGCATTTAACAATAGTTCATTTGTTTACCTACATAATAACATGTGAATTACGACCCTCTCACTATAGGCGGCAAATTCATACCAGAGCTTAGATACGCAGACGATACAGAATTATTATCCACCAGCAAAGAGGTTTGGAAAACATAATCATGATAACCAAGAAACATAGTGAAGACCAAGATCTATATTTGAATACACAAAAAATAAAAATCATGTCAACTGACAAAGCAAAAGGCTCACCTAACATCCAAATAAACAATGAAGAACTCCAATGTGTAGAGAGCTATGAATATCTGGGCTCAATAATTAACACTAACGGTGACAGCTCCAAAGACATCTCAAGAAGATTGGCAATAGCAATCAAGAAGTTAAACACAATGAAGAACATGGGGCAAAGCACCGGCAAAATATGAAAATTAAAAATATTGAGAGCATGCATTTTCCCAGTGGCTACTTATGGTTGTGAATCATGACTATTGCACAAAAAACAAGAAAGAAAATCTAGTCCTTCGAAACTAAATGCTACAGAAAGATCATTCAAATACTATGTACAGAAAAAGAAAGAACACTGATGTCCTGAAAGAACTAAATGTTAAAGAGAATTGGCTGATAAACAACATACTATACAGAAAAATTACATACTTTGGTCACATCAAGAGTCACGATGGCTTGGAAAGAACAATACTAGAGGGCATGGTCCCAGGATACAGATGCAGACCAAGAAGAAGATGGTTACAAGATATTAAAGAAACCACAAATATGACCATCAACGAAGTGGGTGAACTGGCTGGAGACAGAGTGAATTTCAGATGTGCTGCAAAGAGAGCAACGTCCTATAAAGGATACACACCTTGATGATGATGACATTATAACATACAATTCATAACAATCCATAACAATCAATTGCTAACTGAGAAAACTACTGCATAATTTGTACATACATTTAGGGTATAAAAATGTGAGCAAATATTTATTCTGCCATATTGTATTTTTTAATTCAGTAGTTAATGTGTTAAGAAAGCAAATGCAAAAATAATGACTGTTTGCTAATACTAACATATTTCAGATTTATACTACCTTCATGATGATTGTCAACAAAGGTTAAAAACCGCCCGAGTGGTTACCGGGCCCAAAATTTGGGGTGTAAAGAATAGAACCACTGTTACCTGCCACGCATGTCGTAAGAGGCGACTAAGGAGGTTTGGCTGAAATCGGATGCACGTGTCCTAAACGTGTAGAGGTCTATGCGTTTAGGGGCCTACCAAACTAATGTGCAACGTATACACGTTCTTGGCAGAGATCAAATATATCACAAGGAGTGATTAAAATTGGTCGTAAAGAACGAACACAAAGAAGAAGAAGAAGAACAAAGGTTAAATGAAAGAACAAGAATAGTTCATCAAACAGATGATTTAGTGAAAGAAGAAAACATACAACTTTGAGCTGTCATCCAAAGAATATGTTAGCTCTCCATAAATTCCATGATCCTTGTCTGTTGCCTGAAAATATAAAACACAATTTGTGATGTACAGGACTAAACAAATAGTAATTTGTTATGAGCACAATGAAATAATGAACAGTCATGAACATCATAGAAAGTGGTGGATATCAGAAACAAATGTGATTATGATAAACATTTTTAAAAAATGTCAATTTTAGTGATCATCAGAGAAAAACGGGAACTGTGGAGACAATAAAAGAAAATGGTAATTGACATGAATATAAGAGTTAAAAATAATTGGATAAACATCAGTAACATAATGATAATGGTAATTATTACATAAGAATTGATTGTAACGAACAAGAGAGAGAAAGATGATGTATAGTATAGAAGGGGATTGTGGAGAGTGAGAGATGAGTTTGTGACAAACATCAAGAGAGGTGTTGCGGTGATCATCTGTAAAATAAGTTATTATTATGAAAATCAGAGAAACCAGTGATTTTTAAGTGACCATCAGAAAAAGAGATGATTGTAATGAATGTCAGAGAAACAGGTGACTATAGTGTCTAATGTCTATTGTCTTTCCCCAGGTAGATGATAGAATTGGTTGTCCACTCTTGCCATTAAGCATAGGGGTGGGAGCTTTTATTTGCATTCCAGGACCAGATGAGTCGCCCTTGTGCTTTATTCGTGGTTATTTAGTGTGGTCTTGATATTGTCTCTCCATCTTTTTCTTAGCCTTCCCTTGGTTCTAGTACCTAATCTCTTTTTATTTATGCTGTAATTGGTGGTTTATTGTATTCCATTCTCATTACATGTCTGAACCACCGCATTTGTTGTCTTTCAATGTATTTGGTGCACAAGGTTATGTCTACTCAGCTTTTGATGTCCTTGTTTCGTAGTCTTTCTTTTCTGGTGACCTCCACTGCCTTCCTCAAGAATTTCATTTCACATGTGGTGAGCTTTCTGTAGTGTGTTGCTATCAGGGCCCAAGTTTGGCCCTGGTAACGAAATGTTGGTAGAAAAATACATGTTATCATATAGTTAGTTTGTTCCTTTCATGCCAAAGGCGGCACATAGGGCAGAGGTTTTAGATCTCCATGTGATGCGGTTAGTTGCTAGCAGTTGGAGATCTTGTATGATTTTACATTCCAATAGTTTACTTTCTTGTACGATTGTTCTTCGAAGAGTGGTCTTAGGTCTTCCACATTTTCTTTTCCCAACTGGTGACCACATAAGGACTTGTCGATTTAGTATCTTTTTGTCTGATCTAAGAACATGACCTTCATTTCCTTATAATATTTGATACAGGTTGTTGCTGTGTTCTATCTCTCACTGTCATATAGTGATCCTCAGGAAAAGATCTGTGATGAGTAACATAGAAAAAATCATTTGTTATGAACAACAGAGGAGGAGGTGATTATGTTGGCCACTAGAGAAAGAGGTGATAGTGACGTACATAAAAAGGAGGTGACTACAGATATCAAGAGATAAAAAGCTGATTGTGGTGACCATCGGAGACAAATGTGATTACAAATATCAAGATAAAAAGGTGAATTTGCTGACCAGCATAGCAGGAGGTGATTGTCCATCAGTAAAAAAGTGAATTGAAATAGATGATTGTGATAAATATCAGAGAAAGAGGTGAATGTGGTGACAACATAGAAGGTGGTGATTGAGATTAACATCAGTGGAGGTGATTGCCCATCAGTAAAAAAAGGTGAATTGTAATGAACATCAGAGAAAGAAATGATTGTGGTGACTATAAGACAAGCAAGTAATTACGATGTACATCAATCGCGGATGATTGCCCACTTCAAAGACTTCTTTGCTACCAAAAAAAGTGATCAAAATGTGATACTTATGATTCATATAAATATAGATTAGTTGCAATGATAATCTGAAATTGTGTTTAGGAACTTACAAGCTTGTACAACTACCTAAATACAAAACTATAAGGAAAAAAAGCACTCTCACTTGTATCTGACTCTCAGTCGATGCTTCACAAGATCCAGAAGGGCAGGTTTCGGTATGAGTGGATGTCGTCTATAGAAGTTTCTAACCTCCAGAGGCTTGCGTGGATATACTGTCCTGGGCATGCGGGTGTTTACGGTAAGGAGAGAGCGGACAGGCTTGCTTCAACAGCATCAATTGTTGGGGAGTTTAAAATGGATACGGGGGATGTTTTTCGGTCTCTTCGCGACTGTCTGTTGGTTGGGACACTAAAATCGCTGTTGAATCGATCAAGCGATTTAGGCAGTTTGGAGTTACCCATTGTACACGTCAAACTGGATGCCTGAGAGGCAGAGTGAGAGGTGTGTTTAATCAGCAAGCCACAGGAACTATCAGTATGCATACTCTTTGATATCTGTTGGGGGAGACAGAGCACCTATGGGTCTGCCCGAAGTGCAATGACGTCAGTTTAGTAACCAATAACAATAACGATAATCTACAAACAGTCCACCCATCAGCCATCGTCAAGCAATCAGTCAACACATTAATTGGCTTTTTTGTCTCAAGAGACAATAGGTTTTGCATCATGTAGTCTGTTCTGTGATGAATCACATCATCTGTTGTAGCTGTAATGGCATATTCTGGAGTGGCAATCCTTGCCACAGTTGCTGCAGGGGAAACTGGAGCTGGTACATAGGATGATCTATCTGCCCTCTGCGTTCTCTTCTTTATATGTGAGGGTCTTTTTCTTCTTTTATTTTTGAGCCATCCCTCACTGCCGCTTACCATGCTTGCCTGTCTTTGGCCAACCGCACACAATTTTTGTTAGATCATGTTTGCAGGTGTCTATGAAGCATAGTAATGAGTTAACACATTATGTATCCACTTATTGTCCATATATAAATACATCACCTATCTATATATCCATCCATAAACAATTAATCCATAACTAACCACTATCTATTCCTCCATTGATTTATCATCTTTATTTAACAAGATACTAGATTTTTTGAAAAATATAACTTTGTAAAATTGTATAACCACAATTTAAAACCTTACATTTAAGTATGTAATATGCGTCCAATAAGAACTGTTCTCAACCACAGAAGCACGGTAAGGACCTCCAATGAACTCTGGAATATTGTCATTTTCATTGAGGATCGCTATGAAAATGGTAGCTGTATCATTCATGCTTGGGTTATTTGGATCTAATGTGAAAACCTGATAGTAAAAAATCATAAAGTAACAAATTATTGATACAAAAAATAATATTATTAGTTTAATCATCTGTGAGAAATATATTCAAATGTAAAGTTTAGGATAATAAACATATGCAAGACTTTATGGCAAGATTTCATGTTGAAATTGCAGTAATCTTATATTGAACAATTTTCTATCAGTTCAACATCGTCATCATCAAGTAGCTTGTCCCTTCCAAAACTTGGCTCCCATGACAGCAGTCCTGAAAAACTCTCTGTTCTGTGCAAGTTGACCTGTGTCAGCAGCAGTCATTCTCATATCGTCAATGGCGTCTTGCCCCCATAATCTTCTAGGTCTTTCTCTCATTCTTCTTCCAGGCACCATTCCCTCCAAAATTATCTTCTCTAGGCACTCATGTCATTTGATGTGTCCAAAATATTTAATTTACCTTAATAGCCAACTCATTCTAATATCAAGCTGTTGCAGAACAGAAGCATTTGTTGTTTTCTCTGTCCATGATATTCCAAGCACTCTTCTGTAGCATCCTCAATGGTCCATGTCTCACAACCATATGTTGCCAAGGGAAAACACAGGCTCTTAAACACTTGATTTTTGTTCTTATGTCAGTTCCCTTCCATAGGTTAGTTAGTTCTTTTAGTTTTTGTGCAAAGCAATGCTCAGCGTTCTTTTAATTTCTTTTTTATAATTCCCATCATTTGTCAGCAATGTCCCAAGGTATTCAAAGTTGTTGACTCTTTTGATTTTGTGGCCGTTGACACATACATCAGTTCTATTATTCTATCAGTTATATACCTGATATAACTAATGTGACACTAATGTGACAGTCTAACAGGCTGAAAGCTGTTATAATGGAGAAAACAATTGAGAGAACGTAACTGATTTAATTGAACTATGGACTCTGTTAACAAATCCTACAAAATGATTGACTGATTTATTGTTAGGACCATCATCATTGCACTTTGGTGAACACGTGTGCTCTGATCTCTTTCTTACACAGGAAGATCTCAGCAGTAGTGTTCGACCTCTGTAACACTGAATTTGAGCAGTACTGGTTATTAGTTATTGGTTACAAACCGACATCATTGCATTCTGGGCAGACTCATAGGTGCTCAGTTTCCCTCAACAGATGTTGAAAGATATGCATACTGAAGGTTCCTGTGACTTGCTGGTTAAACACACTCCATTCTCTGCCCTTCAGACATCCAGTTATACTTGCAACAACATGTAATTCCAAACTTCTTAAATTGCTGGATTGATTCAATGTAATTTTAGTGTTCACATCCAACAGAAGGTCACCCAGAGACCAAAGACACCCCCTTATCCATCCTAAACTCCCCAACAATCAATGCTTTTGACGCAAGCCTGTTCACCCTCTCTTTCCCGCAAACACCTGCATGCCCAGGACAGTAAATCCACGTGTGTCTCTGGAGGTTGGAAACCTCTACAGATGACATCTACTCATATCCCAACCTGCCATTCTAGATATTTCAAAGCACCAACTGAGAGTCAGAAACAACAACAGCCCTAGTAAACAAAGTCCCAGAGAGCCACTGGAAGGCAGAAGTAATGGTCACAACCTCCATTCTCATACTGGAAGTAGTTGTCCTGTATGCTCCACTTTGCTCTGCAACAACACTTTCATGCGCACTAGCCAAAAAACTCCAGTCTGACTTCTCACCACTATGCACAGAGCCATCAGTAAAAATAAAAACATCATCGTGATGTGCATTATTTTTTAACAGCTGTTTAATTGCGAGTTCAGAGAGTGGCTACTGTACGAAGCTAATATTATTTTTGTCCACGATTTCATAAATCTGTAACATATTTTAAAGTTTGTAAATAAATTCAGACTTACTGTTTCTTAGTACTTGAACCCTGAACCAAAATTGTATAAATCGTGACAATAAAATCAGTAACACTAAAACAGAAATAATGAATATGGGAAAAACATAATGCACTAGACATCCATATCAATGGCAATCAAATCAACCAAATGAAAGAATTCAAATGCTTTGGAAGCATATTCACCGAAGACGGAAGACTAGATAGAGATATAAAGACGAGTGTAGAACACAAATGCTATAACCTACCAGCTAGCCCCATTGTTAAGGCACCCAAAAGTTTCACTGACAGCTAAGCAGCAGATCATCAACAGTATTTTCATACCTACTTTGTGTTACCAGAGCCAAACATGGACAATGAGCAAAGCGCAGTCACAAAAATAATTACATGTGAATTGCACTACCTACGAAAAGTTACCAACAACACCAGAAAAGACAGTCACCAACATCAACATAAGAAAGAAAGTTGGAACAGAACCTTGCTTGAATTACATTGAGAAACAAAGAATGAAGTGGTTTGGCTACTTAATAAGAACGCAACCAAACTCCACAGTATACAGTCTTCTACAACAGAATATCAGGAAAGAAGGCGAGAGGAAGACCACGAAAAATATGATTAGATGGCATAGCAGAATCCTGTCAAAGAGCATAATTAACAATCACCCAAGCCACCAGAACAGCGCAAGAAAAAAACAGCAAACCACCACTGGGCAACAACCCGGTAGCAGTGTTACGACAAAATAAAGAAGAAAAGTACTTACCTCAAGAGTAAAATTCTCAGTGACTTCATAATCTAGAGCTGATGAGTTTAGAACTGATATGGTAAATGTTTGTCTAGAGTTTCCTGATCGTTGGCTTATCCTAAAAGTAGTATTGTGAGTCAGAAGCCAAACTTCAAAATTGCTGTGTGGTCCCTGTGATAAATGCAACATTTATATTTAAATATGAGCATACAGGTTATTTAATTTACAACAAAAAAAGTCCACATAAATCCTTTGTCAAAAACAGGGAGAACAATTAAAATAATAACACATATATTGCAAAAATTCATCAACTGGTGTCTGCACAGGATAGAGGGACTGAGATGGTATGATATATTCACAAATAAGGAACTTATGGAAAGAAAAATACAGATTCCAGTGAACAAAGAGGTTAAAAGAAGATGCTGGTGCTGGATAGAACACACTTTGAGAAAACAAGAGGGGGATATAACAAGAAGGGTCCTTTCTTGGAACCCACAGGGACTGCGAAAGAAAGGGAAGCCTAGAAATACATGGTACACTGCGACCTACAAGGCGACTGAGGTAGCGGCCTAGGAAGCTACCCTAGTAAATAAAAAGCATAGCAGAAATAGGATGTGCTGGCCTACTTGTAGGGGTATAACTGAAACAGTGTACAGTCACTCTTAGGATCAGATCACATACAAATCACAAAGAGTGGTTAACATGTGGTCGATACAGAGTGTTCAAAGAAGAGTAGAATGAATCTATCTAGTTCTGCAAATTAGCAAAACAGTTTAACTGTCATATAAACAATTTTTTACCATGAAAGCATTTTGTAGATTTTCAAATTGTGGCAAAAAGTATATAACTCAAACAGTAATTTTCTTAACTACATTAATAACAGATTAAAATGTACCTTTTCATCAGCATCATACACCGTTAGAGTTTTCATATTGTCAAATTTGATGTCACTTCCATCTGGCATGTTTTCTCGAATTGATGCATTATAAAAATTGCCTTCGGTGAATTTAGGTGGCTCATCATCCACATCATTTACTTTTATTGTTAGGGTTGCTGCAGAAAAATATTTAAACGAATGCTTACAAAATATCTTATATTTAAATTTATGTCATACAATTTATTATCAAATTAAGATATAGAGTAGATATATATATATCTACTCTATATCTTAAGGTACGTCTGTGGCCTAGGGGTTAGTGACTCTGTCTATTAACCCCGACGTTCTGAGTTCGAATCACGCTGCGGACAGTTTGCTGGCAAATTGTTTCCGTTGATTTTAACAAAAGGACGATGGCGCCACCCGTTCAGAAAGCAATGGCAAACTACTGAACGTATAAGTGATGCCTAGAAAATCAACGACTTGTTTACTGTGGTTGATGGCTATGTCCTTTGGGATATGCCACGATTTTCATATATATATATCTAAAGTATGTATATATATATAAATCATTCAAAACTAAATGCTACAGAAAGATCCTACGAATACCATGGACAGAAAAAGAAAGAACACTGATGTCCTGAAAGAACTAAATGTTAAAGAGAGTTGGCTGATAAACAACATACTATACAGAAAAATTGAATACTTTGGTCACATCAAGCGTCGCGATGGCTTGGAAAGAACAATACTAGAGGGCAGGGTCCCAGGACGCAGAGGCAGACTAAGAAGAAGATGGCTACAAGATATTAAAGAAACCATGAACATGACCATCGATGAAGTGGGTGAACTGGCTAGAGACAGAATGAATTTCAGATGTACTGCAAAGAGAGCAACGTCCTATAAAGGATACGCACCTTGATGATGATGATATATATTTATATAAAAAGATATAGATATAAACACCATGCTGTTTACCACTAGATCATTCCAGAAAATTCTTAGTGTTTGTCCTTCTTCTTTCTTCTTCTTCTTCGAATGCTCTATATTGAGTATTTGTTAAACCACTCTTTGTGACTTGTATCTGATCTGAGCCTAAGAGCGTTTAGTCGTTGTGCCAGTTATGCGCCTACAAGCAGGTCAGCATATCCAATTTCTGCAAAGCTTTTTCTTATTATTTTTCATCCTGAGAGTGCTGAAAAAGCGCACGCACAGTGTTATTGGCGATTGACTGAACCATCGGTGTAAATAACCACATCTGTATCATTGATGTTGTCATTCAAGAAGGCCTCAACCTCCACGTTAATCATTGATAGATTATTTTGTTCACAGTTTTTCTTAATAGATGTAATAACTGTGAAAGCAGTCTGAAATTGAGGTGGCACAGCAATCCATTCCTCTCCTGGTTCAATTCCGGAAGGATCACATATTTTCCTAAGAGTATCTTCCGCCTGACTCAGCCATGATCTGCCTCTCTTGAGTCTACACCCTTTCTCCTTAATGAGTTCTTCATAGAGAGGATGTTCCTTGTTTGTGTTGAATTTTATATATGATCGAACCCTCCAAGTTTCAATTCTGTTAGCAATAGTGGGGAGATCAAGATGAAATCTCATTGACACTCCTGGTGTATCTTTGGTGCATCCCAGAATGATGCACATAGCCTCATTCTGAATTCTTTCCAATCTCACTGTTTGCGTAGGACTAATTGTTAGGAGAGCGCGTGCATATTCTATACATGACAGAACAAGACTTTTATTTGGTTCTACTGTGATGCTTACAAGGTACTTGATGTAACCCTTTCACTTTGTAATTTTTTTTAACCTCTGAACAGTTTATATTGCAATGTATGCTGAATTAGCATCATATTAAAAAAAAGTACTCTGAGCCAGTACACAGGCTGAGAAGGGAAAAATAATTAATAGCACAAAGTATGAGATTCATCCTGCACTCTCTGTTCACATCAATGTTGGCGTTAATGGTCAGAATGCTGTTACTGTATCTGCAGCTATAAATGGCACTAGTTATGAGTTATCAATTATATGAGGACTATCCCTACCTCAACAAATCCTGCAACGCCCAACAACCCAACACGTCAGTTTGATGTTGATGAAAAAATCTTTCTGCACATTGTGTCATTTTTTTGGTGGCTGTACCAATATTGTCTTAGCGTCTGTAGCTCAAGCGGTAGTGAGCTCGATCACAAACCTAAGCGTACCTGGTTCAAACCTCACAAATAGACTTCACCATTCAGAAAGCAATGGCAAACTACTGAACGTATAAGTGGTGCCTAGAAAATCAACGACTAGTTTACTGTGGTTGATGGCTACGTCCTGTATAGGAAATGCCACGATTTTCGACCAATATTGACACCCATCTCTCAAAATTTAGTCAGCACTCAGGATTCCTAACCCTGAAACTACTCTGTTTGGAAAGACTCTCTTCTCAATATATTAAAAATATTATTTCAGCCCATTGCAGAGCTCCCCTATATCATAGGCAAGCCAACCAGCCAATCTATCAATTCATTAATAACCCCTGACTCTGGCATGTCAAGGGATGAAAATTAAGGTGATTTCTCTCATCCCAGTTTGTACCAGTACCTCCACTCAGCATCATCTCACCATTTCTGTATTGATTTTACCAATACTTACCAAATTCAAGAGTAACCTAAAACATAACAACAATTCTTCTTCTTCTTCTTCTTTGAACGTTCCATTTCAACCACTTGTTAAACCACTCTTTGTGATTTGTATGTAATCTGAGCTTAAGAGTGGTTGTACATTGTGCCAGTTATGCACCTACTAGTAGGCCTTTTTACTCACTAGGTAGCTTCCTAGGCCCCTACCTCAGTCACCTCTTACTACATGCCTTGTAGATCGCAGTGCTACTATTCTTTGCTTCCTTTGCTGGCCCCGGCAGCACACAGGCGCAACAGTTTAATAACTTATAATAAAGTGTACTGTTCTCTATTTAATACTTGGTTGTGTGTAAAAAATTTGTCTTGTTTTTATGCTTTGTAAAACTACATTTCTTTATGTTTTCATATTTAGTCTTCTGTCTAAAAAGAAATTGCATAACTATATTTTTATTCATTATCAGATATTGTGCAAAGAAAGACATATCAGTGAAAGATATGAAGACATTAAAACATTAGCTTCAATAGGTTAAGTCTATTTAAAGGCCAATCAAGTACCTGTGTTTGTCTGAGGAAAATTGTCCTGAGCTGCAAGGTCTATTACAACAATTTGGAGAACAAACTCCGAAACTGCTTCTCTGTCCAGCTCTGTCAAAGTCTTCACTTCACCAGTTTTATTATCAATTGTAATCCATTTCTGTAAAGTAAATACACATGATACATGCCGTGTTCAATTTTTATCTGAAGGCAGAATAACTACAGACTAAGATACAATATACAGAGATATCAATGCTGCTTTGAAAATTCTCAGCTCCTATGTCATCCACACAGTTTGTGTTCCACAGTAAAATAGGCGCATGACCAGAGATGGCTGAAGAAGATCACTGAAGAAGCTTTGAAAATGTGTTATTTGAAATAAAATCGTGGCATATTCTTTTTAGAGGACGTAGTCATCAACAACAGTACACATATAATCGATTTTCTAGGCACCACTTATACATTAAGTAGTTTGCCATTGCTTTCTGAACGGTGAGGCCTATTTTTACAGTTTGTAAAAATCCAAGGGAACTAATTTGCGTACAAACTTGCCCGCAGTGGAGTTTGAAACTAGGTACGCTTGGGTTGTGATCGAGCTCACTACCACTTAAGCTACAGGTGTTATTTAAACAAATGAAATAGTTACCCTCAGTTCACTGTTTAATACATTATTTCCTTGTCCATCCAGCCCAGTTGTCACATTCCACTGAATAATGTATTTTAGATCATTAATTGTATCCATGTCAATTGCTGAATAGGTGAAATTGACATTTCTGCGTTCGTCTTGAAAAATGGTATTTTGGCTCTGAAGGAAATAGATAAAAACAAAATAATAGTAGGTACAGTTTGTGTTGTATCTGAATTTTGTCACTTTTATAAGTTTTTAACATACTAAAATGTGATACCAAGGTTTGTTCAACAAATTTATGTGGAATTTAAAAATCTTTTGAACCGACCTCATTGCACTTTAGAACAAGCCTAGTATTAATTTGATCACAGCAGATATTGAAGTGTATGCAGGATAATCGTTCCGGTGACTTGCTAGTTAAAAACATACTTCTTGAATTGTTCCCCAGGTGACCAGTCCTATTAGGGAACTGTTTCCTTAAAAATGTTCTCAATTACTGTACATATAAGGGTTTTAAAGCCGAAGGATTGACTTCATTGCACCGGGTTTTACCCCATATGGCTCGGTCCCTCTCCGCAGAAATGGCAAGCCACCTGCTGAGAATATTGGACAAAGCACGAACTCTGTAGCTCCAGCAACAATCCTAGGGTCTCTGAAAAAACTGCACTCGTGAACAGAACGGCGCGGTTCGGATTCGAACCCACGACCTTCGACTCACAAGGCAAAGGGCTTAACCACTCAGCCACAGAGACCCCCTTGTACTGTACATATGTATCATTATTTGCTTCAATATATCCTCATTCAACAAGTCATCAATATTCAACTGCTTATATAAAACAAAATCTGGCCAACAATGGCGGAATGCAGGAGGGCCATTCAGAGTCAGGACTGTTTGATTCTGAACACGACTTTGCTAGCGCATTTTCGCCATGTTTGGTCCGGTATTTTCCGGTTTCGTTTGCCGAGCTACTGAGTTAGTGCTTGAGCAACGCTGTGAGCTATGAATGTTACATGGAATGCTTTCTGCTGTGTCAATCATGCCTTTGTTGTGTGTATTCAGAAAATGGCGGACAGCGGTTATGCCGTACAAGCTCAATCTGCCGTATGTAGTTATATTGCGAGTGCAGAAAGCTGGATTTTGTCATGATTGATGTTCCCTTCAACAAGAATTACAATTCAAGTGATGAACAGTTTTGTGTTGCTACATTAGCGACAGCCATATGCATTTTAAGCGGTGCAGGTTGCTTTTTGTGGCGGTTCGCGGCTGTTTCATTCTGGAACTAGTTCACACAGGAAACATTTCACAGTTGTTAGCTTTTCTTGTGATTTTCATTGGCACAGGAACGGAGCAATTATGGGTGACCCGTTGCAGTGAAGTTGGAACCGTACTTATGAACTATTCAACTGCTCTATATTCCCATTCCCATTATCAATCCTCTACACTCCGACCAAAGATGCTTTTGATCCAGACGTGCTCGTTCTTATTACCAAGAACACTTGCTTAAACTGATTTACTATCAGGATATTTTTGCCTCTGGACCGAATTATTTTTTTAGCTTAAAAAATATGGCACACATACTTTAGCTAAATCAAAATGTTGTTTCTAAATATGATTTAAACTTTAACTTATTATATATCAAATTAAAAATAAATGAATGTACTTTCATAAAATATTATTGTATTAAAAAATATAATGTTGTGTTGACTATGCATGAAAAATATTAGCATGCATTAAAAAAAAAAATAATTGAAATTGTGGGAATAAAAATCCAACTTAACAAGGGCCTTGATGAACATTATGTTGTATAAATCTGCCTAACTGCTTCCTTTATATATGTAATCCATTCATGAATACACAAACATTCAGAAAATAGTGAACTTAACAAGGGCCTTGATGAACATTATGTTGAATAAATCAGCCTAACTGCTTCCTTTATATATGTAATCCATTCATGAATACACAAACATTCAGAAAATAGTGAAGGAATGTATGGTTTATTAACTGTTCACAAACTAGTATCATGACCATCATAAAAATTGCTAGTTTTTTTACGGTCACGTTATCCTAAAATGAATGATAAACTCCATTTCAATTCTACTTCTAGCATAAGCCACAATACTATGGATTCGTTATCATTTACACATCACTTATAAGTAGTTTCTGGTTAATATAAATCTTCAGCGAACAAAAATAATAAAAACTCAACAAAATAGTCTTTTAAGCGACGTGTGGTCTATGCAGATAAGAAATATTTACAGTCCAGTGATCCATGGTACGGAATCAGTTAACCAGATCAGTGGATTCCTATAAAACCTCAGAGGTTGGCATCATTTATAGATCATCATCTCATAGCTTGTCCTGAGCAGAACTTTGTCACCCTAGCAGACCTTTGGAACTTCTCTCTTCTATGTCAGATATCCTTCATATGCTGCCATCATGCTCAAATCATCTATCACTCCTGAATCCATTTTTCACATGGTCTCTTTTACTACAAGAGGAATTTGCATATCTGAGAATCATCATAATGCTGAGGTGAAGAGAAAACGAGCTGCGTGAGAAGACACATCACAAAACATCCCCATTTCCAACCATGACTATGTATGCTTCCCCTGTGGTAGGGGACTGTTAAAAGGATTGGAATCTGCAGTCACCTATGCACACACATTAGAGAGGTGCAACAACACATGTCTATGGCTGTTGTCAAAATCGCTTGCAATGGATGGCTATTATACTTTCTTCTAAGTTTAATTATAACATTGTGAAAGTTTGTATTTGTCCCTACAAATGGAATATATTTGTACTTCTTTTGTAAGGGATGCAACTGTCATCAGAGTCTGATCTTCTTCTTCTTTGTGTTTGTTCTTTACGACCAATTTTAATCACTCTTTGTGAAATGTTAGATCTTTGCCAAGAACGTATATATGTTGCACATTGATTTAGTAGCCACCTAACACATAGACTTCCACACGTTTAGGACATGTGCATCCGATTTTAGCCATACCTCCTTAGTCACCTCTTACGACATGCGTGGCAGGTAACAGTAGTTCTATTCTTTACACCCCAAATTTGGGCTCTGGTAACTACTCGGCCGTATCATAGTCTGATATATAATTCTCTCTGCTTGTGCCCACCAGAATAGGTAAGCTTTCGACTAACATGCCATTTATGCCGAAAACATTCTTGTCTAGTGGATGCGTTTTGTCTATGGTAATACACACATGGGCATTGGCTTGGGAAAAAGACAAGACGGAAATGTAAAGTTTAATGCCCAATTTGCAATGTGACTCTCTGCAATGTGTTCAATATGAAGGCATGCATAGTCCTCAGTTACACTAGGGATGTTTCCATTGTAAAATGAGAAACATGCTTTGGAAAATGTAAAAAATGCTGTTACTATTGTTGAGCTTATTGGAATATTAATGTGTTGGAAAGAGAAATGCATAAAAAAGCTGAGTTATTGATATCTGAGACAGCTGGGACATGTGAACCACATGAATGCTTATAGAATCACAAAGGATATCTTATGTGGCAAACTCACAGCTAGTATTAGCATGTGTGTGCATTACTACACATCACTGGAACTTTCATGCATGATCAAACATCATATGGCAAAGACAGAGATAATTGTAAGCAGTTGGCCAGAGATGTGCAGTATTGACAAGCGGCAGTGATTAATGAATCAAAAAGAAAAAAGCAATACTATAGAATATCAAGTCAAAGAAGAGTGCAGGGAACAGAGATGCCATCTTCTAGCTCCCAGGTTTACCTACAGTAACTGTGGCAAGGATTGCCACAGCAGAATAGGCCACTACAGTCACAACAGACAATGCGATTCAGCACAGAACACATTGTGTGACGCATAAAACACTTTCTCCTGAGACAAAGAGCCAGATGAATTAGGATCAAGAAAAAAAAGAAGACATCAATATTAGAGACGCCGGTATGTTGCCAGGACCTGCAAGGAAAGCAAAGAATACTAACACTGCGACCTACAAGGCATGTTGTAAGACGCAACTAAGGTAGGGGCCTAGGGAAGCTACTCTAGTAAATAAAAAGCGTTGAAGAAATAGGATGTACTGGCCTAGTTGTAGGTGCGTAACTGTAACTGGGACAACGTGCAATCGTTCTTAGATTCGGATCACATACAAATCACAAAGAGTGGTTAATAAGTGGTCGATATGGCGCATTAGAAGAAGAAGAAATAGAGATACATTAAAAAAAAATTATCCTAAGCTAGCAAATAATTGTATACTTATTTTTACCGGATTAAACACTGGTTTCTCATCATTGACGTCTAATATATTCACTGTTACAATAGTCGTGCCAGTTAGAATAGGACTACCATGATCCAGGGCAGTTACTGTAATACTGTATGCCGGTGTTGTCTCAAAATCAAGTTTTGTTTTGAGAGTTAATTCTCCTGTGCTGGTGTTGATTTGAAACATGGAGCCACTGAGCGTATCAATCATGTAACTCACATCATTGTTGGGCGAACTGGCATCATTATCAACAGCAGTCACGTGGGTTACTGTTTGACCTTAGGAAACAAAAACATTACTAGATTAGAAATTTTCCAAAATTTAGAACTGAATATAAAAAAGTTAATTGCATATCCTTTACAGGACTTTGCAAATCCACCTCAGCTTTTTAATGCTGTTTGTGATTTTTCTTGGCATTATTACGTTTCGCAGTTTGCCACTGCTTTCTGAATAGGGAGTGCCATCGTCCTTTTGTTAAAAATCCATGCAAAACAATTTGCAATCAAATTGTCTGCTGTGTGATTCGAACTCAGAACGGCGGGGTTAATAGACCGAGTCACTATCCTCTAAGCCACAGATACCACTGAACGGAATATAACTAAGTATATATTCCACAAATAATCACATGATTCATCTTTCCCTTTATGCTGTTTGAATATATATGTAATTATATGCTAAAATATTTAAATATTAGACACCATACATGTTAACGAAAAATAATGAACATAAAATAGAATGAATTCAGGAGAAATGATGAAATCATAGAAATGTCTGGTAACAACTAGTAACACTAGTAACAACTGTTATAAGAAGGAGAAGATGGAGGTATGTTGGACACGCCTTGAGAAGAAATGATTGAAGAATATCAAAGCAGGCATTGAAATGGGATGCAAAGGGTTCAAGAAAGAGAGGACAACCTAAGGAGACCTTAAAATGAACTTTGCTGAGAGAAGCAAGAAATATCAATCTCAGTTCCATGGAGGAGATTGAGTTGCCCAGGATAGAGCAGTATGGAGAAATTTCTTGAAGGCTATATGTAACGTATAACGGTATGAAAGGAATTATTATTATTATTATACATGTTAATGTTTAGACTGGTTCTCCATTACGTCAGGTGTTAGACAAGGTTGTGTCCTCTCACCACTACTCTTTATTGCATATATGGATAAAATAACTCAAGAGTCAAATTCAGATAATGATGAAATAAATGAACTGTTGTTTGCAGATGATCAGTGCCTGATACATCAAAATGAACAAGATCTACAACATCATATTGACACCTTGAACAAAAATTGTGTAAAACATGACATGAAAATCAACAACACTAAAACAGAAATAATGAATATGGGAAGAAAACATAAAAATCTAGACATCCATGTCAATGGCACTAAAATAAACCAAGTGAAAGAATTCAAATACTTAGGAAGCATATTCACAGAAGACGGAAAACTGAATAGAGAGATAGAGGCTAGAGTACAAAAAGCAAATGCTGTAACCTACCAGCTAGCCCCATTGTTAAGGCACCCAAAAATTTCACAGGCAGCTAAGCAACAGATGATCAACAGCATTTTTATACCTACTTTGTGTTACCAGAGCCAAACATGGACATTGAGCAAAGCGCAGTCACAAAAATAACTACATGTGAAATGTGTTGCCTGCGAAAAGTTACCAACAACGCAAGAAAAGACAGAATCACCAACATCAGCATAAGAAAGAAAGTTGGCACAAAACCGTGCTTGAATTACATAGATAAACAAAGAATGAAGTGGTTTGGCCACTTAATAAGAATGCATCCAAACTCCACAGTATACAGAGTCTTCTACAGAAGAACATCGGGAAAGAAGGCAAGAGGAAGACCACGGAAAAGATCATTAGATGGCGTAGCTGAATCATGTGAAAGAGCAAAGATAACAATCACACAAGCCACCAGAACAGCGCAAGACAAAAACAGAAAACCACGACACTGGGAAACAACCCGGTAGCAGTGTGACGACAAAAGAAGAAGAATGTTTAGAACTATTAAATATTTAAATTTAAAATCCTGTAATATTCACTTAAAAATTACTAAATAAATTAACTAAAAAGATCTTCTCAACAAATGTAATTGAAAATGTAGCAGGCTCTTGTTTTAACTGGAACAAAGAAAACATTTCCAGAAATAATTAGTTACAGTTGCCAAAAACTTATTTGAGGATTTCCTGGGTACTGAAAAGTCATATCTGATGTAATGCCTTGTTTCACTTTTGAAATTTCATGAATATATTTATTTTCAAAACTGACATTAGCATAACACATATTTTACAGTAATGTTGCATACACTTTTTATTAACATGACATATGCTACAACTTATATGATATACTCTATCATTAATATGGTATGTTCTTCTGATATAACTGTCTCCAGGACATGATGTATTCATCTAAAGTAATACCTCATACTGTCTTTCAAGACATGATCACAGAGTTCTGTTATATCTTTCCCACTAATATATCATATATCGATATAAGGGAAGACTACAGTAAAACTATGAAAATGGTGAAACACGTAATAACAAAGTACTGTAGTTTTACAAAATACAAAAACAATGACAATACACAGCAATGTTTCGACCAAAAGGCCATTATCAAGCAAACGATACAACAGGAGTGACAAATTTCACAGAACACTACATATAAACTACAACAGAGATATTATATTTACTTGATTTTTCATTGTTTCTCTTCTTTTTTCACTTCTAGTTTTTCTGCATTTATTTCGTTATTTGTTTTTAGTCACAGATTTTCATTTTATGACTGTTGGAATATCTCTGTCGTAGTCTATTTGTAGTGTGCTATGAAATTTGTCACTCCTGTTGTATCGTTTTCTTGATAAAGGCCTTTTGGTCGAAACATTGCTGTGTATTATTATTGTTTTTGTATTTTGTAAAACTACAGTACTTTATTATTACGTGTTTCGCCATAATATATCATATCACATCAATCATATCTACTGATGGAATATATCCCTCTGTTGTGACATTAAAACTACATTTTTCTCAAAGTGAAGAGTAATTATTCAAAGTAAATTTCTATAACTTATTTATGGAGTATTTTCCATCACACTACCAGACTGTTCTGACAAATCATAATATAGACAGTGACAGTAGCTTGCTGCTAGAGAGTGCCAACAACAGAGTTACTACTTCTGCTACTTGATTGGAGGAAAAATAATAGGAGAGGCCAGTGGGGCCTATGCGACAACCACAAGTAATTTGACGATGGAGGTACGGGCGGTTACAGAGGCGGTGACGTAGGTATTGGGTTGGCATCTCATGACTTCGGCGCTTGTTTTTATACTCAATGACTCCATGAGTATGATTCGTAAAGTTGAAACAGGAATGGTGAGACGGAACTGGGTGGATGTATTGGTACAGACTGGGATCAAAGAAATAACCTTAATTTTTGTCCCTGGACACGCAGGAGTCAGGGGTAATGAGCGAGCTGACAGATTGGCTGGTATGGCCACAGTATCCGAAGGGGCTGCAATGGACCGAAATGACATTCTTAATGCACTGCGAGAGTCTTTTCGAACAGAAGAGTTTCAGGGTTGCGAGTCCCACTCACTGACCAGATTGAGAGAGATGGGTGTCAAGATTGGTGCGGCCGTAAAGAACGGTATACCAAATATGCAAAGAGACTGATTAATCAATATCGGACTGGCATGTTGGTCCGATGGACATTGCTGGATTTGCTGAGGTGGAGATCGGAGCACCTATGGACATGTCTGGAGTGCTATGATGATAGTCCTCTGATAACTGATTGAAGGATATACAAAATGAATAAATTACTGAAAATATTAACTTACCTGCTGCAACATTTTCTTTAATGAATGTAACAAATGTCGTCTGATTAAACTGTGGGTTCTCATCATTTATATCCTTAACTGTGACAGTTACAAATGTGGTATTTGAGTTTGTGGGTGTTCCTTGATCTTCCGCTTTAACTTTAAGAATAATATCTCCTTTGAGGCTTTGATTCAAACTTTCATAGTCCAAAAGTGAGTTCAGTTTTATTTCACTTGTGACAGGGTCGATACTAAAATTGTGAATCAGATTTGTTGGTTCTGATGACCACAGTGAATATTTTATTTGACTGTTGTTACCAGTAGCATCCTTATCAGTAGCCTGTTGGATATAGTAATATGATATATACATGGATGGATGATCTTCATTCTACAAGCAGTGCAGAACTAAGATATAGTTAGGTTTTTTGTGGGAATTAACATTGTGGCATATCCTTTAGAGGACGTAGCCATCAACCACTGTAAACGTGAGGTTCTTTGCTTTGTCAACGGTGAGGTCTATTTTTATCATTTGTAAAAATCCATGGGAATGAATTTGCTTCCAAACTGCCTGTCACAGAGTTTGAATCAGGTACGCTTGGGTTGTGATCGAGCTCACTACTGCTTATGCTACAGATGCCTTTTTTAAAATATAAGTGATACAAATGAAATTATTCTATTTGCAAACAACCGAACATGTTACTGATTAACAAGTATACATTAGATCATTTGGTTGTTAAATTTTTCACAATGGAATCAGGTTTGCTTGTGTGGTAATGGAGTTTTTCTCTTCATTGGCCAAAATAATATATCACAACACACATAATTGTATACATTTCTCATAGGAAATATTTATAATCACGCAAAATTTTTTACAATAAATGAGGCAGCAAACAATTTTTCGTCTATGAAATGAAAATCGTGGCATATCCTTCACAGGACATAGCCATCAACCTCAGTAAACGAGTCGTTAATTTTCTAGACTCCACTTAACTTCAGTAGTTTGTCATTGCTTTCTGAATGGTGAGGTCTAATTTTACCTTTGTAAAATATAGGTCAACGAATTTGCTTCCAAATTTGCTCACCGTGGAGTTTGAACCAGGTACAGTTGGGTTGTGATCGAGCTCACTACCACTTAAGCTACAGACTCTCACTACTGTAGCATAATTGTATACATTTCCCATAAGAAATATTTATAATCACGCAAACATTTTTACAATAAAGTGGCAGCAAACAATTTTGCATCTTTAGTTCTTGGAAAACACAGCATTCCATGAAATCCATTGTAATTGATATATTTAATTGTGTATTCTGCTTGTTATTTTAATATTACAAGACATGCAATGAAAATATTGACCCTCATTGATTGATTTACAAAGTAGGATTTCTATTATTGAAAATCATGTTATATGGTCCTTTTTATGTACTGCTCCTCGTCAAGCTATCTCTTCATGATGTTTGACTTTCTTTGATCCTAAACCTTAAAATTACAAGTTTTCACTACATTTTTCATGCGTCAGACAGTTAAATGTACATTTCTTCATTTGTTTTGATTTTCCATACAGCATTTTTGCATTTTCTTTTCTTTTGTCCTTCTCTGCTTTTTTGCCGCTAGGCGTAGCAAGTTTAACTGATGATCGGTTTTCGAGATAATGCACGCTCGGTCGCTTGATATGTTGTGGTATTGTGGAGTTTAAGATGTCTGTAACTTCATCAACCCATCTTTTCTTGGTCTGCCCCTTCCTTTGATGATTCCATTTTGGGGACTGCCTAGAGTAGTTGATAGTAGCTCGGCCTGCTAGCTGTGAGACGCCTCATAGCTCGGGTTCGAACACATGTCGCTTTTTCTCTTCTTCTCATGTACTTCTCTGAAGTCGGTTTGCCTTTAGGCGAGAGGATTACTAATTACGGTCTTCGAGAACACGCTGCCGTTAGAATTTAAAAGTGTGTGCATTGTGAGTTGAAACAGATTTTACCCAAAAATCGTTTCTGAGTGAAACTTCGTCTGTTGTGACATGATTCCATTTTCAGGTTGTACGCTCTTGCAACTGGTGTATTCGGGTTCATTCTGACCAAGTGGCCAAACCATTTGTCTCTGTTTTTCAATAAATCTAATAGCAGGTGTTGTTCAGACTGTTCTTCAAATTTCTCTTCATTTCTTATATTGTCTCTTCCCGTCTTTATGTTACTTGCTTGTCCATGCCATGTTTGCATGTAACAGTGTTGGTATAAAGATTGCATTTTCTCATTGCAAGAAGAAGATTATGCTGACTGCAAAATATTGAACATTGTGTCAGTGCTAAAAACGTTACTGAATTGTTACTAATGGAAATACCAACAAAATCGTTGGCAACAGAAGAAAACAAAGAACTGAAATAAGACTGTGTAAAAAAACTGAATAGATATATCCAAGTAAGACAGCAAAAGTTAATCAAATTGTCAGAAGTAGTCATCCCTAAAAAACCAAGTAGTTTGATATTTTAAAACCAGCCTGTTGTTCTTCAAATTATATAAATTGCAAACTTGGCATCACAATAAGTTAGATTACTTATTTTCTATAAAATCTAAAGTACTTACTTCAACAAAAAAAGATGGTGCAAACATCAACTGATTTTCTGAAATAGAGATTGATGTTTGTTTCCTAGTAAATTGCGGTACATTGTCATTAACATCCGTGATAGTAATTATCAGCTGAGTTGTGCTGGCAAAATGTCCTATGTCATTAGCTCGAACAGACACTGTATAAGTTTCTTGCTTTTCTCTGTCTAATAGAGCATTGGTGTACACTTCTCCAGTATTGTTAATGATTGTAAATCTGTAGTAGAGAAATCATTCATTACAAAGATATAACATATTAATTTAACATTTATTCTTCTTCGTTCTTCTTTTGTCATCACATTGCTACCGGAGAACATTTATTAACTATAATGTATAAGAAAACTTTGTATATTGTAAACCACATACATCAAACAGTAGCTCTGAAATATGAATTATGGTCAACGATGAGATGACACAGATAATGTTTGGATTGTCTCAAGAGTCCCTGTTATCTTCTATCCTGTTCAATGTGAACGCGTTTAGGTATGAAACACACTCACAATGTAAGACTGGGACATACTATGTCCTTTGCAGATGACATATTGACCTACCAATATGGCACATACTAGTTAGAGCAGATGCTCTCAACCTTCCTAATGCCGCGACCCTTTAATACAGTTCATGATGCTATAGTGACTCCCAACCATAAAATTATTTTCGTTGTTACTTCATAACTGTAATTTTGCTACTGTTATGAATCGTAATGTAAATATCTGATATGCAGGATGTATTTTCATTGTTACAAATTGAACATAATTAAAGCATAATGATTAATCACAAAAACAATATGTAATTATATATTGTGAAATATTTATTTCTAATTATGATAAATATGTGTTTTCCGATGGTCTTAGGCGACCCCTGTGAATGGTCGTTCGACCCCAAAGGGTCGCGTCTCACAGGTTGAGAACCACTGAGTTAGAGAGATAGAAAATGTACTAAGCCCCTAGCTTGTGGGCATATTGAGTGCAGAAACACTGAGAAGGCTGCTTTAACTTAGAACATGGCATACATGGGTTTGCAAAATTTGTGAGGATGTTGACGGAGAGCACTAAATCCTTTAGTTTTTTATGTGCATGTTCAAAATGCTTGAAAAATATTTTCCATACTGAATATCAAATAAAATATTACACGTTTAAACATGACAATAATTTCATTTCTTAGAAACATTTAATATAAATAT
The DNA here is from genome assembly GCA_020796225.1 of Arion vulgaris. NCBI lineage: Eukaryota > Metazoa > Mollusca > Gastropoda > Stylommatophora > Arionidae > Arion > Arion vulgaris. The sequence continues at coordinate 26,629,756 of CM036757.1, read as the reverse complement.
AAGTGCTGGCCAGCAATGGTGGAATGCGGGAGGGCCATTCAGAATCAGGACTGTTTGATTCTGGACATGACTTTGCAAGCGCATTTCCGCCATGTTTTGTCGGGTACTTTCCGGTTTCGTTTGCAGAGCTGCTGAGTTAGTGCTTGAACAACGCTGTGAGCTATGAATGTTACATGGAATGCTTTTTGCTGTGTTAACCGTGTGTTTGTTGTGTGCATCTTGAAAATGGCAGACAGCGGTTATGAAAAACCAACTCAATCTGCTGTATGCAGTGATATTGTGTGTGCAGAAAGCTTGATTTTATCGTGATTGATGTTCCCTTCGACATGAATTGCAATTCAAGGGATGAACAGTTTTGTGTTGACACTTTATAGCGATGGCCATATGCATTTATGAGGTGCAGGTTGCTTGTTGTGGCGGTACACGGCTGCATAATTCTGGAATTAGTTCACACAGGAGACATTTCACAGTTGTTAGCATTTCATGTGATTTTTGGTGGCACAAGAACAGAGCAATTATGGAGTGACCCTTTCCAGTGAAGTTGGAATCGTACATATGAACTTTGAACAATATAATTATATCAACATAACACTAAATAACTAATCATTGCTCATCTAAGATAAACATAAAAGAAAATATACGTCTTTGAACTGTCATCCAAAGAATATGTAAGCACTCCATAATTGCCATGATCCAGATCTGTTGCCTGCAGATTTGAGAACAAATAGTTTACAATGCATAAGAAAACATTTTGGGTAAAAATAATTATTATGCCTATGGTCATAAATTCATATTTCATCAAAATTAGACTTGCATGTACATTGTATCACAAACATGAAATTAGACCTACTATTTCTACTATTTCCAAACTGAAACTGAAGATCTGGCAGAGAATGTGAAATAAGAAACATAGTTTGTGATTCTACTATCATAGGACAGGATTTTGTCGCTTTTAGATTAAAAGTTTGTGAGCCTTATAGTTGACATAAATGGTTATTTTAAATAGTGAAAGATCTTATAACTGACTAAACGAGAATCTAAGTCAGAGATAAGACTGACAATAATTCATCATCGATACCATCCCAAGTAACTAACCAGTGTTCAATTATAACAAAATTATAATTGCATGATTTCAGAAAGAAGAAAATTCTTATATTATATATAATTGGTCTAGGCCTATCTCTCTCTCTCTCTCTCTCTTTGCCTTTTTACCCGGGTTGGGGCATAGGCCCTCAACCAACTCATGCCAAGTCTTCCTATCTCTAGCTATCTCCTGCAGCTCCCTCCAGCTCTTCTTTATATTGTTGATCTCTGCCTCCAAATCTCGTCTCCATGTATTTCTCGGCCTCTCCTTCTTTCGCTGTCCCTGCGGGTTCCAGGCAAGGACCCTTCTTGTTATATTCCCTCTGGTTTTCGCAAAGTGTGTCCTATCCAGCGCCAGCGTCTTTTTAACCTGTTCGTTCACTGGAATCTGTCTTGTTCTCTCCATAAGTTCCTCATTTGTGACCCTATCATACCATCTTATTCCCTCTATTCTGCGCAGACACCAGTTGATGAATGTTTGCAATTTATGCGCTATTGTTTTAGTTGTTCTCCATGTTTCTGACCCATACAGTAGAACTGCTTTAACATTAGAGTTAAATATCCGAATTTTGTTCTAGATTTGATTTCTTTGGACTTCCAAATGTTTCCCAGTGCAATGAAAGCTCCTTGCCTTCTGTATTCTTATTTTAACATCTCTATCTGTTCCACCCTCTTTGTCTACGTTGCTGCCCAAATATGTGTATGATTCTACCTCTTGAAGTGGGATTTCACCCATGGAGATCGAGTTGTCGTTTGCTTGGTTAATTCTCAATATCTTTGTCTTTCCCTTATGAATGTTCAGCCCTAGTTGCTGGGACCTTTGATTCAATGTGTTAGCTTATCCTGCATCTGATTTTGTGTATGTGACAGAAGGGCTATATCATCAGCGAAGTCCAGATCATCTAGTTGCTCTGTCAGAGTCCATTGGATTCCATTTCTGGTGTTAGTTACTGTGGTCTTCATAATCCAGTCTATTGTCAGTAAGAACAACAAAGGTGATAGAAGACATTCCTGACGCACTCCTGTTTCTATTCCGAAAGTATCTGTTAGTTTACCTTCATGAAGAACTCTACATTTCATATCTGTATATGTTGCTTTTATTAGGTTAATAATTTTCTGTGGGATTCCATAATGCCTCATTAATTTCCAAAGGGTTTTCCTATCAATACTGTCAAAAGCCTTCTCATAATCAACAAATCCGATATAAAGTGGGGATTTCCATTCAATACTTTGCTCTATTATTATACGTAATGTGGCTATCTGGTCAGCACAGGATCTATTTGGTCGGAAGCCTGCCTGTTCATCTCTTAGCTTTATATCGATGGTATCTCTCAGTCTCTCCAGGATGACTCTGCTTAGTATTTTCCCAGGTACTGACAACAGCATTATTCCCTATAGTTTTCACACTTCTGAAGGTCCCTTTCTTTGGTAGCTTCACCAGGTATCCTTCTCTCCAGTTTGCTGGTATTTCTTCGGTCTCCCAGATTCTGCTAAATAATTTATACAGTATTTCTGTGGATGTGTTTATGTTGGCTTTAACAGCCTCTGCTGGAATACCATCTGGACCGGCCGCTTTTCCATCTTTTAAAAGTTTAATGGCTTTACTAATCTCCTCCTTGGATGGTTTCTCACAGTTGATGTCCAAGTCAATTTCTGCCGGTTGGATATCTGGGGGTTTGTAGGTGCTGGTCTGTTCAGGAGTTCCTTTAAGTATTCCATCCATCTTTCCATTTGGTCTCTAACATTAGTGATAGTTTCCCCACTACTATTTTTGATCAACCCATTTGATGGTCTGTATTTTCCTGCTAGCTTTCTAGTGATATTGTAAAGATCCCTAAGGTTTCCTTTTCCTGCAGCTACCTCTGCTTCTCTTGCTAGATCTTCTACGTATTGTCTTTTATCTAACTTTATTTGTTTCTTCACTTTCTTGCTAGCTTCTGTGTACTTTTCCTGGGCTATGGCTTTGGCAGTTCTAGTTTTGCTATTATTTAAATCTGCTTTCCTCTTTTTCCTTTCTTCTATTTCCTTGAGAGTTTCTGGAGTTATCCATGCCTTATGATTCCGCTCCTTCTTTCCTAATACCTCTGTGCATGTTTCATTCCAAATATTTTTGGCTTGCTGCCAGCATTCTTCCGCACTCACCTCATCTTCTAATTGCCGCAACACCTCATACTTATTAGAGACTGTGACCGTGAACTGTTCCTTTGTTTCTTGACTTCTGAGGTATCCTACATTATATTGGTGTCTATGTTCATGGGATGTTATGTATCGCTTAAGCTTCAGTTTAATTTTACTTATCAGCAAATGGTGATCCGAATCTACATCTGCCCCCTTAGGACCCTTACATCTTGTAGAGATGACCTGAATTTCTTGTTTATGCATATGTGGTCAATTTGATTTTCTGTTCTGTGATCTGGTGATACCCAGGTTGCTTTATGTATTCTTTTATGTGGAAAGACACTTCCACCTATGACGTATTGATTCGCTGCACAGAAATTAGTGAATAGTTCTCCATTTTCGTTCATTATTCCTAGTCCGTGTTTCCCCATGATCTCCTCGTAGCCTATGTTGTCCGAACCTATTTTGGCATTGAGGTCACCCATCAGAATTTTGATGTTCCCATTTCTCTGATTACCTATAGTATTTTGAAGTTTTATGTAAAATTCCTCTTTTACTTTTTCCTCTTTATCATTGGTAGGTGCATAACACTGGGTCACATTCAAGAATACTTTCTTTTGGTGGTTCTGAATGTTGCTGTGATTATCCTAGGACTCACTGCTTCCCACTTTATTAGTGCAGTCTCCGCTTCTTTAGATAGCATTAAAGCCACTCCTTCACTATGGGGGCATTTTCTTCCATATGGCCTGAGAACAGCATTGTTTCTCCTGTGTTTAGACGTTGTTTGCCTGCACCATTCCACCTAGTTTCACATAATCCCAAGATGCCAATCCCGTGAAATTTCATCTCATTTACAACCTGTGCTGTCTTTCCCATTTGATACATACTTCTAACATTCCAGGTGCCAATTCTGGAGCTTTTCCTAGGTGAAAGGAAGATAATCTGCTGTGTAGACTCCTTGCGGCTTTCTCTGCATCGCTTCATACCTCTTCTAGAAGAGCTTCCTTTCCTCTTGGCCGGCACAGTTTTTATTTTATTTTTATGTGACTTGTTCATGGTTGGTTAGATTTTGTGGCTAAAATTTTCTACTGGATAGGGTAGCCAGCCCTACGCCAAACCCCACCTTAGTCGCTCTTACGACATGCCTTGTAGGTCGCAGTGCTGCTACTCTTGCTCCCTTGCGGCCCCGGCAGCACACGGGCGAGGCCTATAGCTTGTCAGAAATAAAGTGCAGAATAGGACAAGCGAAAACATTGTTCCAGAAAATGAAAAGCTTTATCTGCAACAAGTCCTTGTCAATCCAGATCAGAATGCGAGTTATTCAGTGCTACATAGAACCAATACTGACTTACGGATGCGAGTCATGGACAATGAACACACAGATCGAAAAATCTCTGAGGGCCACAGAAATGTGGTTTTATAGAAGAATGATGAGAATTCCATGGACTGCTAAAATGACTAATGTTGAGGTGTTGAATGAGATCAAGACACAGAGAAAGCTTATCATCAATATAAGAAAGAGGCAGTCATCATTTTTCGAGCATGTGATGAGGAGGGAGGTTTAGAACACATTGTGACAACCGGTAAAATCGAGGGTAGACGAGACAGGGAAGACAGAGAGAGAAAATGTTGGATGGCCTGACTTCATGGCACGGTAGAGCGTAAACATCTGAGTTGATAGCAAACACCAACGACAGAGATTTGTGGAGATCCATGATCGCCTATGCTAGCCGGCACGGCACCTGATGATGATGATGTATAGCTTGTTCCATTAAAATAGACAAGATGTATATTAACACATCAACTACTAAGTGTCACAGCCTGTGTCTGTTTGTCTGTCACATTGGGTCAAGTGCTGCAGACTGCACCATAATTTTGGCATTGTAAAATAAGTAGAAAATGTACATTAACGTATTTTGTTTTATTACCAACTCTGAACTTTTTTTTCTCGCATTCTATTAGCATGTAATAACAGTACATTCACTTGTCTACAAAATTACATGTCCTTTATCAACATTTTGTTACAAAATTAGAAATCTGCAGCTTAAATTGTACACACACCCGTGAAGTGAAATAAAAACAAATTATCTCAGCCACAACATGTTTTAAAATGTTACAAATTAAGTCTAATTTACTTGGATGTGAAAAAAAATGCGAAAAGTTACCAACAACACCAGAAAGAGTCACCAACCATAAGCATAAGAAAGAAAGTTGGCACAGAACCTTGCTTGAATTACATTGAGAAACAAAGAATGAAGTGGTTTGGCTACTTAATAAGAATGCATCCAAACTCCACAGTATACAAAGTCTTCTATAACAGAACATCAGGAAAGAAGGCGAGAGGAAGACCATGAAAAAGATGGTTAGGTGGCATAGCAGAATCCTGCCAAAGAGCAAAAATAACAATCACCCAAGCCACAAGAATAGTGCAAGACAAAACAGAAAACTACAACACTGGGCGACAACCCAGTAGCAGTGTAACGACAAAGAAGAAAAGAAAAAATGTACTGTATCGAATGTGTAAAAGGAGTGGAGAATAAGCCACTTGATAACAAGATGCTACAAATTATAGATAACAAGATGCTACAAATTATAGATAACAAGATGCTACAAATTATAGATAACAAGATGCTACAAATTATAGATAACAAGATGCTACAAATTATAGATAACAAGATGCTACAAATTATATTTTACATCCATTTAATGGAGAAATTATATTGTTAAGAGAAATTAATGTGTAAAAATAATGTAAATAATAAGTAATAACTAAGATACAACAAAATAACTTTAATGTTGTCTTGTCAAAAACCCAAGAGATCAATTTTGCAACCAACAGAATTACTGTAATAGATAGAATCACAAATAACTGTGACCAAGAAAATGATAAAATTTGCAAGAAAACTTGAGAGATTATTCTCTTTATCTTAAACTAAAAATATAATGTATAAGGATTATTATATGCATCTTTTTCTGTTTTTCTTATTTTCATTCTCTAATCTTGTTTTACCTCCCAGCATCAGGATAAGAAGAGATTTTTAGAAAAGGTTAATGTACATAGTGTCTTTCCCTGCATCTGTTATTTCTGTGATCCATCTTTTGTGTGGATGATCTTTTGTCTTATATCCACTGTATCTGAGTAACATTGTCCTTTGAGCCACACTTTCTGTTGGTAATCTGCTAAGGTGGCTTTTGATGTAATTCGTTGCTTCTAGATGAAGTTCAGTACTGATATTGTAACCATTTTTTTCCAAATGTCTTAATTCCTAAACAGATCTCTTCTTGAAAATCCTAGCATTCTGCATAGATAATTTATCTCTACAATGATCGTTATGTGGATGATGTATAAAGCCAACATATAATGTAATCATTGTGAACATAAAGTTTTTTTATTGTGAAGGAAATCTTTTCCTCCACTAACTCTATTGTCTGATTGACCAGGTAAATTAGTTTAAATGAAAAAAAGAACAGTGGTAAACTAGTTCCGCTGTGAAATCACAGGACCTGGACCAGACAAGAGTTTGAATGTCTGACAGGACAATATGAAAGATCATTTGAAGTTTTCTGCAGTCTGAGAACATTGTTTATTATTGTAGCACACAGATAATTCCTTCCTGTCCATTTTCATATATAGAAACTTTTGGGAGTCCTGGCAGCAAAATGTATTTAAAGAGGGTCTCGTTTACCAGTCCTAATTTTGTATGCAAAGTTTGGAAACAGCTGATATAGACAATATTGGTTATTGGTTACTAAACTGACGCCATTGCACTCCGGGCAGACCCACAGGTGCTCAGTCTCCCCAACAGATATCGAAGAGTATGCATACTGATGGTTCCTGTGGCTCGCTGATTAAACACACCTCTCACTCTGCCTCCAGGCATCCAGTTCGACTTGAACAACTTGTAACTCCAAACTGCCTAAATCGCTTGATCGATTCAACATCGATTTTAATGTCCTCATCCAATAGACAGTCGCGAAGATACCGAAGAATATCCCCTTATCCATCTTCAACTCTCCAACAATCGATGCTGTTGATGCAAGCCTGTTTGCTCTCTCATTACAGTAAACACCCGCATGCCCAGGACAGTATATCCACGTAAGCCGCTGGAGGTTAGAAACTTCTATAGATGACATCCACTCATACCGAAACCTGCCCTTCTGGATCTTGTGAAGCATCGACTGAGAGTCAGAGACAACAACTGCCCAAGTAAATGAAGTCCCAGAGATCCAACGGAGGGCAGCAGTAACGGCCTCAACCTCCATCCTCATACTAGAAGTAGTTGTCCTGTATGCCCCACTTCGCTCTGCAACAACCCTACCATGCGCATAAGCCAAGAAACCCCAGCCGGACTTCTCACCATGTTGAACCGACCCATCGGTATATACAACAACATCATCATCCCTTGCATTATCTTCTATCAGCTGCTTAACTGCAAGATCAGCCTTCATGTTGCCCTAATCTCTACATTCTCTTCCAAGAGTAATGATAACGTTGAGATAGTTGGTCATGCTACCAACTGTTGGGATCCATTCTTCCCTTTTGGTAGGGTCGCAACCGTAGTCACCTGGCCAATTGTTCTCTCAGCCTGGGCCATCCACGACATGCCATGCTTGATTCTCGTGCCTTAACATCATTAGTGTTCTTGTGTAGTGGATGTCTCTTATCCGCAGTAACCCGCATATATGCCTTGGTTATGGGCGATTGCATGACGGGAGCATAGTGACAGTATTTCGAAATATTCGTAGACAATATTTCGAAACCAAAATGTAATGTACAGTTTTGAACAATAAACATAACTTTTTCTGCATCACCAACAAAAGGCATACATTAGATGAAGACTAAAACTTCAATTTCTAATACAGCATCAGCATATAAAATTACTTCAATGATATCAACATCTATATGTTGATAAGTTGCATCTCAGAACGAATTTGGTTTATTGATAGGACCATCGTCATTACACTTTGGTGAGGAACTATATGTGCTGCTATCTCTTTATGTACACAGGAAGATCTCAGAGGCAATGAATGTGCTCCGTTACACCAGCGATGGTTCCTGATGTAAGTAAGTAAGGGAAAATATTGTGTAGGAATTTTATTTTAATTTAAAAAAATCATTCTAATGAATTTGCCCAAGCAACAACTTTTCAGCTTGCTCTTCTCGAATTTGAACAGCCAAGAGTTCTTTTATGTACTCAACTTGAACACGTGAACTCAGGACTAGACAACCCACTAATAAAATTTATAATGTAAACTGAAAGAGAAGATGTTAACTGATCACAATTTATAACTTACATTTACTATAATGACAAGTGTCAAATTCTGACTGTCTTCTGACACAGAAGCTGTGTATGGGCCACCAATAAACTCTGGAACATTGTCATTTTCATTGAGGACCTCCACAAATATGGTTGCTGTACTTTTCATGCTTGGATTCTTTGGATCTATGGTGAGCACCTGATAACAATAAGTAGTCAGTTTATAACCAATTATTTTGTTATATTTCTCATTTGCCTGCAATGGAGTGAGGCATAGTCATGGAGTCTAATATAGTGTATTTGACTGATTTTTACATGAAAACTTGTTTTCCTTATCATCAGTGTGCCTTGCTAGTCAGGCGATTCTTACTTCAAATTCAGAGATACAATCATGCTTCAATAATTTGTTTCTCCATTCAGTTGTCCCCTGATCATACTTACTATCTCTTTCAGTTTTATGTTTGTTTCTTAGATACAATTTAGGTCTTGTTCCAATAATCTTCTTCTTCGTCTTTTGTCTTCACACTGTTGCTGGGTTTTTGCACAGTGTTGTGGTTTTCATGTTTTTGACTTGTGCTGCTCTGGTGGCTTGGGTAGTAGTTATTTTGTCTTTTTTGACAGGATACTGTTATATCACCTATCCATCTTATTTGTGGTCTTTCTCTTGTCTTCTTTCCTGATCTTCTGTTGTAGAAGACTGTAAACAGTGGGGTTTTGTTGCATTCTTACAAAGTTGCTCAACCACTTAATTTCCAATGGTCTGAAAGCCACAAAGATTTTTTCCAATGTGAGAATCAGTCCCACTCTTATTTATGTTGCTTAACTAGTTCTCAATTCCAACTCGCTTTGATTTCAATTGATACTTTTTTTTATCCCATGGGTTGCCCATGTGGTGCCAGGGCCTACTAGGGAAGCAAAGAATGGTACCACTGCAACCCACAAGGCATGCCGTAAGAGGTGACTGATGTAGGGCCTAAGGAAGCTACCCTAGTAAATAAAAAGCGTCATAGAAATTGGATATGCTGACCTACTTGTAGGTGCATAACTGGCACAATGTACAATCGCTCTTAGGCTCAGATTACATCCAAATCACACAGAGTAGTTAACAAATGGTCGATATGGAGCGTTTGAAGAAGAAGATCCCATGGGTGGTACAGTCATGAGTACTAAAAAGGGTCCAGATATGCTTATCTATTCATGGATCATTTTAAACAGCAGATATGGGAAACCTATGATGGCCTCTTTCTGTTTACATATCATAGATACATTGATAATGGTATTGGCATCTGAGACTAATTTGTCCAGATTCATTAATTGCATCCATAATTTAAAATGTGCTATTCATTTTATTTCTCCCATCTCTATTTCTTGTGTCCTCTTTCTTAACATCCCTTACCCCATTCATCTGTACAGCCTCAGTGCATCAGTATATTATTTATATGCTGATGCACATAATAAATTTGATATCTCTTCTCATCCTGAAGATTGTGAAACCTCTTTACCATTCTTTCAACTTTCAGTTTTCATTGCAATGTAAGAAAGATTATGACTCTCCGTCAAGGTCCAAGAATTGTTTTTACTTTTTCCGCTGATGCATATACTCTGACAATGTTTATATATTTGCCTTGTTCAGTGTCAGTAACATCTCTAAAAAGAATTTTCTTACCAACAAACAAAGAACTTCCGTAAAACTCACGTAGAACAATAATGAATAGAAATAGGTGCTTCAGTTAATCAAAAATCGGTTTGCGCTAAAAGTGTCTAAAGCAGAGGATTGACTTGATTGGCCGGTTTTAACCCATAAAGCTTGATCCTTTTCTGCATAAATGGCAAGCCACCTGTCGAAAGTATTGCCTAAAGCACGAACTCCATAGCTCCAGAAAAAATCCTGGGGCCTATGAAAAAATATTAACTCGTGACCAAAACAATGTGGTTCAGATTCAAACCTACAACATCTAGAAGGCAAGGCAAAGGCTTAACCACTTAGCCACAGAGACCTCCAAAGATAATTGGTAGTTTATTGTACTAAGTTTTTATAATATTTTGTTACATTTTGTGTATGTTTAACAATGAACAAGTCTCAACATACTATACAGAAAAATTAGATACTTTAGTCACATCAAGCCTAGAGAGAACAATATTAGAGGGCAGGGTCCCAGGACGCAGAGGCAGACCAAGAAGAAGATGGCTACAAGATATTAAAGAAACCATGAATATGACCATCGATGAAGTGGGTGAATTGACTAGAGACAGAGTGAATTTCAGATGCCCTGCAAAGAGAACAATGTCCTATAAAGGATACACACCTTGATGGGGATGAGTCTCTAAACATATATAGTGTATCATACTTCTTACTTATTTCTAGTACTTACCTCAAGAGTAAAATTCTCAGTAACCTCATAATCTAGAGCTGATGAGTTTAGAACTGATATGGTAAATGTTTGTTTAGAGGTTCCAGCCTGAGGTGTTATTTCAAAAGTAGTATTGTGTGTCAGCAGTCGCACCTCAAAATAATTGTTGCCCTGTGATAAATGTTACAAACATTCTTTATTTAAGCTACAATGTCAATCACTGGTACTAGCACTTTCACTTTGGAGAAATTTAATCCTTTGAACACTTATTTTTTTTCAATGTGAAACTACATATATATAATCATTAGGTGCAGTGCCGGCTGGCATAAGCGATCATGGATCTCCACAAATCTCTGTCTCCTGTATTTGCTATCATCTCAGATGTTGACACTCTTCCATGCCATGAAGTCAAGCTATCCAAAATTTTCTCTCTCTTTCTTTCACTGTATCACATACCCTCGATTTTACTGGTTGCCACAATGTTTTCTAAACCTCCCCTTTCCCCATCACATATTCGATGTCCAAAAAATGATGACTGTCTCTTTCTTATATTGATGATATGCTTTCTCTGTGTCTTGCCCTCATTCAACACCTCAACATTAGTTATTTCAGCAGTCCATCGGATTCTCATCATTCTTCTGTAAAACTATATCTCTGTGGCCCTCAGAGATTTTTCAATCTGTTTGTTTATTGTCCATGACTCACATCCATATGTCAGTATTGGTTCTATGTAGCATTGAATAACTCGCATTCTGATCTCAATTGACAATGACCTGTTGCATATAATGCTTCTCAATTTCTGGAGCATTGCCTTCGCCTGCCCTATTCTGCTCTTTATTTTTGATCTGTATCTGATGTTACCAGGACTCTGAGGTATTTAAATTGCTGTACTTGTCTTAGCGCATTTACCGTAATGGTATACCTATATATGTCGAGTATTTTAAACTTATTTATCTTTAGCATTATTTCATTAAAGTATTATGTGTTATATTATCAAACTGTTCATAATTGATTTCAAAATACAATGAGCAAAATTTATATGACATTCAGAGCTGTATATATGCAAAACAGAAGAAACCATGACATAAAATGTTTTAAAATATGAAGATTAAATAAGTAACAAATTTATTCCCCAGCAATTTTGTCTGCCATGTAATGATTTTTATTCAAATGACTTTCTAATATTAATCCCCTTTGTAACATGATCAGAAATATTCAAAAAACTTTATACATTATTTTTCTCATGAAAGGATTGTAAAAGTCAAATGATATTGAAATATCTCTATTGATTACATTATTTCTATTATTTACTAAAACAAAAGTCCGATCAAATACTTCTGACTTGTTATTTTTTTCTAGAATGTCATTTGTTTTGTTTGATTAACAATTTTTGCACATTTGTCATGTGTTAATGAGGATTTTTGCACATTTGTCATGTGTTAATGAAGATTTAGTTGAAATGTTAACCTCATAATTTACTTTACTTTGAGGAAATAGTTTTACTTTTTGTTTTGAGTGTTTTATTAACCAATGATGTTTTATGTTGACCAATGCTGACTTTTCTGACCTAAATAAATCAACAACAAATTGGAAAGATGTGTTCAGATGACTTATCGCAAGACATCAAACTGTCTAACATGTTGATGATGATGACGTTTTCTTACATCTGCTAAAGTGCTACAGAGTATTAAACAGTACAACCACTCTCATCACAGAAAGCAGTATACCTTTTCATCAGCATCATACACTTCCAGTATTTTCTGATTGTCAAATTTGATATCACTTCCATGAGGCATGTTTTCTGTTATTGATGAGTTATAATAACTTCCTCCAGTGAACTCAGGTGCCTTATCATTCACATCAGTTACTTTAATTGTTATTATGGCTGGGAAAAAAAATTACAGTACAAATTTTGATAAGTCACAAAAACAAATGTTGATTTTAAACATATAATCCATTGTATCAGAAGACAAGATAGAGAGGTAGAGGCTAGAGGGCAAAAAGCAAATGCTATAACCTATCAGTTAGCCCTATTGCTAAGGCACCCACAAATTTCACTGACAGCTAAGCACAGATTATCAACAGCATTTTCATAACTACTTTGTTTACCAGAGCCAAACATGGGTAATGAGCAAAGCATCATCATCATCAAAAAGCTTGTCTTGAGCAGGACTTTGCCCCTCCAACAGTCCTTTGGAATTTCTCTCTCTCATAGGCCAGATGTCCTGCCTCTACAGCTGTCATGTTCAAACCATCAGTTGCATCCTGAATCCATCTTCTCCGTGGTCTTCCTCTTCTTCTCTTTGCCGGAAATGCATCATTCCATGATGGTCTTCTCCAGCCCTTCATGTCTTTTCATATGTTCAAAATATCTCAATTTTCTCTTTCTTATTTGTAGCATCAGGCAGTTTTCTTTGATTTTGAGTTCTTTCTG